>JASVEL010008749.1:0-270813 GCA_032618575.1 Nicotiana noctiflora | reverse complement strand
TCGACTCAGTGCTAAACTTGCACTCCAGATATTCTGTCTTAGACCTGCTTAGTTTAAACCCCTTAGACTCGAGAGTCGCTCTCCATACCTCTAGCCTCTCGTAACACCGGCCCTCGTCTCGTCTACCATGACTATGTCATCAGCAAATAGCATACACCAAGGTACCTCCCCTTGAATATGCCGCGTCAAAGCATCCATTACCAAGGCAAACAAGAGGGGGCTAAGCGCTGATCCTTGATGGAGCCCCATAACCACCGGGAAATGGTCTGAGTCACCACCCACTGTCCTGACCCTAGACTTAGCTCCATCGTACATGTCCTTGATTACTTTGATGTAGGCTTCTGGCACGCTCTTAGCCTCCGGGCACCTCCATAATACCTCCCTAGGGACCTTGTCATACGCCTTCTCCAAGTCGATAAACACAGGTCCTTCTTCATATCCCTGAACTGTTCCACCAATCTCCTGACAAGGAGGATAGCTTCTGTAGTGGACCGACCCGGCATGAAACCGAACTGGTTCACGGAAATAGATGTCGACTCCCTCACCCTGGCCTCGATCACCCGCTCCCAGATCTTCATGGCGTGGCTTATCAATTTGATGCCCCTATAGTTGTTGCAACACTAGATATCCCCTTTGTTCTTGTACAAGGGCACCACCTCCACTCCTCTGGCATCCTTTGGGACCTGAAGATCGCATTGAACAACCTGGTGAGCCACTCCACTCCCGGCTTACCCATGCATTTCCAGAACTCCACCGGGATTTCGTCTGGCCCGGTCGCTCGACCTCTACTCATCCTACGCAAAGCCCACACGACCTCTTCCACCCTAATTTGCCTGCGGTACCCTAAGTCTCTATGATGCTCTGAATGCCCCAGCTCCCCTAGTTCTATTTTGGTCCCCCTCCTCGTTTAGAAGGTCTTGGAAGTACGCCTGCCATCTCTGTTTCACTTGAGACAGAGATTACAATCAGCATTTAAAAAAAATACAATATTAACTAAAACATGTTCCGCTAGCGCTTTATGTTGAACCTAAATTAGCAATCCTGAGTGATGATCGACAGCCCTAATGCTTGGTGCCGATGAAGTCCTTAATTGAGAGAAAATAGTGTTCTGCCTTTGCCATATGGATAGTAACAAAAGAGATTGATGTTTTCCCATTGGCACTATCTAGTTTTAGTTGACACAAATTGCCTTAGTTTTTGGGATGATAAAGCATTTTATACAATCTTCACAAAGAGATTTTTGTTATTTTTAGAGAAGAAAAGAGATACAGCTCTTGTGGAACAAAGACTCACTTTCACCAAACAATGAGGACGAATCAGATAACATTCAAAGTTCAAACCTTTAAAAGAAACCAAGCACTTAGGAAGCAATAACATTAACAACAAATAGAATCTAATGCAACAGGTTAAACACCTCATCCCACTAACAAGGTCAATTCACTAGAGAGTCAAATAAGATGTCATTCATGTAAGTTTTGCAATTCTTATAAGACATTGGATGGGACAAATCCAGTTATTGAGAAAATACCTAAAGCGATTCATTTCAGTTTGGACGCAAAAACTAATTTACTAATAATTTTCACAAAATACATTAGGAAAACATCGATTTTCAAGCCATTCAGGTGCAAAAGAAGTAATTTTTTCTAATTAAGTTGTCTACAAAAGAACAAGAAGACTGAGAAATTACCTAACACCAGCATCACCAACAATTCCAATAGCCATTCCAGCGGAAAGGCCAGCGAGACCACAAGCCAACCCAGAAGAAAGATGCGCATATCCATCAAAAAGGTAATACGATTTGGTCTTAGGGTTAATTCCGGTACTGATAATGACCGCAATAATCAAACCATAAATACCTAACACTCCAGCCATAACAACCGGCACAATGGACTTCATCACAAGCTCTGGCCTCATTACTCCCATCGACGCTACTCCCACACCACTTTTCGCCGTTCCATAAGCAGCTCCCATACCTACAAGGATATTGATCGTATTATATTAGTTCCCATTCATTGAATCGAATAATTGATGCAAATTAGTTTTATGGAGCTTACAGGAGAAAACGAGCGCTGCAGCTGCTCCAAGGAAACCGAAGAAGGGCGCAGTTTCATCGCCGCTGAAAGTTGATGACATTTTTTCAGTTTATAAGAGATTTCACCGGTGACCGATCGGAATTTTGAAGACAACTTTTCTGATCGGCGAGAGATATTTACTTGTATGTCCTTGTATTTGTCTTTGGCTCCGGTTTCGTTTCTTGTCTGGCTCTGTTGCAGTGTCGCTCTCAAGCACACGTTGGACACGTTGGGCGAGAAACTACTTTGCAGCTGCCATAGTATGGGCTCTATGTTCATGGGCCTGATCTATTGGATAACCATTCTTCATTGGGCTCCAAAGGTATCCTAAATGTCCAACTAAAAGCTTCTCTCCTCAAATTTAAATGTGAAAACTGTTTAACCAAAAAATGTTAAGCTCCTTGATTAAACCAATTGATATTGATGAGAAGGGTGAATCTAAGTTAAGGATAATAAATTCTAGACCAAAAATTTAATGAAGTATGCAAGATGGAAAATATTAATAAATATGTTTGAGTTGATTAAATGCTCATAAATGCAACAACATAAAAGTGCAATGAATATAGATTAATGCTTCTAATATAACAAAAGGATTTATTTCCCCAAGTATTGTGGGACTCAAACGGTTCCTTCTCCTCGCAATAATGTGGAATGAGTGGAATAATATAGAGTTCAAGAATCTTTGGATCTCGTGAATATAGAACAAAAAATGTAGGTTCGAATAAGGTAATCAATGAATGAGACAATTTCAATATATTCCCAGGTCAACCCTTTACATAAAGTGTTTTTTTCCATAAGTAAAGATCCTATCCACTTCCTATTTAAAAGGGACGTTTTCTAAAAATCCTAAAAAGTACAAAGCAGGAAATATCCGAAAGAATATTCCTTGTGTCTATATTTGAACGTAGGCTACCGTTGTCTCCTTGTCACAACTGCCCGTCTTTGGCGTCAAACTTCTTGAAAGCAAACCTCAGTCGTCATACCATGGTCGATCCCGTCTTTTATCTTAATTATGTTTTATAATCGATACGTCAAATTTAGACCTATACAGTTAGTACCTCTACTTGTTGAGGTCGTGGTCTTGCACGCCCTTGACAAGCGGACCTTATTTGTCTTCATTACAGAAGAATTTGGTCATTGGATAAGCCGGGTCGACCCATATGGAGAGAACAACACAACTGGCGGAGTCGTGATTGGTGTGGCTACCATGGGGTGATGCAATAGTCACGCACGTTGTCATTACACATCTTCCCGAGACAGTGTCTACATGCCTGTTGCTTTGGTTTTGGTGTCATTGACTATCCTTTGCTTTGATTCTCGTACAACTCAGCCCTAGAAATAAGCGGGGATTTCGTTTTTCAGAAGTTTTCACCCTCCCTTCTCTTACATGAGCATTATTCTCGTTTGATCTTCTTTGACAATGTATGCTTTTGACTTTGATTTCGTGATTCCATATCTTTCTTTCTTACCCAGTTGTTACCTTCTTTTTTAGGTTTAGTAGTATACATTTTACTGTCGAAATATCGCAAATCCTTCGTATTCACGATAAATTGTTTTATGCCACTCCCTTTAAGGCTGCACTGTGGGCCGGGCCCAACTCGGAACCGGCCCGGGATTGCGATCCAAATGGCCTAACGGGCCGGTCTTAGTGGGTCGGTCCCAAATAGTGTAATTAGCCCGTAGCGGGCTGGTCCTACCCATATAGCCCGCGAGCTCGGGATCGCTATGCCCGGGACCGACAGGAGGGCTTGAGCTGATTCAACCGGGCCAAACGGTCCTCAACGGCTATAATATAAAAAATAAAAAAAATGACCAACGGTCAAATTTTAAAATCTAGCCGTTGGCCATCAAAAAATAGTCGTTTGGGAGTTTAAAAAATAGCAATTTGGTCCCCAAACTTTATATAATTATATTTGTTTTACCTAATTTTCAACTATAAATACCCCTCCCCCCCTCAATTCTTTCATTTTTACTGATAAATTCGTCAATCTCTCTCAATCTATGTCTAATTCTCTTCTATAATTGCTTACTTTATTATTGCAATTTCGTGAAAAATTGTGAAGTTAGTGAATTGAAGTATTCAAGTCTTCAACGATTTTCAATTTTCAAGAAGTTGTTCGTCAATTCGGTAAACTAGTTCCAACTCTTAAGTTTTAAGAATATAGTTTTGTTTATTTTTGTTTGTATAATTATAATTAATATGGCCTTTTCTTTGGAAAAAAATATTTGGTGGTAAGGGAAAATTTAAAATTGGTGAATCTAGTCACCAAGCTACTACCCTTCCCCCGGCTTCCTGACCCAAACCTGTACCCGTCCTCCCCCACCTATTATTCTTGATAATGATAACCCTTATTTTTAATGTTACAAGAGTCAATTTTGCCATAATGTTGCACTAGGTCAACAATTAAATGAAGAAGTTATGAATGCTCTTTATCCTAATGAAACTTTCTTAGAAAATGATGATATAGATAAAACCCAATCGGATTTAAATGATACACCTACTAGTCCTGTTAATAACCCACCTGCTCCCCCGCTCAACCCACCTGTAGAAACCCCTACTTTTAATAGACAACCTCATAAACACCCCAAAATATCATTTGTTTGGAATTTTATTACTCAATTAAGAGAATAAAATAAGGCTAAGTGTAAAACTTGTGGGAGTCTGATGGCGCATAAATTTACTGGAGACCGTAGTGGTATGGGTAGTTTGACTAGACACGTAAAGACACACCCTAGAGATTAAGCTAGATTTTTACAAATGAAAGTGCAACTAGAGGGGACAATTGTAGATACTACGGTTAACTCTAGTATATGTTCAATATAGTTCAACCAGGAATTAACACTGTGACCGGTGGTATTTTATATTATGCTCAAAATAAAGATCATGAAGAATTAGCAAAGATGGTTACTGTTATGTGCTTACACTGTAGTTTTCCTTCTAACCCTCACTTTGTGCATTATATTAGAAATTTTTTTAATCCTACTTATAAAGGTTGGTCTCGCGCAGCCGTAAAGGGAGATATTTATAAATATAAACATGAATATGAACAATATTTGCGGTATTTATTTAATCATATAGATCGTCGAATTGCTATTACCATTGATATTAGTAGAAGTGGTAATGACTGTGATTATCTTACTGTAACTACTCATTGGATTGATGAATAATAAAAAATGCAAAAACGTATTATTGCTTATAAAATAATTAATTCACGTCACACATGTAAGTTTATTGCTAACACTGTTGTAGATATTTGTAGATAATTTTGCATTAGAGATAAAATAATCAATTTCTATGGATAATGCTTCTAGTAACACTAATACTATAGGCTTACTTATAACTAAACTAAATCATGCATTTAGTAAGTGTTTCCATGTTAGATGTGTTTGTCATATTTACCATTTAATCGTCGGTAATGGTATGAGAATTTTAAATTTAGAAATTGAAAAGGTTAAAATGACTCTTAAATGGCCTTTTTATTCAAACCTTAGAAGTAGACTTAGAGAGTATTTTTAAAAATATGATGAATTTGGCCTTAGAGAAAGAAATGTTCCTAAAGTTTGTCCGACTATATGGAATTATATATACAAAAGTTTAGTAGTTGCATATGAATACAAAAATCCAATTAATGCAATGTTTAATGTTCCTGTTGGTGGTGAGGATGATGAAATCCTTACAAATCTAGATTGGAATAATGTAAAAATTCTTATAGATTTTGTACAATAATTTCATCAAGCTACAAATAAATGTCTAGGCAATTTCAATCCTACTATTTCAAACTGTTTAGTTTATATTGTAGCACTATGTGATTTGTTTGTTGATTTTTCAGAGGGTGTGAAAATTTATCAACTTACTATAAATGTAATGAAAGAAAAGTTTAAAAAATATTTTTTTTCCTATCCCTTATTTATGGTGTTGCTGACATGGTAAATCCTACCATGAAATTAGCAGATCCTCACTTTTGGTATTCAAATATTTATAAGGCTTTAGATACTTCAAATGAGGAATTTTCTACACTTGCAGATGCCAAAGCCTCAATTAAAACACTTTTTTAATTTACAAAACCAACTTTCTCTAAAACTATAAATACCCCCCTCCCCTTCTTCATTTCTTCACTCAATACTCATTTCTCAATCTAAATTTCTCTCATTCTCTCAATCTCTCAATCTCCAATTTTCAAGACTTCAAGTCTCAATCTCAAATTCTAAAATCTCAAGTTAAATCATGCCTCGTTCGGAAAGTTCGCTCATTTATTTCGCAACACTTTGAGGTGCTAGAAGAAAATGAAGAAGGTCAGAAATTAAAGTGCAAGAACTTTGGTCAAGTCTTAAATTTTCGTTCAGAGTCTGGCACATGCAGTTTAAGGAGGCATATAAAGTATTGTCTTGAGCATCATCCGGAAATTTGTATTTAAGATTTTTCGATAATTTGTGTTATTTAAATTATTAGACGTATTTATACTTAATGTTTTAGTTTGTTAGATTAATTTGAAGTATTATTAATTTATTATGCACGAAAATTTAGTTTTACTATTTTTTATTAATTTAATTTTTAAATTCAAACTTTAATATATACATATTATATATACTATATATTTATATAACTATGTATAAGCAATTTATATTAGTATATACATATATAGTTTACAAGAAATTGCCTTAAATAAAAAAAATTAATGGAACCAAATAGCCCGTTTAGGCCGTGGCCCAACCCATTTAGCCTAGAATCATGTGGGCTTAGGATCGTCATGGGTCGGTTCCACCCATTGGGATCGTGAAGCCCGGGACCATTTGGCCCGAGACCGCCAAAGATCAGCCCGCCTAAGCCCGGGCCCATTTGGCCCGGCCTATTCGGCCTATTTACGCTTGGGCCCGACCCAGAATATAGTATTAACTCCGTTATCGGTGGCCCATCCTTCCGGTAGTGAGGATCTCATGGCTGAAGAGGGTAAGAATTTTCCTACTGTGGAGGAGATAGTTTCCAAAAACCCCTTATCTAGAAATGATTTCCCAAGAAACCTGCTCCTACTCCTTCTTAGGTAATTTTCGAGATCGGACCGTCTTATATAGCTAAGCTTCGATCTACATATCGCATCCCTTCCCACGTCGAGATAGTGCCGGCTAGTGGCGACATTGTGAAGGTCCATCGACCTGGATATTGTGCCTTCTATGTCAACCCTTTCTTAATTGGCTATACTATCCTACTCATTTCGATGGCGGAAGAATTTTGTCGGTTTTATAACGTTTGCCCGGCATAACTATCTCTGTATTTGCACTTATTCTCACCAAGTTTTTACAGAGGTACTATGAATACATCTGCGGCATCGTGGGACCAGGGGGCTAATAGTTGGAATGGATAGCATGACGAATTAGAAGTTTTGGCACAAGTATGTTTTTATCAAAACCGAGACCCAACCTAGTTTCCCGAGCAATGGAACCATAATCGTATGTATTTTTGGCATACGCTTGGTCCTCTTTTTGTCATTTCGCTTTCCACTCATCTGTGGCCTCTTTGTTTTATTTTTTCAGTGAAGAGGCATGCACCCTCCCCCTATCTTTGTTATCGAAGACTAGGCGGCTCCCGTGTTGCCCCACATGGTGCGTATTCGTGATTGGGCAGTTTTCTACAAATGCTTTGGACTGAAGGTCCCGTCTAGTAATTTTTACTTCTTTGGCCATATGTTGTTTACCATTGTTCGCTGATACGACTTTCTTATGATTCCAGGTCGATGGGCTTAAAAAAAGCTCCAGTGTCGACGTTTCGCCATGCCATTGCATCGGTAGGGATGCAATTTTCTTTGGCTGACTCTGTCCATAAAGGTCGTACTCAAACTCTATAAATAAGGTATCCCCTTCAGAGTATTGTTATACGAGATCCTCCCGGCATGTTTACCATCTCGTAGATGAATCTTTTGATAGAGAGGAGTCACCATCGAGAAAGAGGCGAAGGGTGAAAGTTGGGAAGGCCGCCCTCACCGGTACTAAGCGAGAGAGAATCACTGCTTAAGAATAAGCGCTTGTATGTGCGATGGGCGCAGGGGCCATTTTTATGGTAGGTGGTATTAAGGAAGGGAGGTCTTCTAAGGCCGAAAGGGTGCATAGAGGCGAGGAGACTATACGGACCACAGAAGGTGGTGCGTCTTCAGCATGTGAAAGAGTCGGATTTTTACCTGCGGGAGACGATGGCTCTGGTTCAGACATCGACCTCGATGAGATAGGGTCCTTTTTGAACAGGAACATTCGTGTAGAGATGAGGACGTAGGGTCCTAATAGGGACATAATCATTCTTGTGGACTATGACCTTTTGGCTAACTCTAAGCAGGAGGTACTGTCATTTGCCTCCTTGTGTGCGGCTTCTGAGAATATGGCGCTACAGATGATGAGCAACGTAGAGCTATCACTGAGTATCTTTGACATGGCTTTGAGAGTAAGTGCCTCCCCCATTCTTCTCTTTTTTTCCTTTTACGTTTGGGATTTTCCTCATTTGCGTTATGCTGACTTTTTTCTTTCGCATGCCAGACCCTAATCATGGGAATTGAGCATGACCGGCAGAAGGAACAGAAGACGGCCCTTTTTAAGAGGATGACTTCCAAGTACAAAGAGTACCATACTAAGCACCGAACATTGACGACATTTTTAACCAAGATAGCGAGTTTTAGCTGTTTTGTGATGGGCTCAAACAGAAAGAGGAGGAGTTGGTGAGGAAATTTGAGGAGTTGAAGGAGCGGGACGATGAGCTGATGAAAGCATAGGTCGCTGCAGCAAGCTCGAGGTAGTTTTTAAGGCCAAAGATGATGAGCTCGAGGTAAGCAAGGTGTGATGGCTGAGAATGCCGACCTTCAAGCGCGGGTGGCTTCCTTAATTACTGATCTTGAGCAGAGAGAAATGGAGGCTATTGCTCTGAGGGGCGAGTTGAGTATCACGGTCGAGGAATTGACTCATGGAAAAAAAGATAGAATGGCTGCCCTGTTTGAAGCAACGGACTTGGATGACGCCCACTGTGTTTGTAGGTCTAAGAGGGATAATGACGTGGAGACCTTGGCGCTCAAGGTGGTGAGGTTGGAAGAGCAAAGTCGTGACCTGGAGGTAGAGTTGTCCAAATTGAATGAGCAGGTTGTTTCTTTGAAGGCTAAGGAAGTGCGCCGACAGTCGCAGTTATCTATGTCTCATACCTCTATCGATCATATCGTGTCACGAGAGATGTACGAGATGTAGGTTCACACTGAGGCTCAACCTGATATGTACAAGTCCCTGACGGCTCACAAGAGAGTTTCCATGGTAGAACTCGAGGGTTTTTGCATTAAAGCACATGCAGCCTGCGAAGCTTGTGGTTACGGACCTGGTACGTCTGGCGGGATGATGTTAATAATGATGCAGACAAGCTCGCTCTCCAATTCATGGTATAATGACGAGTACGATGATGGGATGATGCAGCGTAAAGCTATTATATTTATTTTGTTTTGTCGCTCTATTTTTGTGTGGGCACCTCTGGGCCCTTTCTAAAAAGTATTGTAATATGATAGTTGCAATGGAATGATTACCTTTTTGCTATGTGTTTCTAGATTGTCGTTATATTTTTTGTGTTTACTATGTGGTGAAGTCCCCGACTTCTCGGTCGATTATGGGTAGTGCTTTGGCGTAGTTGATTGTAGATCTTGAAGTAATTCTAGCTAGGTCGAATGTAAAGTAATTCCAACGAAGTTAAAATGATTCAAACAAGAATGAATGTGGAGTGATTCGAGCGAGGTCGAATGTATACGATTCAAGCGGGTTCGAATGTTTAAATAATTCGAGTAAGGTTTGATGTAAAATGATTTAAGCAGGATCGAATTTTTAAATGATTTGAGCAAGATCGAATGTAGAATAATTCGAGAGGGGTCAAATATTTAAATGATTCGAGCAAGGTCGAATGTAAAATGATTCGAGTGATGTCGCATGTTTAAATGATTCGAGCAAGGTCGAATGTACATTGATTTGAGTGGGGTCAAATGTTGAAATGATTCGAGCAAGGTCGAATGTAGAACGATTCGAGTGGGGTCAAATTTTTAAATGATTTGAGCAAGGTCGAATGTAGAACGATTCGAGCGGGGTTGAATGTTTAACTGATTCCAGCAAGGCCGAATGTAAGATGATGGCGAGTAAGACTGCTGCTTTATTTTATTCATTGGAGAATACCTTGGTGGAGAGTAAAAAATGTTGTTTTATTTCATTCACAGGGGAATATTACATATGCCCGTTTCCTACATATATTGGAGAAGTTTCTATGTATCCAGTCCCTTCATCGTTCGCCGTGGAGAAGCAGTCGGCAGGCGGGGCGATGAATTTTAATTGAACATTGAGACGTGCCTTATGTCGCCTCATTAAAAACCTCTTCAAGAAAATCCAATTGGAAAAAAACTCGGATGGGGGAAAAAGAGTACGACGCGGAGGGCGTCTATTCTCATAAGCTGAAATGTTTGAGATGGGTGATGTTCCAATTGTCTGTAGCAGTTTTCCCTATATAGTTTCTAGTTGAAAAGATCCTTTTTTTTGCTGCTGCTGTGATCTTATACGGCCCGTCCCAATTGGTTCCTATTTTGCCTTCTTTCGGATCTTTGCTCGCTTGTGTTTTAGCTTTGAGTACATAGTCTCCGACTTTGAGCGGTTGTATTTTTGCTCTTTTTTGTTGTAGTATTGTTCTGCTTGTTGCTATGGGCTATCATTGTTACATAAGCCATATCTCTTTGCTCCTCTGCTTCATCGAGGTGTTGTTTTATATTTTCATCATTGCTCGGCCCACTTTCGTTGGAGTATCTCAGACTGGGCTCATCGACTTTAACCGATATCTTGGTGTTAGTCCCATAGACTAGTGAGTATAGCATTTCTCCTGTGCTTGTTTTCGGCATGGTGTGGTATGCCCACAAAATTTTAATATCCCAGTCCCCATTTCAATTGTAGCATAATTGACATTTTCGACATAATTGTAGAAGATTTGTAGAAGTTTTAGTCTTTCCAATCTACAATTCTACAATTTAACTACAATTTGTCTATAATTTCTGAAAATATGTCTTCTTCTTCTTCTTTGAGTTTCAATCTGAGATTAAGTCAAAATCAAGTCTAATCTTCACCAAAATCCCTCAAAATTGAGATATAAACTCCTAAACATATTCCGAATTGTATACAATAACACCCAATCCAAATAAATAATAATTTTTAAAAACCTAAATTTGAATTCAAAGCTTTTAAGCTTTTTAATGGCTATCAATGGTGGAAAATATATGGAAGAACATATGAAGATGGAGATGAAGAACAGAAATCTCCTTTCCGTTTCAATATTCTTCTCCTAAATCTGTTCAGAATATTCACGCCAAATCTGTTAAGAATATTCTTCTCCTAAAATTTAGCTCGCATAAATAGGAAGATACAACTGCTATTAATTAGCTTTTAATGATTGGTACAAAAACTGTAGAAATAATGTGGACTAGGCGAGTAGTTTAGGAATTATGCTTATTTTTGGTAATAAGGTTTCATATAGAGAAAACTACCCTCTATAGCCCCTCAAAATATTAATAGCCCATGTTTTGACCCACTTTCAAAAAATGACCATTCGGCCCAAACATATTGCATATACTAGCCGAACAGAATGAGTATGACAACACAAGTGCTTGTAGCTCAGTGAGTAGAGCGCCTATTTCCTAAGCAAACGGTCGCAGGTTCGCCCCCTACCTAGCGCAATGGAGATTTTTTTTTTGCAATGTATAAATATTGTATCCTAAGTTCGATAGTGTATAAATATTTTTTTTATAGTGACAGTTGTTTTGTATATATTTTGTATAGCAACATCTATTTTATATATTTTTTGTATAGTGACAATCTATTTTGTATATTTTTTGTATAGTTACATCTATTTTGTATATATTTTGTATAGTTATATCTATTTTATATATTTACTGTATATCTATTTTGTATAATACCAATTTATATTGTAGATATTTCAACTTTTTGTACACCTAGAGGAGTTTCTCTTTCAAACAAACCATTTGAAACATTTAAGAATATTTCAGATTATCTCTAGAATTTCTATTGGGGGAAGTCAAAGGACCTGCCTACGCTCGTTGAGACCTAATTCGATCTTCATAGAGTTCTCGAGATATTTTCTTACGAATTTTTGTTATAGCATCTATAACCGCTTCCGGTTTAGGTGGGCAACCTGGCAAATATACATCTACAGGAATTAGCTTATCGACTCCCCGAACAGTATGTTCCACCTTTTGGGACATGTAATCATACGATACCATAGGTTTTTCCAGATTATCAAATATTCAGGGTCTATCGAATTTCCAGACATATAATTTACTGTATTTCCTGGTATTCTAGTATTGTCTTGGAAAGAACCTCATCATTGATCTCGTTTTTGAGGAAGAAAGCTACCAAGATGGAAGCTTAATGATTACTTGTATGCCTTCACGTAATGAGGTCACTCAACTGTCTATAATTGGAGAATGGTCAACACCAATGACTAATGAGGTATTCTATTTGCTCGGCAGTTTCATTTAGATTACTTAATTACGTTGCCTGGTATCTCTCTTGTTTTGTTCAATGTTACAGACTAGAGATTGCACTTCACATTTTTTACAGAGCTTATGGGTCAGATATATAGTTAGGTGGCTAGCCACTAGAATTACTTTTGGGCTATAAAATGCATATTATAATTTTGGGCTACAGATTGATATTAGTTTTGCCCGATGGGCTATTAATGAAGTACTCTCTTTCATATATGGTATAGATAAAAAAAAAGTCCCATGAAGAAAGTGGCAAAATGAGGAAGGGTCATGTAGTTGTTGGATAGCCCTTTCTCGTCCCTTCGTTAAATGACTTTAATTGGGCCGTTTGCTGCAAGCTGGATCTTGTTCTTCTATTAGTTGGCGAATTGCTAACATTTCTATCAATCAAAATATATAGTATAGACAAATGAAAAAAAAAATGCATGGCTTTTATATTTAAATCATCTCATTTGGACATCAACGAGTACTCAATGGTAAATAAATTAAATTAGTTGCAAGGAATGAATGCATGGCTGAAGAAGCAAGTGAAAGCTCATCATCAATACAAATTAATACACTGCTTTATATACGTGAAGTTTGCAATCGAGTAACACCACTTAGCTTAGTTTTTTTATGTTTATCCTTTTCTCCAAATTCTTATGTGTGCATACATACCTGAACAGCATCCTAGTTCATTTAATAAATTCACAAATTTCTTTTCAATCGGAAAGAAGAGGTTAGTGAATGGACACTCGATCGAGAAAACCTTTGCTTGCCATGCAAAACATTGCAGAAATTAAGTGGTGGATAAAAGGCATCCACTTAATTTACACTTTTCATCATTGTATTTATTATTACAAAGCTCCACCCGCACGGCCAAGAACAGCTTCTCTATTACATCTACTACAAAGTAAAAGACATTTAATATTTTCCCTTAACAGAAAGATTGTTACAGCACTTGGAGGTGACTGATGGATATTCTCATGCAACTTATGTAAGACAATATACTAAAAGTAGTTAAAATTAGAGCCAGAAAAGGGATGGCTGTCACTGTTTGATATTATACGTATACAGAAGAAGCATCACACCCCACGTTCGACTGAGATCATGAAGTGATTCTGAAGCCATATTTGTGGGGCCGGGGGAAAGAAAAACAGATCATTCAGAAATAGAAGCATCAGTAACAAATAATTAGTATAAAGAAGCTTCTCTATATATATGTTTTTCTAAGTCCCGCCTAACTTAATGCAAGTATTATTTAATGCAATTAATCAAAGCTGTCTTAGTTATGCTGCGGTTATTTTGTTGTACAGTATTATTTTACGTTGGAATTAATTATCAAATACCATCAACCAAACAACCTCTTACAATATCTTCTCCCTGTATACGTGCAATCCCACATCAGAACCAATGTACAACTTTCGCATTTACATGGCTTTGGGGTGTGTGTGTGCCGGGAGGAGGGGGGGGAATATTTTTAACAACTAAAGAATACAAATAAGAAAGAAAGTAGTGCACCTTATTTCTACCTAAACATCGCTGGATTTTAATTTAACAACAAATTAATTTCCCAAATTTTTGGGATGAACGAAGAAAAATCTCGGCGTAACTGATAAAGTTGTTGTCATGTAACTAGGAGGTCACAGGTTCGAGCCGTAAAAATATCCTCTTGCAGAAATACACAGTAAAACTGCGTACAATAGGTCCTTGTGATCTGGCCCTTCTCAGACCTCATGCATGGCAAAAGAGGCACTTTGCTGCTCTTTTTTATATTATTGGGATGAATCCTACTAGAATTTCTGTTATCTAACTTAACATGTTTTTCCTATATAGAAATTATTTGATATTCATGAAGTTTGGTTTTCAAAATGGTCCATGAAAATGCCAGCAAAGGGTTCACAAAATCATGGCTAATAATACTAAAGTTACCATATGGCAAAAATACTTGCCAAGTGTAAGTAGAGATTAAGATAGAAAGCTCAGTAACTAGAAAAGATCAAAAAGGAATTCTAAAAAAGTAAAAATACCAAAAAGAATCATAACTTTTGACAAAAGCATTAGAGAATATTAAAAAATGGCTTGTCAAAGGCCAAAAGAAAACGTATCTAGAAACCAAGAAGTAAAGTAAAGAAAAGAAGAAATATATGTAATTAGTCAATTGGGAAGTGCTATCATTGAGAAAGAATGAAAATTTTGGGTTTTTGTACCCCCACTTATAATAAACCTAAAAGAGACGAGATTTAATTAACACGGGGCAGTGTAGGAGCCATAACAATACTGCAATGAACAAGGCCATTCATCATTAATTATTTCACCCTAATAACCAACCCCAAAATAAAAGAAAAAGGAGAGAAAGTGAATTGACAGAATCTGTTTTAGATTGTTATACATATAACAAAATTATATTTTGCGTTCATGGGTTGGATTGACAGAATCTGTTTTAGACCCGCTTCTATTGTCATATGTGTTCTTCGAACATTCCTTTGTTATTAGTACTAAATTTTCATATTGACATGTTCCCATCTAAATAAATATAGGTATATTGAACATTCCTTCAAAGTGAAAGACAATCTAGAGTTACGTTTCTATGGTTTGTCAAATTTGGTCTTTCTCCGCACACTCTGCTGCCATAGGTTGTACTTATTTATATATATATATATATATATATATATATATATATATATATATATATATATATATATATGTTAGAATATGCACAGTGAAAGCAAACATATAATTTAGGCATTAGATATATGTAAACTAGACAACGCAATAATAACAAGATTAGAAGCACTAACCTCATGAAATAGTTGCGCAAATCTTACAAACAACAAGAATCCTAGGCTGCAGTCTTCTGCTATATGACTAGTACAACCTTGGACGATTTTGCTTTGGGGTGGGCAAGAACAATACAACTCTAAAAGTATTATAAATAAAATTATATTTATGGTGAATGTCTATATTTACAGAGATTTTAGGATTCACTGCTTGGTGGCTAAGTCACACTCTCCCTATAAATAGAGGTTTCTATTCTATTGTAAATCATCCCAAATCAATAAGAATTCCTTCTCCCTACTTTTCACCGCAATGCACTTCTTCTTCTTTTATTGTTTCATAACATGTTATAAGCACGAGACTCTAACCAATTGAGTAGAAGCTTTAGATTGAGCATAATGATTGTCAATTATTCCATGAACTTCCTTCGTGATTAAATTCTAGATTTAAGGTAAGTATATATTTTGCTTTATTTTTCTCTTTTATATTCTTCAAATTCTATAATTTGATTTTTATATACAAACAAAGATAACAAAGTTTGATTATAACTCTAATGGAGTCTGTAAGAAATTATAACCACCTAAAGTGGTAAAAATTTTATGTCTTGCCATGATCAAAGTCATGTATGATCGTAAGCACGAGAAGTAAAAACTCGTCCCATTGAATTTGCTTCATTCTCATTCCTTTAATAGAATGTGATAGTAGTATGTGGTAAATGTGAAAAAAGACAAAATTATTACTATGAATGTATCAATGGATGTAGACGTGGCAATAGACGAAATTATAATCGTCATCATTGTGATTGTGAGAATAATAGGGATTCTCAAAATAACCCTTCACTCTGTGAAAGTAATATTTGTCATCGATTTGACATGAGATTTTATAACGCACATATAGATGATTATGGTCCATTCATGATGTGAATGTGACAACATCTGATTTAAGAATACATATTCATTTTTGGAAGAATGTGAGTGTGCTAGTGATATATACCACACTCACCTCTAGAAGGAGGTTTGAGAGGAAATAAGAAAATAATGTCAATATTATGGCATAAATGGTCATTGGTCATGTACTTATTGTACGCCAAAATATTTTGGCATTGTGATTATTAAAAGACAATTGTCATGCAAGAAATAGAACTTGCATATAATTTTGACCATAACCATAATGATATAACGTTCTCTTTAAAAGAGATATTCACCTTATTGATGTTGATGAATATGTTGTAGCAGTGGCGAAGCCAGGGTTTATACAAAGGGGTGTCAAAATCTAAATAAGAAGCCAAGAAAAATAAAAATAATGTTGCGATAAGAAATAGAACTTGCAACATTCCGTCACTTTTGACACCTTTTGACCATTAGGAGTTTGTCTTGTGTCAAAGGTTGTCAACCCATTGTATATATTTAATTTTTATAAAAATACCTATCTATACAATGTTATTTCCGGTGAAGGGGTGTCAGATAACACTCCTCGGACAAGGGTAGCTCCGCCCATTTGTGGTAGTACCAAATTAATTGAGAACTCCCTATAAATAAAAGAAAGACTTAACATCTTCTATTACTACAATTTGTAGTGGAGTAATATGTATGTAAAAAGTTACCCGCTTTTCTCCAGCTTGTACTACACAAATATGGAGTTTATAATAAACTTGGAGTTTATTGATAATTGCACACGTTATGGTATAAATTTGAACTTTGTCAATATTGATAATTTATCCAGTTTGCATAACTAATTTAGCCATATTAATTTACATATGATGTGCAAAAATAAAAGAGAATTCACATAGGTAAATATGAAAGAACTAGAAATTTCTTTACGAATTCTCTTATGTTGTGTGTTCTCATAAATTAATATACCAACTAAAATTGGCATTGAAAATTCTGGAAAAATTAAAGGTAAATATGGGCTCATTCACCTACCATGTATACCATATAAGATGCATCTATGAGATGATTACGTGTGCAGTTATTATAGACCCACAACCTGGTGTTTGCGAGGTAACTTGTTCAATAATTTAATATAGAGCATAATTTTCAGATTTTTTATTCAAGATGGTTCTTCTTGATAAGTTGGTTTACATCACAGCTGGTTTAAAAAAATGATTTATTGAGTGCCTCCACTTAATGCATTTTGATATACGTTATATACAAAAGTATATTATTTTCTCCCCTTACAAGTGGTTCACGGTCAAGAATCAAATAATTCCATCTTATTATTATTAATATGCAGTGTATATTTTGATAATCATCATAACGCACAAAGATGGGTTCTCAAAGTTGAGGAAACAAGATAGTTTTTCTAACATGAGGGGGAGACATGACAAACAGTTGAGAAAAAGTTAGGTGGAATGAATTATCATTTGTACATATAGATCATCGAATAAGATAATATGAATTTGAAGTTCATAAAATGATAATTCATTTGCAATATATTGCAAAGCATGCCAGACGCATTTGCTGACTCAAAGAAAGTAACTATATTCTCATTGCAAATGCTCCTATTATGTACTAGAAAGACAAAGTTTATGGTACACTTAAAGCGTATAGACAATCGATTTCAAATAAACTTCTTGATAAAGAAGATGAGCAAATGATCAAAATGATCATAATTAAGGAGGCAAGTGATCTAGAAGATCACATGACATAATACTTCATAAAATCTTTTGAGAGATTCAGGTACATGAATATATGAATAAAGATATCTCTATGCTATGTCTTTATGAAAAATAAGGAGGTTGGAACCGAAATAAAATATTTGTTGACGACATTGGTTATATCACTAAATATATATGAGGATATTAAGTCTGAAGAAATAATTCAAGTAGAATTTAGTTTCATATGAAAGACAAGTAGTTTTGGACCTGCAGTTCAACCACTTAAAGGTATAAAGTCAATGGTGTGTGCTATCACCTCTTTGAATATTATATGTGTGGCATGACATGAAAACTTGATATAAATTATCAAAACTCTATGTGTGTGGCTTATTATTATACTTATATGGCAATCCATGAACGATTTAAAATGCTGATAACATATGCAATTCTTGGAGAATATTTTGGTCACGGATGACCACATCCTAAGTGCAATTTGTGCACAAAGCTATCTTGCTATAACTATAAGCATGATAATATGATAGCAAGGATTTTCAAGATACAATATATTCATTAGAGTTAATATGGCGGATTTATTCACCAAATCTTTGCGACGTTAACCTTCAAGAAGCTAGTGCACAAGATTGGGATGCAAAGACTCAAGGATATGAATTGATGCTCTCATCAGGGGGAGTTAATGCACGTTATGCTCTTTTTTCATTACAAGGTTTTATACCACTAGATTATTCTTACAAGGTTTTTAACGAGGCAACCAAAAGGCGTATTGTAAGATATGTGAACTCTTTTTTCTTCTCTATATTTTTTTCCCACTGGATTTTATTTTAGTTAAGATTTTAACGAGGCACGTTATCTATTGAATATACATTCAAGGAGGAGTGTTATAAATAGAATTGTATTTATGGTGAATATCTATATTTAGAGAGATTCTAGGGTTCATTGCTTGGTGGTTAAGTCACATTCTTCCTATAAATAGAGGGTTCTATTCTATTGTAAATCATCCCAGATCAATAAGAGTTCCCTCTTCCTACTTTTCTCTGCAATGCTCTTCTTCTTCTTTTATTGTTTCATAACAAAAAGTGAGATATTCGGTGAAATTAATTTTCCTTTAATAGATTTATTTTTGGCCGAAAATCCTCCTCCAAAAACGTGTAGGATTCTTTTCAAGTACAGTCCTACTCCAATTGTACTAGATGACTTTTCTCCCAAGTTATTTTTTACCCAAGTCTTGACCAAGTTTTTACTAGGTATAGCAGGGACCACAGAAATAATAAGAGGCTACCAATTATGACATTAATTCAAAATTAGCATGAATTAATTCTTACTATAATTAATTATAATTTATTCCACCAAAAAACTGTAATTGTGCCCCTTAATATGAATTTCGAAAATTCAATAGCCCATATTTTAACTTTCCATGTTCAGATCTCAAATACCACTTAATTAAATTAAATCACTGAAAATTTAATTTAATCAACTAATTAAATCTTTACAATTCGGCTTAAACTATTTCATGTGACAGATACAAAATTCACGGGCCGGATTTTCACATGAAAACTAATAAGCTTACATAAAGAGGTATCATCAAACTCAAAATCGAGTCATGGATTCTATCAACTAATTACTATTCACAAATGTTATTTGTTATTGTCTAATCTATTAGGCATATACTAACTCTGAATAGAGTCGCACCTTTTGATAAATCGAAACAATAAATAAATTACATTGATCATAATAATTGTATCAAGATTAGGAGTATAAGCTCATTTAATGAATTAGAGAAAATATTTTATATATTCAGTACAAAAATATATTTTCTCTACTTAATCCATTTAATATACACTAAGTATACTAGCACAAGAAGTTGGAGTAAAACTACTCCCATAATCAAGACAAATTATACTATAATCTTTTGCTACAATCATCAAGATATTTTATCCAACAACATCTTTGATTGTGAACATAGTTTATTAATTATGAAAACCAACAATTTAATCATCTGCGCATGAGCTAAGACTCCATACACTAAATTATCTAGTACATATCTAAAAGGACACACATATAATAAATGATCTATTTAAACTAGTACTTTATTGAGTTGAATAAATTAACTAAAGAATTGTTCTATAAAAAATAAAATATAATACTATGTCTAAACCGCATGGTTAATAGTATATCCTAACAATATAATCTCATTAGTCCTACTTCACATTTAGAATGGAAAATATAAAAGGAAAAGAAAGAGAAGTTGCGGATTTGAAATATCAATAATGCTTTTTGTTTTACTCAAAAGTTGTTGAATACCTTGAACAAATCAATCAATGTAAACAAAGGGATAATCGGAATCAATGGTAATATATATTGAAGATCGATAAATTGGGTCGGTGTATATAGATTATCTTTATAAGAAGATAATAAAATTTAATCAAGTATCAAGAACAAACGAGCAGTAAAATTGATGATAGTAGAGAGAGGGATAATATATAAAGAGAAAGTTATATTATTAATGATCGGTCCCTTACAAATGGGGGGAGACTCTTCTTTATATAGGGAAGAGGTCCCCTCGCCCAATTATTACATCGCCACAAAGGCATTACAAGTATAACGGAAATATGAGAAGGGGGAGATTGGGGACGTCCACCTAGACAGGTCCGCTGACTCGACATTTAAGCGAGGGACTGTATCCCTCTTGGCGTACGACTTTAAGGAAGGACGTCTCCGAATGTCATCGACCTCATGAGGAGGCGTCCCCGTCCTGCACTCC
Source organism: Nicotiana noctiflora (assembly GCA_032618575.1). Lineage (NCBI taxonomy): Eukaryota > Viridiplantae > Streptophyta > Magnoliopsida > Solanales > Solanaceae > Nicotiana > Nicotiana noctiflora. The sequence continues at coordinate 250,068 of JASVEL010008749.1, read as the reverse complement.
ATCCAGACCGGCCACGCGTACGTACAGACTAGCCTTATTTTGCATCTTATTTGTCCTCATACAGATAGTCTCTCCGCCTATTGGAGATGTGCTCGCGGCGTATCTGCGATGGGCGGATAGATCCAACCCACGTTAGGTCGTGTGCACACGCGCATACGTGGCACGTTCTTCTGAACTATCGCCTGCTGGCGGCGTGCGTCCTAATTACTGTTGTTTTTAATGCTGGTCATAAAGTCGATTTGGCATTTCGGTTTTCCGCCTCTTTTCCGGTGCAAAAACCTTCGAATTTCGCGCAATGGCTTATTATAAATAGAGGACAGTTTCAATACTTTCCCCTCTTTTAGATCATCAGAAATCCCTCTGTCTCTTAACTTTTTATTTTTACACATCCTGCAATCCATCTCTTTGTTCTTTGCATCCTTGCTACCATTTCCTTAGAGTATCCAGTTAATACCTCAAAAAGACATAAAAATGGCTAAAGGTAACCGTAACCGGGAACCGGAAGAAGGTGAGACTGGTTCTGGGGCTTCCCGGCGGTCAAAGGGTAGCAAGAAGGTCCAAAAACCTCTTGTCCCTTTAACCGAAGAAAACCTCCTCCCTCGTGATCTAAATGTTAGGAGGGACTTCTCCACGCCGGCGGAGACCCCTATATGGGAGAGGTCCACGTACACTATGGGCCAACTTCATGACCTACGGGTGTCCTGCCAGGTGCCGGAGGCGGTGGAGATGCATATAGCCGGGTGCGACTTGGTTTACGTACACCGGCCGGGGTTTTGTGTCATCGACGAATACCTCTTCATAATGGGGTGTGGACTTCCAATTTACCCCTTGGCGGAGGCACTATGCCGATTTTACAACATCTGCCCGGCCCAGCTTACTCCGTATACATGGAAGATCTGTCGTATCTTGACGATGTATGCAGAGAGAGCTGGCGTGTACGTCTCCGTCCACCATCACATGTTGCAGTTGTTTAGACCTGGCTTTATGAGAGCGAAAATGTTGCAGCTGAAAAATCTAGGGGCGAAAGGCTTAGTCGTCGAGGCGGACGATAAGCCCAACCGCCAGCTTTGGCTGAAGTATTTCTATGTCCGTACCTCGGACCTGGTAACGGACACGACTGAGTTTCCAGAGGCGTGGAACGACAATCGTAAGTGTCGACTTGTGCTTTCAGCGTCTTTGTATCTTGCTCGTCGTTGCGCCGATTTTCAGATGCTAACACTTTTCATTTTTTTTTGCACGTAGTGGGGACGCGCACGCCTCAACCTATCTCCGGCATAATGGCGTGGGTGGGCTGCTTCTTCTATGAAACACGGCCTTCCAAGTATGGTTTCGACTTACTGGCTCCTTTTTTTTATTTATTTTAGGCGTCGCCACAACTGACGTTTTGTTTTAACTTTCTGCGGCTCGGAACGTGATGCGGAGAATCGTACCGCCAGTTCCCCCTCCCCCCTTATCGGAAGTCGAGCTTGTGGTCTCCGTCAGGCAGGGTCTCCTTGAAGCCGCCCAGTCGGAGGAGGGCCGGGTGGACGTAGTTGCATCCGACGATGGAGTTGCTGAGGTCGCCGACCCGGAGCTTGCCCGTGCCATCTGGGAATCTCTTTTGGTCGACATTCCCGGACCTTCCCATTCCACACCCGAGCCGGTTATTGACCAGGCATCTGGGGCGAACATAGGGCCCCCGTCCCTCACTGTTGAAGAGGGCGCTCCAGCGGATGATGAGCCGTTGGAGAGAAAGAGTCGCCGACTGCTCATTGGAAAAGGCGTGGCCGTGGAGCAGAGGGTGGTGATTACTCGCCATCCCGAATCGAGGCCAGATTTTATGGGCGACGTCATCCGACCGGAGAGGGCGGCCCTCTTGAGGGAGGTTGCGGGAAATACCGCTTCCAAGTGCCGAGGGCGAAAGCATACCAGCTGCCGTCGATGAGACCATAGACGTGGGGGTAACTGCCGCTGAGCCGACCTCCGAGCCCGCGGACGTGCCGCCATCGAAAGATGTCGATGCGTCCCCTGAGCCAGCTGACGTGCCGCCGTCGGGAGGTATCGAGGTGGCCCCTGAGCCAGCTGGCGTGCCGCAGCTGGAGCATGCCCGAGTGAGCACGATGGAGACGGGTCGCAGCTGTCGAATAATGATTCCCACATGTTATAACCTGCTACTAGAGAGCGAGCAGGCCGCGACGGATATGTCCCTATTGTGCGGGGCTGCCAAAGCAGATTCGCTGAAGATGGTGAGCGATAGACACTTGTCTCGTCGAGTTGCCGGTGCCGCTCTGCACGTATGACTTGATATATTGTTCGTTTTGCTTTTCTTCTATTTTGAGGTATTAAATTGTATTCTCTCTTCTTTTTTTGTAGACCATTATTCTGGAGGTCGAGAGGAGCCGAAGGGATCGGAAGAAAATAGCTACCCTTCGGAAGGCATCAAAGAAGTACAAGGAGGTCCGCGAGAAACACAAGGCACTCGCGGACTGCTTTTCCCAAGACCCAGGTTTCCGCCTCCTCCCAGAGAGCGTACATTCACTAGAGGAACAACTGCACAAGCAGATGGCCCAACTTGAAAGGGCGGATGCTGACCTACTGACCGCAGTGACTCGAAATGGTGAACTAGAGAGCCTTCTCCAATAGCGGGAGGGGGAACTGGTTCTGGGCCGCGTAGTAATAATGGAGGTAGGTGAGCTACGCGCTAAAGTCAACGCCTTATCGGCTAAGCTTCAAGCAGTTTCAGCCAAAGCGGCAGTTGCTCATCAAGTGGAGGCCGTTGGCCCAACTAGAGATGTGCCTTGCGAAGCCTAGGACATGCTGGTGTATGCAGAGGCGAGGCGGACTGTGTTCGAAGAGCTGCTGGCCGCTGGCAGAGCTATCGAGGCGGAAGTTCACGAGCAGCGCCGTTTGGTCAGGACAGCTCGTGAAGCCTGTGGCCACAACCCTGATTCCCCAGTTCAGACGGGCGGCTCCTTTACTGATGCGGACCAGCTGAGCACCGGGTCCTGGATCGAGAGGATGTTCCCGGACGAGGGTGAGGACGACGCTGATGGGGAGGAAGGAGACGATGGAGGCCTTGATAGTTGAATAGGGTTTATGTATACTTGTAACCTGCCCCCCCCCCCCCCCTTGTAATTTTGTAATCATATCTCAATAAAGAAACTCTTTTTTTTATATTGACTTCTCTAATCTTCTTCCTTTGCTTTTATTTCCGTACTGTTCGGGGTCGACCTTAATAAAAAAATTGTATGGCGAAGGCCCTTTGCCTAAATCCCTGCACTCATACTTTGACGTCGAGGGAACTTATCCTGAGTCCCAGTTTGGGCGAGGTCGGGCTTATACGTCTTGCGCGACCGTCCTCTCAACATTTTGTTTTGCCTCGGAGAGGCCGTACCCTTATCTTTTAGTTGTTTATGCCTTATGCTTTTGTTTCACAGGGAGGAGGCCGTAGCCTTCTCCTTTAGATGTTTAGGCCTTAGCCTTTTGTTTCACCTGGAGGAGGCCGTAGCCTTCTCCTTTAGATGTTTAGGCCTTAGCCTTTTGTTTCGACTGGAGGAGGCCGTGGCCTTCTTCTTTAGTTGTTTAGGCCTTGGCTTTTTGAAACGGCGGAGGAGGCCGTGGCCTTCTCCTTTAGTTGTTTAGGCCTTGGCCTTTTGAAACAACTGGAGGAGGTCGTAACCTTCCCCTTTAGTTGTTTAGGCCTTGGTCTTTTGAAACAACTGGAGGAGGTCGTAACCTTCCCCTTTAGTTGTTTAGGCCTTGGCCTTTTGAAACCACTGGAGGAGGCCGTAACCTTCCCCTTTTGTTGTTTAGGCCTTGGTCTTTTGAGAAAACTGGAGGAGGCCGTAACCTTCCCCTTTAGTTGTTTAGGCCTTGGCCTTTTGAAACCACTAGAGGAGGCCGTAACCTTCCCCTTTAGTTGTTTAGGCCTTGGCCTTTTGAAACAACTTAAGGAGGTCGTAACCTTCCCCTTTAGGTGTTTAGGCCTTAGCCTTTCCTGCATTATGGCGGATGACCGTAGCCTTTCATTCATCGGGGATGGCCGTGGCCTTTCATTCATTGGAGATGGCCATAGCCTTTCATGCACTTTGGTCGTAGCCTTTCATTCGTTGGAGATGGCCGTAGCCTTTCATGCACTATGGCCGTAGCCTTTCATGCACTATGGCCGTAGCCTTTCATTCGTTGGAGATGGCTGTAGCCTTTCATACATTATGGCCGTAGCCTTTCATACATTATGGCAGTAGCCCTAGTCCCTGTGATGCGCTATTCATGCCGGATGGTACGCTTGGCGCATCAGAATAATCTTGCAAGCGATTTCGGACATCTCCTTCGTTGCCTCGTTAAAAACCTCTTCGGGAAAACCCAACTGGGACAAAACCCGTAAGAGGGAAAAAGAGTACGGCTTGGGAGGTGCCTCTTAGAAGTGGAAACGCTTGAGATGTGAGATATTCCAGTTGTTTTGGAGTATCTTTCCATCCATGGTCTCCAGCTTGAAGGAGCCCTTGTCTACTGCTGCGATGATTTTGTAGGGTTCGTCCCAATTGGTGCCCAACTTCCCCTTATTGGGATCTTTGGATGCCAGTGTTTTGGCTTTTAGCACGTAGTCGCCTGTCTTGAGTGGACGAATTTTCGTCCTTTCGTTGTAGTATCTCTCGACCTACTGTTTCTGCGCCAATAACCTGATGTGGGCCATTTCTCTTCTTTCTTCGGCCTCGTCCAAGTCTTGTAGTCGGCTTGTGTCGTTCTCATCTCCGCTTATGTGTGAGTATCTGAGACTTGGTTCGCCGACTTCAACTGGTATGACGGCATCGGTTCCATAGACTAATGATTAGGGAGTCTCTCTTGTGGAGGATTTGGGGGGTGGTTCTATGTGCCCATAATACTTCTAGTAGCAGCTCAGGCCACAATCCCTTGGCGTCTTCAAGTTTCTTCTTCAGGATGTTTAATATAGTCCTGTTGGATGATTCCGCTTGGTCGTTGGCGGCTGGGTGATATGGCGTTGAGAGTATTCTTTTGATGTGCCATTTGTCAAAAGAGTCGGTTGTCTTTTGTCCTATGAACTGTCGTCTGTTGTCGCACGTTATTTATTTGGGGATGTCCGAAGCGGCATATGATGTTCTTCCAGATAAAGGCTATGACTTCTTGCTCGTGGATTTGGGCGTAGGCGTCTGCTTTTACCCACTTAGAGAAATAGTCAGTTAAAACTAGTAAAAAAAGTACATTTCCTCTCTCCGACAGGCACCGGTCCGACTATATCTATCCCCCATTTGACGAAGGGCCATGGGGAAGTGACCGAGTGGAGGGATTCCCCCGGCTGATGTATCATGGGAGCGAATCTTTGGCATTTTTTGCATCGTCGGACGTAGTCTGCCGCGTCTTTTTTCATGGTGGGCCAATAGTAACCGGCCCATATCAGGCACCGTATGAGTGCTCGGTTTCCCGTATGGGCATCGCAATGACCCTCATGGACCTCTTCCAGTATCGGAGTCGTCTGGTTGGGCCCCAGGCATTTGGCCAGGGGTCCTCCAAAAGTTCTTTTGTAGAGATCACCGTTCATCAGGCAGTATCTTGCTGCTTATGTGCGAAGCTTCCTGGCCTATTTTTTGTCGCACGGTAGGTGCCCTTCCTGCAAGTACGACATTAACTAGTTACGCCAGTCCCAAGTTAGGTGTAGAGAGAATACCTCGCTGTGATCGATGGTGGAATGCATGAGGGTGACGGTGCTTTTTTTGCTCAGGTTAGTGGCCGCTGCAGCCAGTTTGGCCAACCCGTCGGCTTCGGCGTTACCCTACGAACTTGTTCGAAGCGACAGTCGTCTAATTGGGCCATCAGTTTACAGACATCAGTTTGATATTTTTGTAACCTTTGCTCCTTTGTATGGTAAGCCCCGTCAACTTGATTTATCACAAGTTGTGAGTCGCAATGCAAGATCAGTCGGTGGGCCCCGTATCTGGCGGCTAATTTCAAACCTGCAATAATAGCTTCATACTCTGCTTCGTTGTTAGTCATCTCGAGGCATCGTATGGACTGGCGAATGACCTCACCCGTAGGGACCTCGAGAACAAGTCCCAGTACCAATCCCGAGGCATTTGCAGCCGCTTCGGTATGGAGTATCCAGGGGTCCATGTTAGGGGCCGTTTGCAGGGCCTCCCTCTCAGCCTCAGGCGAGATGCCGGCACTGAAGTCGGCTATGAAGTCAACGAGGACTTGCGATTTGATGGGGATATAGGTGATATCGTGCTTGTTGAGCTCTATAGCCCATCTGGCGAGACGGCCCGACAGTTCGGACTTGTGTAGGATGCTTTTTAGAGGGAAGGTGGTCACTACTCGAATGGGGTGGCATTGGAAGTAAGGTCTTAGCTTCCGGGAAATCGTGACCAATGCCAATGCCAGCTTCTCGAGGTGTGGGTATCGAGTCTCGATGTCCACTAGAGTCTTACTAATGTAATAGATAGATGATTGCGTACCTTTTTGTTCGCGGACAAGCACTGCGCTGACCGCAACCTCGGAGACGGCCAGATATATCAGTAGGGGTTCTTTTGGTTCCGCCTTTGCTAATAGTGGTGGGGATGTCAGGTACGTTTTCAACTCTTGGAGGGCCTTAACGCATTCGTCACTCCAATGGAAGCCGTTATCTTTTCTCAACAGATTGAAGAATTTGTGGCACTTGTCTGACGATCGGGTGATGAAGCGAGAGAGGGCGGATATTCGACCAGTCAACTTCTGAACCTGTTTCTTGCTGGTAAATGCTTCGGGTATCGAGGCAATCACCTTAATCTAGTCGGGGTTGACCTCTATCCCTCTCTGTGATATAAGAAAACCGAGTAATTTCCCGGATGCCACGCCAAAAGCGCATTTTTCGGGGTTCAGCTTCATCCCGTAACTGTTTAATATTTCGAAGGCCTCTCGTAAGTGATCGATATGATCCTCCTTTTTTGCTGATTTGACTAACATGTCGTCGATATAAACCTTCATGGTCTTCCCGAGTTTTTTTTGAACATCTTAGTGACCAACCTCTGGCAAGTGCCCCCGCGTTCCTCAGCCCGAAGGGTATCACCCTGTAGCAGTAGGTGCCTTGGTGGGTGATGAAGGTGGTTTTCTCCTGATCCTCCTCGGCCATCAAAATTTGGTTATAGCCGGAACAGGCATCCAAGAAGCTTAATAGCTCGTGCCTGGCTGTGGCGTCGATCAGCTGGTCGATGTGGGGCAGGGGGAAAGAGTCCTTAGGGCAGGCCTTGTTCAGGTCGGTGAAGTCCACGCACATCCTTCATTTTCCGCTTTTCTTCTTGACCATTACCACGTTAGCGATCCATTGCGGGTACTTTGACTATCTGATGGAACCGTTGGCCAGTAACTTGTCTACCTCCTCCCGGACCGCCTCGTTAATGGCGGCGTTGAATTTTCTCCTGCCTTGTTTTACTGGCGGGTGTAATGGATCCACGTTAAGACGGTGCGTGGCGATATCTGGTGAGATCCCTGGCATATCTGCAAGGGAAAAAGCAAACGTATCTGCATGTTTAGTCAAGAATACATGGTACTTACCCGGATTTACGAGCCCGTGACCGATGTAGGCCTTCTTCTTGGGGTCATTCTGGTCTAGCTGAACCGGTTCGAGCTCCTCGGCCGTAGCATTGCAGGCTTCTATGATGTCTGGATCCCTTATGGCATCGACCGTCGGGTCCTCTTGGGTCCCCGACATGGTTGATTGCTATGCCTGCGCGCTCGCCCCGCTTAATTGTCTGGTGTGAGCGCAATCTTGAGTTATTTTGTAACATTCTTGCGCTCTGCGTGGCTCCCCTTTGATGCTGAATATTCCCCATGGGGTAGGGAATTTGATTACTTGGTATAGGCTTGATGGGACTGCTCGCATGGCATATATCCATGGCCGCCCAATGATGATGTTGTAGGCCGTCTCCTGGTTCATCACGTGGAAGGTGGTTTCTAGGGTGACACCTCCCGCGAGGACGGGTAGGTTCACTTCTCCTGATGTGCGCTCTACTGCATTGTTAAAACCAGTTAGAGTTATGCACCTGGGGGTTATTCTATCCTCGAGTCCCATCTTTTCGAGGATTCTCGGATGAATGATGCGGGCACCGCTTCTGTCATCGATCATGACTCTCCTGACATCGATATCAATGATACGCAGGGTAATAACTAAAGCATCATAGTGAGGGAAACACAAACATTCGGCGTCAGACTTATCGAAGGTGATACTCTCTTCGAGGTCATCGTATCGTTCGTGGGAGATGGTTTTATTCAGTCGGTGGGTGTTGGTGAATTTGACGTGGTTGATGGTGGCGCCATCCCCCTCTCCGACGATCATGTTTACCGTACGTGTCGGAGAGGGCGTCTTTGGGGGTCCTCTAGAGTGCTCCCGTCCGCGCGCAAAATTAACTTTCCCCTTGTCGCTGAGCAGTTCCTTCAGGTATCCCTAGTTGAGCATTTTGACAACTTCCTGCCGTAGGCCGATGCAGTCTTTAGTTCGGTGCCCTCGTTCCTGATGGAACTCGCGAAGGATGTTGGATTTCCTCGTGGCTGGGTCTGACTTCATCTTTTGGGGCCACTGCACCTTAGTGTCGAGCTTCTCCAGTGCGTACACCACTTCTGAGGGTGAAACACAAAATTTATGTGAAGAAAGTAGAGGGGGTACCTCGATCGTTTTTGAGTGGGGCGACGTGACGCTGCACGATATTTGTATAACGCGGGGGCGGAAGCGAAGAGCTTGCGTAGGGTTGGTGTCGTTCCTTGCTGGGGCGAGTGGGGAGTTCCCGGCGTCCCTCATGACATCGATCTCTCCTTGCGTCCGGGTGCACGGCCGCTAGCCGCCGGGTTGGCCCATTAAGATCCTATTCATCTGCTTGCACCTCAGCGCAGTAAGCATTATGGATCTCGTCCCAAGTTGTGGGAGGGTACTTCATGAGCCGGCTCAACATCTTTTTGGTAGCCTTGGAGCCGTCCCTGCTGAGCCCATTCTGGAAGGCCGCTATCGCCATTCCCTCCGACATATTCGGCAGGCTCATTCTTACCCTATTGAACCTGGTGAGGAAGTCCTTGAGGCCTTCGCCTGCGGTCTGTCTGACATCGAATATATCGTTCACCCTTACTTCTGCTTTCTTAGTGCCAGCATGCGCGGTGACGAACTTATCCCCCTTTTCCTCGAAGGTCGAGTCACCTTGGCGGGTAATTGAGAGTACCAGGTCAGCGCTCCTCCGGTCAACGTTTCGCCGAACTTCTTCAGCAGTACTGACGGTACCTGTTCTTTAGACAAGTCGTTACTTTTTAGTGCAGTGACGTAGTGGATGAGGTGATCCTCGGGGTCGGTGGTTCCGTCGTACACCTTCAGGTATGGGGGCATCTTGATGGTTTTCGGGATGGTGTAGGGTGCCGCTTCTTCGGAGTAAGGCTGTTCCACAAACCTTCCTACATCCCGTTTGGGTAGCAGTTTAGGCGCCCCGGGAATCTTATCAACCCTGTCTTGGTGCTTATTCATCTGGTCGCGGAGGACCTAGTTTTCGCCCTCCATTTCCTTCATTTTTCTGAGGATGGAGGCCAGTGTGTCGTTGTGTGTCCGCATCTCGAGAAGTTGGCCATTGGTCCGTGTTTCTTCATGTTCGTCTGTCGCGGTGGTGTTGCTTGTTGCCGGAACGGCATTTTCGCAACCCTATGGTGGCTTTTCCACCAAGCTGATTAAGGTGCTAGTTAGCCATTCTTCCAATAGCCTTCTGACTGTTGGAGGTGCCTCTTTTGGATTGGAGTCCCTTTCCTGCGGGGTGGGGGAGGCCTCTGCTTCAGGCACAGCAAAGGGAGATGCGTTGATGGTTGCGCTACCACCAGCCTCGTTCATGGAACTCGGGAGGTTTGTGGTAACTTCTGCCACAGCCTTGGATCGAGTGTTATTTTCGGCCATTTCCAGACTTTTTCCGATGATCGCATCTTGCGAATGTATACTACGAGTTTGATTCTCGAAATCCTCACATACGGCGCCAAATTGTTTTACTCAAAAGTTGTTGAATACCTTTGAACAAATCAATCAATGTATATAAAGGGATAATCGAAATCAATGGTAATATATATTGAAGACCGATAATTGGGTCGGTGTATATAGATTATCTTTATAAGAAGATAATAAAATTTAATCAAGTATCAAGAACAAATGAGCAGTAAAATTGATGATAGTAGAGAGAGGGATGATATAGAGAGAGAAAGTTATATTATTAATGATCGGTCCCTTACAAATGGGGGGAGACCCTTCTTTATATAGGGAAGAGGTCCCCTCGCCCAATTATTACATCGCCACAAAGGCATTACAAGTATAACGGAAATATGAGAAGGGGGAGATTGGGGACGTCCACCTAGACAAGTCCGCTGACTCGATATTTAAGGGCGGGACTGTATCCCTCTTGGCGTACGACCTTAAGGGAGGACGTCTCCGAATGTCGTCGACCTCATGAAGAGACGTCCCCGTCCTGCACTCCATCCGGACCGGCCACGCGTACGTACAGACTAGCCTTATTTTACGTCTGATTTGTCCTCATACACTTTTCAAGACAATTATTCATTTATAAATAAAGAAAAGAGAAAAATATTTTTGTCCATGTATCCATTTGAAAGATAAAAGTAAATTAAACTAAGATTATATTAATGAGCCATTTTCCTTTAAAATTCTTGCAAATTTAACAAGATTTAATTTGAAGATCTTTCCTTTGGGGGAAAAAAACTTTAAATGCTTTTTTCACTAATTTTCTATTTATCGAATTCAGTGAATGCGTAAAATGCTAACTTGTTAAAACTTTTCTTTTTGTTCTCTCAATATTAACCGGATATCAAAGGGATCGCAAGAAGTTTGGCGTTGTGATCATATACATATTACAACATCTGTTGGGAATCTACTGCGGAATGAACTACTATAGTAAGTTTTAATTAAAAAAAAATGTTTTGGTATGGTTATCAATCAATCAGCCACTAGCAGTAACTTTGTAGCTTTTAAATAATATTATGGTCCATTAATTAGGCACAGGATATATCCACTTAATTTACCATGATGTTCAATCATCAACATCTCATTAATTTCTAGAGAAGGCAAGTAACTCCCAAAATAATTTCAAGAATTTTAATCAAAATTAATTAAGTCTAGTGATGTTAAGAGTTTCTAACAATTGCTAATTATAAGGTGGTAAAAAGTGTTTAAATTAAATCATGAGCTTTATGGTGAGATGTTATAGTCTCGAAAAGTGATATGTTCAATTCTTTTGTAAAAGGACATTAGTTTTGCTGCCTAGCAGAGAAGAGATGGGGGTGGGAGAGTGTAATCATAATACATATGCTCCCCCCCCCCCAAACACACACACACTACAAGAATCTTGTTTTTCACACCTCTTTAAATGGTAGTGAAGACTGAATTAATGCAATGAAATGCAACTGTGTTGGTCGTGAAAATAATGGTGAAGTTGTTAGAACCATTGATTTAGAGACAAATAGAGAGTTTTAGAGTGTGATTTTTCCTCTTCACCAACCACCATATAACCATAAGTCAATAATTTCACTTAACTAAAGGGTAAGCTGTTATGTTCTGATTAATTAGTACTTCTTAAAATTCCATTATCCGAAGGGGATTATCCGACAGGGGGTGGGGTGGGGGAGGGGGTGTTTGGAGGAAAGTCAATGTCAAAAGTCTAAAATCTTGAGAGGACCCCCCTCAAGGATATTCCTTTTGCTCGTTACGCTAACTGGTATTTTCATTACTACTTTTTTATACACTTTGTATTGCTATTGAACACATGTTAAGAGAGAGAGACAGACTTTAAGGTTCAAATGATTATCCAACCGCGTACAGATAACTGTAATAGTGAAGTTTGGAGAAGACTATAGTGTGACACCGTGGACAATAAAATAAATAAATCATTACAAAGAAAATTACATTTAAATACACAAGAGATTTGGTAATTTTTGTATATATCTGCCTTAGTTAAGTAAGTCTTACTAGCAGAATTATTCAATACATGTTCTTATGAGAGGGAACGATATTTTTTTATTGGGGGAGGGGGGAAAGGGTGTTGTGGACCATGGGAAGTGAGAATGATGAGGTCCGCCGAATGATGGGAGGTCATAGCCGACCACACCCTTTGACGTGAACAACCAATAAGTCCATATCACAAGACTAGCCGCCCGATCAACCACCTGCCGCCTCTTTTGATCTCCTGTTCTAATTTTGCCACTGTTGAGTCTTAAATAATTAGTAGAAATATTCTCACAATAAAATTGAATGACTCTTTATTTAACTTTAAAGATAGTAAAACTTAACTGATGGAAAGCCACTACGGTCACGCCTCAAATTCGAGGAGCGCGACTAATACTCAATCGTGTGAGCCCGATCAAGCAAAATTGTTTTACATGCTTTCTACCCAGACTTATCCATAATTTTAAAAAAAATACATCACTTTATTAATTAACCAATAAAGAGATCATATAGAAAATATCACATTTATTACCATTAGTTACTTCATTTAATAAGTCTCAAAATACACACTTTCATGGTTCAAAGTGGAACAAGTGATTCAATCACAATACAACTTGTTTGACATGCCTCTGAAAAATACTAAAGAGTACAATGATAGTGTCGGCAACAAGGCTCAAGCTTTACCTTAAAACATAGTAACGCACACGTATGAAACAAAAGATGCACAACCCCAGAATGAGATGGGGCTCACCAAGTCAGCTGGGAAGAATGAGTACCGCTATCACTAGTCAATATCCTCTATTGTGGAACTACCTGCATCCATAAAGATACAGTGCCCCCGGCAAAAGGGACGTTAGTACTTGTCGAATGGTACTCGTATAAAAATCAAACATCAAATCAAGAACTTGAAAATACAATATGAATATGATGAATCAAGGTGATAATAGAATAGCATAAATAGCCATCAAAGCCAAAGAAAATTTATCAAGAGATGTCAATAACATTTATAAATTTTAAGACGAGATCCTCAGTAACCATCTTTACATAAAGTGGCCCCATCGTCTCACCCTAATGTATGCGGGTGGAAGTGCAAGCACAAAACCACAACTCTACTCAAGCGGCCCTGCCATCTCACCCCAATGTGTATGGGTGGAGGTGTAACCACAATACAAAAAACCTAGACAAAGCGGCCCTGCCACCTCATATATATATATATATATATATATATATATATATATATATATATATATATATATATATATATAGAGAGAGAGAGAGAGAGAGAGAGAGAGAGAGAGAGGTGGGTGTTCAGGCGGCAGGCCGCTTTGTGTAGGTATATCGTTGTTACACCTCCACACACATATATTAGTGTAACAACAATACCAAAATCCTACGTAAAGTGACCCTGCTACCTCACCCCAATATATGTGTGTGGAGGTGTAATCCCAATCACGATCTCTACACAATTTGGCATAATAACTTTCATATGAAATATGGCGTGGAGGTATAACATATAGATTCACAACCCATAGATTGGAACACATCCTCAATTAATAGTACAACATAATAAGAGTATTTAAAATACGAATTGAACATATATCTTTGTTACGAAGCTTATTCGGTGTAATCGAGTTATAATAAACAACTTGGAACTTACAAGAATGGTGTGGGGTTTAATTCTTAAAGAAGAGTTTAGCCAACATACCTGACTTAAGCTTTCTTAAACTCTAAAATGTTCCGGAAATCTCTTAGCAACTTCAATCTATTTTAGAAATGTAATCAATTAAACTAAAATTAGGAAGATGATTATAGTTCTAGCTTATTTGAACATTTTATCAAACACTAGGTGTGCATTAAGGTTTCAAGGTCCTTCTATGGAGGATTCCATCATCCCATAACCTATTCTTTACCTTCTCTAGCTCAGCAATCTTCCTACATCTCTTGAAATACATGCATGCAAAATAAACAACTCCCATACCCAAAATTTACATTACTACTTACCCATTTCTAGTTGAATTTCGAAATTAAGGATCAGATTAGGGTATAGAATCTTACCTCTAGAATGAAGATCTAGTGAGTTTTCCTTATTAATCTCCCAAGATTTGAGCAAGAATTGAAGAATAATTGTTGACGAACTCTCTCCCACTCTCAAGTACTCTCTCACCGTCAAAATATCAGATTTTTCCAAGAAAAATGGTCCATAATATCTATATAACAAAATAGGATCGGGTTATAAAAACTCAAAAATAAAGCTCAAAGAAAAATGGCCCACACTATCTATATAATGAAATAGGACCGGGTTATAAAAACTCAAAAAATGAAGCTCCAGAACAGGATTTGTGGTCGCCAGTGGCGGAGGCAGGATCTCAACGAAGGGGGTTCAAAATATTTTTTTGTAGCTAGTGGGAATTGAACAGATTTTGAACCCCCTTGACCACTAAACTGTACTTTTGGATTGTGTTAAGGGTGTTCAAAACTTAATATATAGAGGTAAAAATCAAATTTTGTCTTATATATACAATGTAATTTTTCAACGAACACCGTTACGGCCCCCTAAATCCGCCCCTGATGGTCGCATATACGACTGCATAATGCTTCTGCGATCTACAAAATGGACCGTGAAATGCCCTCCGGAACTTGACACCGCTAACTGGAATGTGATCGTTATGCGGCCCACAGACATGTTCCAGTTACAAAAGCAAACTCAAATGAGGTACTGTAAACTTTCATATGAACTTAATTCTCTATCGCAAAATAAGATATTTAACTAGCTAGAGAGGAGGAGTGGAAAAAAAAAAGTGAAAGTTTCATTGTCTGAAATGGCACTTCATCAATTGCAAGCAAGAAGAGTATGCTAAGTTATATTAATTCTGTCTCATTGGTGGTCGATAATTGAAAAATAAATTAAACTTTTAAAGAATATGAATATTATTGTCCTCCAGATTAAATTTAGGTACTGTCTATAAGGAGTTTTTATATTCAGTATATTTAAATCGATTAACACTAAATTACAGTATCAGGTATTTTAATCGGGAGGAAATGAATTAAGTACCATTTGGCATATAGTTGATTACCTCTTTGCTTAAAAAGTCAAGGTGACCAAATCATTCTTAACCTCAGACCTCTATAGCAACACCTAGCGCCGTCCTTGATAGAATTTGGTCATTACTTTTAAAAGTTCCAAACAGTTACTAATGAAGAATGATCAGCGATTGAACAACTTTTCTACGTTGTTGGAAGCCAGGCCAGTTCATGGTTTTACTTTCTTTTATACAAGTACCACAAAAAGCAGCAATATAAAGTAATAAATTTGAAAAAGGAATTTAATTTGTCTTTAGTTTAGTTAAATATATTGATGGATATACGTTTATCATGCCTTATTTTAAAAGTAACAATATATTTTCCTTTTCTTAATCAAAGATCACAATAAATGAGAATTTAGTACGAGCATACATTATTGAACTTATATAGTATAAACATCTGTTATTGCCACTAATCACTTTAATATTTCTTCTTACGTTTTGTTTGGCATTTATCACTTATGATTCTATCAAAATATTCTAAAGAGCACACTACTATAAGTTTCTACTTAGAACTAAGTTTTTTCAAGAAGGATCAAAGATTGTCGGAATTTTTAAAAATTTTATTTTTCTATAATTAGAGTGGGATAGCAGCGTAGGTAGGTTATTTTCCTTGTCTATTCCGCGAATTAACAATAGTTAGCCTATACATAGCTATCCTGCTGCTTATCAAAGTCAAAAAAGAAAATAAACCGAGTAAATGGATAAATGGGGTCCACCAACAAAAAAGAAAAAATATTGATTTGTGTATATTTTTTGGTTGTCAAACTCAGATCCGATTTTCCTTCTAATTGAAAACCGAAGGATCATGCATAATTTGAAAGGAGTTAACTTATGTATTACAATTTAAATATTACTATTGCCTATATTAAGTTTAATTTCTGACATGTATTGCTATATAAATCTGGGGTGGAGCTAGAAGTCCCTATATCGACGATTCGGTTGAACATAGTAAATTTTACTCAAATATTATATTTATGTTAAAATTTTCATTCAATATATAAAAAATTAATTTAAAACATAATTATTAATATTTGAAGTCATTGTCATAAAATTCAGAAATCATAAAATCGAAATTCTCGCTCCGTCTCTAAAGTATTAGTTAACATATGCCCTTGCACTATGACAAGTTTATCCAAAACTTACACAATTAGAAAATGAATCTTTAGTTTTACATGAGTTTAATCTCTGCGCAATTGTTGGTATATTATATTCCTTTTACATCACCACTTAAAATATATTATAATGTAAATAATTATTTTTTACAATGCCAGTACCTCTATTTTAAAAAGTAAAATTGGGACTCACCCGGAGCTCATCCCGTGGCAGAGCACTCCTAAAACGCCCATGGGTTTATGTGTGGCCCTTAGTTCGGTGAGACTTACGCCTCGACCACCAGGGCTTACGCTCCCGGACAGGTCCAACGCCCAGCGTACTAGGCTCGCCTAATAGAACTTCATGCAATTGTATGTAACTAACCTTGTAAGTACTTAAATTTTCTTAAGAAATCGTACTATTCATAACTACTTTTTTATTAATCATAAATTATTAAATTGAGAGTATTTTATGTCAAAATGAAAATAAGAATTATTGCACGTTATTCATTAAGACTACTATGATAGTTAATTCTAAATAAATCTTTCATTTAAAAGTTATTTATTTATTAATTTTGTTATGTCTTTATTATATAATAGTCCATAGTTTTTTTATAATTATTTTTCTAAATATATATATTTTCACGTTTACGAGATGCAATACTTATTAATTTAATAGCTCAGTTTTAGTTAGTAACTATTTACAAATAATTAGTCATCATAGTATTGTACGGTGAATTATGTGTCACTTTATTAACTCGTTGAAACTTAAAAATAAATAATGCTACGCGCTAAAGAATGTGAATTATGTTTTTACATAAATTCTCTTTCAAATATAAAGCATATTAAATAAAAGGAGTATTTTAAGAAAAATATCAAATTATAATATCGAAATTCTTTCAAGATTCATTACTTATTAAGAGATACATAAAAGATTTCGTATCGAAGTACATTACTTTTGATATTTGAGTTGTAACGATGTTGCAGCTATTTTGCATATTATGATAGTTGTCATACTTTTCTTATTATTTATAGTTGAACTATAATTTATAAATATTTTAAATAGATTATTTATAATAATTTTATGGTTTTAATGTAATTTTTATAAGTATTTTTATTTTTTATCATCTTAAAATTTTGAAATTAGTACAATTTAAATATCTGTGAGACTTACGCCCAATGTCTCGGAGCTACATGTCGTCTCGTCAGAGGTAAAATGTCTTGTCTCACGTCCCCGTCTTTTAAAATATTGGTCCGTACATACAGAGTAAATCCATTACTACTTATTTATCTAATTTTTGGAGTATATAACAGAAAGGGGAGGTGGAGAGTGGGGAGTGGAGAGTGGAAGCCAACCTTTGAGTATAGTTGGTCATAAGTAAAGTCTGTTCATCAGATTTTTTATAGAAATATTTTATATTATGATTTCGTATTCCTTGTTTATCTTCTACGGAAAGTAGTATCCATTCTGACGAACCGGTGATAGCCACTTTGATTTTCTCCAAAAGCCTATTTCTGCCTTTGCCTTTTCCCTATAGTTCCTTCCCCGGAATACTTGTCGATTTTAATCATTTGGTTACACTCAGGAAAAAGAAAGGCAGCTATATTGCCAGAAAATGCCCCTTGAAAGTGACATCACGCCTTCACCATTTCAGAATATATATGGAGCTGATTGACCTAAACGGGCCGGGCTGCGTATATTATTGATCATGTGACAGTTATTGCAACAAGTATTTCACTTTGATACTATATGCTAATTGTGGTGAAAACGGCAAAGGAACAGGCTTAAACGGTTCTACTAAGTGGCGAAGCCAGAAAATTATTTAAGAGTGTTCAAACTTAAACACGAAAAAACAAATATTGAGCTGCGGGTTCAATCCTGTATCCCTGAAGCAGTTTTGACCACCCTTTGCTACTGGGCTATGTCTCTTCACCATTACAAGGGTGTTCAATATGTCTTAGATATATATAAATTCTAATATTTTACCTATATATACGATATTATTTTTCGACAAGGGTGGTCAGTTGACCACCCTTACTACCATATAGCTTCGCCCCTGGTTCTACTAGAAGGATAGTTGGCTGGCCGGTTAATTACCTGCATTCCTAATAGGTCTAACGTGATGTAAATATGAATTAGTCGGCTCTAAATACAAAATAGTTATAAATAAATAAAACAAGCTACATCCCAACAAATTTCAAGTAAACTTGTACAACAAATAGAACGAAAAAAGAAAAAAGAAATTTGGATGAACACTTTCGTCATAATTCACTATGTGATTCAAGGTTAGAACTAGGGGGTAGAAATGAAACCGACAAACCGCACCAACCCGATAATTCGAATCAAACCGAGGTAAAAATCCGACTATGGTTTGGTTTGATTTGGTTTGGTGTGGGGAAAAAAAACCCGACTATAATTGGTTTGGTTTGGTTTTGACTAAAGAAAGTCAAACCGAAACCAAACCAACCCGACATTACATATATAGAAATATTAGATATATTTAATATATAAATATACTTATTGTGATGTAATTTATAAATATTTCATATAAAAATTTATAATTTTATCTTTTAAGATTGGATTTAGAAATTTTGAATGTTCCAATAAGTTTTATAGCTATTAACATTAGTAAACTAAATAATGCTAACAAAAGCCTAAACTTATATCAAATCAATATTAATGCTAACAAAGACATTCAATTCAATACTATGAACGAGAATGTATTGTATATTTATATTTTATTTTACAGTAATTTAGATAAAAATGCATAACATATTTTTATTTTTTCTTTATTAGCGTTTAATCATGTGATTGACACTTCCTTATTAGTCTACTTATTTTATCATGACTTATTACTTTTAAATTATATTTATTTTTATTATAGCTTTTTAATTAGCAACATTTATATTACATAATTTTATTGTCTTTATCGTTGAATATTTTAGGATAATGCCATGATACTTCTCATATTTTGTATTATTTTCTTGAAAAATACTTTGTATAGTTGTATCTTACTAGGATTAAAGAAATATTTTAAGCACAATTTATATGTTTTGTTATAGGGAGATTTTACCGGAAAATACCCGAAAAAATCAAAAAACCCGAAAACCCGAAAATATCCGAGAAAAATCGAGAGTGAAAAACCCGAGTTTATTGGTTTGGTTTGGTCTTTAGATTTAATAACCCGATACATGTGGTTTGGTTTGGTAATTGTAAAATCCGAACCAACCCGACCTATGTACACCTCTAGTTAGAACCAAGCCCTAAATAATAAATGATGCGAATGATTATAATATCATAGTAAATTAAACTCATGTTCTTGCAGTAATATTTCATGCGTAGGTGATTGTTGACGATTAAATTGGACGAGTAGCTGTCAATAGAATGTTTTGTGATATATATACACCGATAGTTGTATTGGTAGAACTCTGACTATACGATAGTCACGGGGTCAGTCCCGTCCTAACCAACTTATAACGAATGGTCAATGTAATTTACTTTAAATTCATCACAGATGTTCTTAAGGCAAACAAGGGAGTCATGGCCCTTTCACGACAAGAGGGCGTCTCCTTGACCGAGCTACGACAACTCGTGATCGTTCAGAGAGCTTGAAGCTATAAATACCAAGAAAGAGAACCTTCAAAGGGAGCTTCATCTTCTACACGACTCTAAATACATAAAAATGGAGGAATACGCTCCATGAATAGGCGACAGACAAGACAACTATAAGATCCTGAACTTCTTTAATTAAGGAGAGGCAGGTCAAACTACTATTATGAATGAAACCCTGTTTATATCATTCTCCAATTGATTATTCATATATCTCAAATTTATCTTCTTATCATTCTCTAACGGATCAACGAAAACTAAGAGCCTCTGTCCAGTAACTTGAAAAGGCCCCAAAAAGAAGAAGAAGCCCCCTTTATCTCTCAGGACAGAAGTGTGAAACATTTCCCTCACCCCTAACACGGTGCGAGGCCGGAAACTGACATAGGGATGTTTCAAGCCACGGATCGAATATTACCCAGAAACTTCGCCATCAAATCTAATAGGTTCGACCTCAATCGAACTAAGAACAAGGCTAAGCATATTCGACATCAAATTTAAAAGGGTCGACCTTAGTCGAACTAAGAATAAGGCTAAGTGTCATCGCCATCAAGCTTATTAGGTTCGACCTTAGTCGAACTGCGGCTCAGGCTAAGCGTCTTCGCCATCAAATCTAATAGGTTTGACCTCAGTCGAACTAAGAATCAAGCTAAGCGCCTTCCTCGTCAAATTTAACAGGTTCGACTATAGGCGTACTAAGAATAAGGCTAAGTGCCTTCGCTATCAAGCTTATCAGGTTCGACCACGATCGAACTGGGAACAAGGCTAAGTGCCTTCGCAATAAAATTTAATAGGTTCGACCTCAGTCGAACTAAAAATAAGGCTAAGTGCCCTCGCCATCAAGCCTATTAGGTTCGACCTCAGTCGAACTGGGAATCAGGCTAAGCACCTTCGCCACAAAATTGAGTTCAACCTCGCTTGAACTGGGAACAAGGCTAAGAGCCTTCGACATCAAATTTAACAGGTTCAACATCAGTCGAACTATGAATAAGGCTAAGTTCCTTCGCCATCAAGCTTATCATGTTCGACCTCCCTCGAACTGGAATAAGGCTAAGTGCCTTTGCCACCAAATCTAATAGGTTCGACCTCAATCGAACTAAAAATAAGGTTAAGTGCCCTCGCCATCAAGATTATTAGGTTCAACCTCAGTCGAACTGGGTCTCAGGCTAAGCACCTTCGCCATCAAATCTAATAGGTTCGATCTCAGTCGAACTAAGAATCAGGCTAAGCGCCTTCGCCATTGAATCTAATAGGTTCGACCTCAGTCGAACTAAGAATCGGGCTAAGCGCCTTCGCCATCAAATCTAATAGGTTCGACCTTAGTCGAACTAAGAATCAAGTTAAGGACCTTTGCCATAAAATTTAACAGGTTCGAGCTCAGTCGAACTAAGAATATGGCTAAGTGCCTTCGCTATCAAGCTTATCAGGTTCGACCTCGCTCTAACTGGGAACAAGGCTAAGTGCCTTCGCCATCAAATCTAATAGGTTCGACCTCATTCGAACTAAAAATAAGGTTAAGTGCCCTCGCCATCAAGCTTATTAGGTTCGACCTCAGCCGAACTGGGACTCAGGCTAAGTGCCTTCGCCATCAAATCTAATAGGTTCAACCTCAGTCAAACTAAGAATTAGGCTAAGCGCCTTCGTCATAGAATCTAATAGGTTCGACCTCAGACGAACTAAGAATCAGGCTAAGCGCCTTCGTCGTCAAATCTAATAAGTTCGACCTTAGTCGAACTAAGAATAAGGCTAAGTTCCCTCGCCATCAAGCTTATTAGGTTAGACCTCAGTCGGACTGGGACTCGGGCTAAGCGCCTTTGCTATCAAATTAAGTTCAAGCTCGCTCGAATTGGGAATAAGGCTAAGCGCCTTTGACATCAAATTTAATAGGTTCGACCTCAGTCGAACTGGGACTCAGGTTAAGCGCCTTTGACATCAAATTTAATAGGTTCGACCTCATTCGAATAGGGACTCAGGCTAAGCGCCTTCACCATCAAACTAAGTTCGACCTCGCTCGAACTGGGAACAAGGCTAAGTGCCTTCGACATCAAATTTAATAATTTCAACCGCAGTCGAACTGGGACTCAGGCTAAGTGTTTTCGCCATCAAATCTAATAGGTTCGACCACAATCAAACTAAAAATAAGGTTAAGTTTTAAGGTCCCTCCTATTTTGTTGGCCACGTTTCGTCATAATGAGTATTTATTTAAGGATAAGGATTTCGACGACTACAGAAACTAACTTCAAAGAAAAACCTAAAGGTTCAAAGAAAAAGATATTGTCTCCTTCAGAGAAAATGAAAAGAGAGAGTGAAAGTTTGAGAACTTCAAAAGATAGCAACAATCGAACCTTCCCTCTATTTATAGGGCTTAAGTACAGAGAAATCGAAGAGGCATGTGTCGAAAAGGGGCGGGAAACCAAAATGTCAAATCGCCCCCTGAACCATCTAGGGAGCAGATATAATCACGACGCATGCCAGCGGTGACGTCAGTTCAATAATTAGACCATGTGTCAACGAATCGACAATGCCATGATGGATCGACATTTCCGCCCATTGAAGACGTATGCCGCATACGCCCCCAACGAGCGGAGGGACTAACTGTATAGGGCCAAATACGGTCATTTCCACGCTCACAAGTGATAGGGTACGACCCCCTCATACACCTCTTATACACCTCGATATCGCTTACACTTGGACGTCCCCATTAAGAGGACGTCGACCACGTTACGACGGTTTATTATTATTATTATTTTAACAAGGAGATCCACTTACTATATAAAGGGGGACTTCCCTGATTATAAGGACCAAGTGTTATTATCTAATAATACAATTCTCTCATTCTCTCTCTTTTTTAACTGCGATAAACAATTGTTCTTAGAATTCTTCATCTTTATATATATCTTCATATTACAAAATCTGATATCTAAGTTCACTATATTTTATTACGATTTACCCCTTTCTTACCTTTTGATTGTCCCTATTCTTATAAAGTAACGATTAACTTTTGAGCAAAATAACTTTGTTAAATATTTGATACATATACATCTATTTAGTAAAAATGTAAAAAGTTAACAAACATATTATCAATTAAAATATTCTTATACTAGAACTACATTAGTTAACACATAAAAATTATTTTTTTAGTTTTTTGACAATAATTTTTCGTTGGTATACACTTTCAGGTTATCCGAATTTAGTAATTAAACATAAAAATCAATATGATACCTAAATATGAATAACCACTTCATATTCGAAAAAGATATACGAATTTAATACATCTTAACATATGATATGAATATGTAATAAGTAAGAACAAAGAGATAGACGTATTTCAGTAACACTTGATAAGAAACTTATCATACAACCCATTATTTAAGGTCAATAAATATGGAGCCCTTCATATTCTATTAAAATTTATATCCCGCAAGAGAATCCAAAATATTTCTAGACATCTTTTAAATAAAAGTTTATATAAAATCTTCGACAATATATATAAAAATTATATATTTATATGTTGGGTTGGTTCGATTTTTTTTATTCAATAACAAATCAAATCAAAGCAAATCGAGTTATGGTTTTAATCGGTTTAGTTTGAATTTTCGGTTTGATACGGTTTTTCGGTTCGGTTCATAGAAACCTAACAACAATAATCTATCATTGTCAATTGACAGTGTATGTATCTGTATGAGCTACAATTCGACCTTATAATACTCGGAATAAATTAATCACTCCTCTCGGCCCAAATGCGCATAACAAACGTCGAGGCCTCCCCGACTAGGCGCAGACACCATAAGTAGCTAGGCCGTCCTCGACCACAGGTTATCGTTCATATCCGCCTAAAGCTTTTTGTCAGGGACGACGCCTTGCAGGTACGCCCATAATAGTTTCACGACACGGACTCGATCTCCAAGAAAAGTTAACTAGCATAATTAAGACCTATAAATACTGAAGCAATCATCAGAAAATGGGTTCCATTCTCTCCCCATGGGGGCTCTAAGAAATATAGAGTACAGCGCAGAGTGAGAACCAAGACAAAATAATGCAGAATAATAGTTGATCTATGAAAACATGATTGTAAGGATCTGAACCTCTCCATGGAGAGGCAGATTAACCCATTGTCATGAATAAAAGATCACTAAATATCTTCTGCTATCTTTACACGTGTTCCCTTTTTCTTTTCCTTTACTGAAACTAGGATATGTCACGACATGCTATGATTGGCCCTCTATTTTTAGTAATTGTTTTGAGTTAATAAATGTTCATAAACATTCTGGGTCAAACAATTTGGCGTCGTCTGTGGGGATTTCAAAGCAAGGTCACGTAGCTGTTACTGAGGTCAGAAACAAAGGCAAAACAAACACCAGGGAAAGCCCGATTCATCTCCTCCATACTCGGGCTATGAGCCATCGACTCAAAAGATTCAATAAAAGTTCAATTACGGTTGAACTGGGACTCAGGCCATGAGCCTTCGCCAACTTAAATTCAACAATAGTTGAAGTAAAACTCGGGCTATGAGCCCTCGACTCAAAAGAATCAATAAAATTTCAACTACGGTTTAACTGGGACTCAGGCCATGAGCCTTCGCCAACTTAAATTCAACAATAGTTGAAGTAAAACTCGGGATATGAGCCCTCGACTCAAAAAAATCAACAAAAGTTCAACTACGGTTGAACTGGGACTCAGGCCATGAGCCTTCGCCAACTTAAATTCAACAATAGTTGAAGTAAAACTCGGGCTATGAGCCCTCGACTCAAAAGAATCAATAAAAGTTCAACTACGGTTGAATTGGGACTCAGGCCATGAGCCTTCGCCAACTTAAATTCAACAATAGTTGAAGTAACACTCGGGCTATGAGTCCTCGACTCAAAAGAATCAACAAAAGTTCAACTACGTTGAACTGGGAGTTAGGCCATGAGCCTTCGCCAACTTAAATTCAACAATAGTTGAAGTAAAACTCGAGCTATGAGCCCTCGACTCGAAAGAATCAACAAAGTTCAACTACGGTTGAACTGGGACTCAGGCCACGAGCCTTCGCTAACTTAAATTCAACAATTGTTGAAGTAAAACTCGGGCTATGAGCCCTCGACTCGAAAGAATCAACAAAAGTTCAACTACGGTTGAACTGGGACTCAGGCCACGAGCCTTCGCCAATATGAATTCTATGATAGTTGAAGTAAAACTCGAGCTATGAGCCCTCGACTCAAAAGAATCAACAAAAGTTCAACTATGGTTGAATTGGGACTCAGTTCACGAGCCTTCGCCAATATGAATTCAACAACAGTTGAAGTAAACTCGATCTATGAGCCATCGACTCAAAAGAATCAATAAAAGTTCAACTACGATTGAACTGGGACTCAGACCATGAACCTTCGCCAACTTAAATTCAACAATAGTTGAAGTAAAACTCGGGCTATGAGCCCTCGACTCAAAAGAATCAATAAAAGTTCAACTACGGTTGAACTTGGACTTAGGCCATGAGCCTTCACCAACTTAAATTCAACAATAGTTGAAGTAACACTCGGGCTATGAGCCCTCGACTCAAAAGAATCAACAAAAGTTTAACTACGGTTGAACTGGGACTCAGGCCATGATCCTTCGCCATCTTAAATTCAACAATAGTTGAAGTAAAACTCGGGCTATGAGCCCTCGACTCAAAAGTTCAACTATGGTTGAACTGGGACTCAGGCCATGAGCCTTCGCCAACTTAAATTCAACAATAATTGAAGTAAAACTCAGGCTATGAGCCCTTGACTCAAAAGAATCAACAAAAGTTCAACTACGGTTGAACTAGGACTTAGGCCACGAGCCTTCGCCAATATAAATTCCACGACAGTTGAAGTAAAACTCGGGCTATGAGCCCTCGACTCAAAAGAATCAACAAAAGTTCAACTACGGTTGAACTGGGACTTAGGCCACGAGCCTTCGCCAATATAAAATTCAACAACGGTTGAAGTAAAACTCGGGCCATGAGCTCTAGATCCAAAACAACTAATGACCATGTGAATGAAAAATGCACAACATAACGAGTAGCAAGCAAACAGAAGAAAAAGGGGGAAATTCCCCCCCCCCCCCTTAAATTAAAACAGGCGGATACAGGTCACGCCCGTCTGCCCCGGAGCAAGAATTGTCTAAAATTAGCCATAACAATCAATCAAATATAAGAAATGAGGGGAAGAAGAAGAAAAAGGGAAAGAAGAAAAATAGCCACACACGGCAACAAGTAAAAAAAGACACAATCAACTAATCATCAATTAACTGGGGATTGCCAACAACGCCATCCGCTCCAGTTCTATCATCACCGACATGCGCTGCTCCGTCGCCAGCTCCTCCCCCACCGGCCTCCGCTGTGCCCCCATTATTCCTGACCTCGGCTATGCTCCCACCAGGGATGTCATCGTTGCCAGGTGTCGCGGCGTCAAAGCCACATTCCTCACGGGCCTCGCACGCTTTCTGATGCGCCTGCTCGAAGGCACCTTCGGTAATCAGGCCGGCCTCACACAGATGCTTATATATGTCCCGTTGCACTTTGGCATAAACCCAAGCTTCACGGGAACTACCCAAGCACGCGGACTATTCCTGGATGCGCCGATTCTCCTGTTCAAGAAGTGCTATCTGCCCCGCAGCGTCCTGAGCATTCCCCTCTAGCGTCCTGATCCGTTCCTCGAGGCCGCCCTCCCTGGAGGCGACGGCAGCTCTTATCGCCAATAGTTGGGAATTGTTTGCACGAATGATCCCCTCAAGCTCAACCGTCCTGGCAGAAGCCTCGGCTAGCCTACGCTTCTAGTCGGCCAACTCCCCCTCTAGCACGATAACCTTCTCGCTCCACTCCGAGTTAACCGCCGTCACCCTGGCCAAGCATTGACGCTCGCTCTCCAAAGATGCCCTCTCCCAGCCTCCAACTCATCATTCGCCTGGCACAGCCGCCCCTCCAAGGTCTCAACACGGCCAAGCGCCTGGTCCCTCTGCAGCTCCGCCGTGCTAACTCCCCGACCAACTCTTGGTTACGAGGGTCATCCCTCAGGCGCTTATTAAGCTCCATGCATTGGAGCCGTAACTGGCGACACCTCTCGAGAACATGGAGAAGTACCCCGGTTCGAATATTGGTCTGACGCAGGCACTCTACCTGCAGCAAAAACGCCTGCGAGACAAAAAGAAATATAGAGGAGTGAGAGGCAGGAATCCTGGGAAACGGAAAGGTTAAGAGAGAGTAGTCAGTCCGGAACGCATACCTTCATACCCATCGACGCTACCTCATTCATTATGCTGACATCCGTCACCTCTCTCAGCGACTGATTCTCCACGGAAGAACATAGCTGGCCCAACAGCGGCAACATGGAAGACTCTCTTTGACGACCCAAAGGGTCATCACTTATTTAATTAATCATTTCGAGCTTCGGAGGCCTTGAAAACCTCATTCTATGTTGCCTCGATTTACGTGCACGATCCGAGCATGTAGCGGAAAGGTTTTGTGATAGAAAATATGAATTCTATGAGAAATTTGGATAAAAATGATATTAATATTGATATGGTTGACTTCGGTCAACATTTTTGGTAAACGGATCCGGACCCGAGATTTGATGGTCCCGAGAGGTCCGTAGGAAAATATGGGACTTGGACATGCGTTCGGAGTCGAATTCTGGAGGCCTAGAGCCCAAGTTATGAATTTTTATGTGAAATTGTTTTTGATGCAATTATTAAAGGAAATAAATTAATTGACCTTGGTATCGGGCTCGTATTTTGGTTCCGACGCCCGGTACAAGTCGTAAATATTATATATGTGATTTCTGTAAAGTTTGGTGACATTTGGATGTCGTTTGAGAGGTTTTGGACCTTGAGTCCCAAGTTTGAAAGTTTTGAAAACTAAAGGTATGAAAATCATGCATTTGAGGCTTGATTTGATGAAAACGAGGTGATATTGGCGAGGTGATCGCACGAACAAGTTCATAATGTGTTTTTGAGGTTATGTGCATATTTGGTTTGGAGCCCCGAGGGCTCGGGTGAACTTTGGATAGGCCACGAGGTCAATTTTCATGTTAGAAGTTGCTGTCTGCAACTGGTCTGCAGAGTTCGCAAATGCGAACTTGACCCTACTGTGCTTGTGTTCGCAAATGCGAGCTATAGTTCGCAAATGCGAACTGGACACTCTGCCTGGGTTCGCAAATGCGAACAATAGTTCGCAAATGCGAACCTCCCCATATTTAGCCTGTGTTCGCAATTGCGAACAATAGTTCGCAAATGCGAACTTCCCAGTTTTGCCTTGGCTTCGCAAATGCGAAGAAAAGTTCGCAAATGCGAACTTCCCACCCTTAGCTTATTTTTCAAACTCTAGAAATTGGTCGGGGTTCGCAATTGCGAACCCATGTTCGCAAATGCGAACACAGAGACCTGAAAAACACGAATTTCAGTCATTTCTTCACATTTTACAAAACCAAAACACCCATTTGCGATTCTTCAAGGATTTCTTCTTCATCAAAACGATTGTAAGTCACTTTTTACTTAATTCTTTCAATTCCTAACATCATTAAACATGTTTTTCATAAGAAATCAAAGATTTTCATGGTAAAATTCTTGTTTTTGTTAGAAAATAGGGTTTTTCATAAATTAGGGAATTGGACCTCGAATTGAGGTCCGATTTTGAAACAAATTATATATATGAACTCGTGGGGAATGGGTAACCGGATTTTGGTCCTAACCCCGAATTCCGACCATGTGGGCCCGGGTTGAAATTCACTATTCATGGCAGAATGTTGTAAAAGTAGTATTTGGTATTAGGAATTAGTTTGATGAGTAGAATTGATGATATTAAATCAGTTGTGAATAGATACGGTTGGATTGGAGCCAAATTGAAAGAAAAGGCATTTCCACGGAGTGAATTGTTCATAAGCATTCGAGGTAAGTGTTTGTTCTATCCTAGCTTGAGGGAATAAGATTATGTGTTATGTGTTATGTGATCGAGTGCGGTGTATGGGCTGTGGTGACGAGCATCCATACACTGGCGTCTAGTATGACCGTGAGTCGTTGGAAAATGATATTTTGAGATATATTACAGGTGAATCGTTATTGTTCTCCCTTGTTGGGACTTGTTGTGAAGATAATTATTGATTGCCCTTGATGGGACGATTTATGAATTGTTGTTTCTTTCTCTGCCCTTAACCGTGATTGTTATTTGGGTGAGGAAGAGTGATAATGCACGAAGGGTGATGCCGTGCCATGTTTATTTATTTATGCACGAAGGTTAATGCCGTGCCATGTTTATTTATTGATTATGCACGAAGGATCATGCCGGGCCCTGTTATTGAACCATGTACGAAGGATCATGCCGTACTATGGATGTGAGGATGAGAGTAAAAGCACGAAGGGTGATGTCGTGTACTTTATTTATTTGTTTGGTGAGGATGAGAGTAAAAGCACGAAGGGTGATGCCGTGTACTTTATTTGTTTATTTGGTGAGGATGAGAGTAAAAGCACGAAGGGTGATGCCGTGCAATTGCTTGCTATTTCTTGAAGTGATATAATTCGTGTTTACATTATACTTTGTTTTCTTTGTGAAATTATTAACTGTGGTTAATTGTTGAATTCTTTAAGATATTCCTTATTGTGTTATTACTTGCTTATTTCTTGTTATTTTGTGGTACACATATATATATTGAATTGCACAGGTTTATGTGAGTGTCTGGTCCTAGGCTTGTCACTACTTCGCCGGGATAGGCCAGGCACTTACCAGCACATGGGGTCGGTTGTGCTGATACTACACTTCTGTGCGTTTTTGCACAGGTCCAGGTTACGATCAGGAGCAGCAGCAGCAGTAAATAGATTGCGTGGGAGTTGATCACATTTGAGACCGAGGTAGCTTGCAGACGTCCGCAGGCCCGGCGTCTCTTTCTTTATTTATGTTAATAGCTGTAGTCTCATTGTTCCGAGACAAACAGAATTATGTTATATTTCCTTCGGACTTTTATGTGTAGTATTCCATAGTAGTTTGTGAGTTGGTGACTCCAAGTTCTTGGGTAGAGGATTTCAGTATGATTTTTACCTTGTGATTTATTATTTCCATTTCGATAAAGTATTCCGCATTTATTTAATTAAAATTGTGTTAAAAATAGGATAGTATGAATACAATGGCTTGCCTAGCTACCACGAGTAGGCGCCATCATGATCCCGATGTTGGGGGAAAAATCCGGGTCGTGACAAGTTGGTATCAGAGCTCTAGGTTACATAGGTCTCACCACTCACGAACAAGCTTAGTAGAGTTTGAGAGGTAGGTACGGAGACGTCTGTACTTGTCCTCCAGAGTCTATTGAGTTAGGAAAGAGTCTCTCATTTGTTCTTTCTTGTCGTGCGACTTGTTCCTCAAATACCGATTGAATTTCTATTCTGTCCTTTCGCAGATGGTAAGGACACGCGCTTCTTCGTCCGCTGACCAGCAGCCCGAGCCCCAGGCAGCTCCCGTGAGGGGCAGGGGCCAAGGCCGTATTAGAGGCTGTGGTAGGGGTAGAGCTCAGCCCCAGGCAGCTACTCCAGAGGTGGAGCCTCATATTGAGATTGACGAGGAGGTTCCGGTTCCAGCAGCTCCAGTGGGCCCAGCTCAGGTCCCAGGAGAGGCTTTATTTACCCCGGATCTCCGGGATACTTTGGTCAAAATAGCAGGATTCATGGACAGCATTGCCAGAGCGGGTTTATTATCAGTTGCCCCAGCCACTTCTCAGGCTGGAGGAGGGGCCCAGACTCCTATTGCTCATACTCCGGAGCCAGTAGCTCCTCAGCCTCAGGCACCAGTAATCCAGCCAGCTGTGGCCACTCAGTCAGGTACCACAGCTCATGCCGGTGATGGAGCGGCCATGACTTCTGATTCATTATGGAGGCTTGATCGGTTCTCCAAGCTATTTACCACTACATTCAGTGGAGCCGCATCAGAGGATCCTCAGGACTTTTTATTCAGTTGCCATGAGATTCTCGAGACTATGGGGATCGTGGAGACAAACGGAGTTGATTTCTGTACCTTCAGGCTTGCAGGATCCGCCAAGACTTGGTGGAGAGATTATTGCTTGACTCGACCAGCAGGGTCCCCAACTTTATCATGGGACCGGTTTGCGGAACTATTTATGGAGAAGTTTCTCCCTGCTACTCAGAGGGATGTACTTCGGAGGCAGTTTGAGCGCCTCCATCAGGGCACTATGACAGTTACACGGTATGAGACGAGATTTATCGACTTGGCTCGTCATGCGGTGGTGATACTTCCCATCGAGCGGGAGAGGGTCCGCGATTTATAGATGGGCTCAATCGGCCGATTAGACTCCGGATGGCTATGGGTGTGGGAAGTGACATATCATTTCGGGAGGCAGCCAATGCGCAGCACGCAGAGTTGAGATGGCTCTTGCTAGGGAGGCGGTTATTCTTCGGATAAGAGGCCTCGTCATTCGGGTAGATTTGGTGGTTCTTCCTCCGGTAGCGGAGAATCCTTTGATAGAGGCCGGTCCTCCGGGCCTTTTCATTCCGCCCTTCGAGGCTTCGCGGGGTGGACCAGGTGATCGTGGTGTTCGGGGGCATCATTCAGACCAGTCTACTATTAATGCTCAGGCCTCTTCAGAGTGTTCGTGGAGGCCATTCGGGTCGTTAGGGCCAGCAGCCCTATCAGTCTAAGAGTTGCTACGGTTGTGGTGACCCGGGTCATTTTATCAAGAATTGCCCTCTAGCAGCGGGCAACTCTCGGCAGCGAGGTCCTCGTCCTATGATTCGAGGCCCCAGCTGACCCTCAGCCTGCCCAGCCAGCCGCAGGCGGGGGTAGAGATTATAGAGGTGGAGGTCGAGACCGTAGAGGTGGAGACCGTCCAGCCCGCGGGTAGAGGTCGGCCGGTTGATGGTCGTCCTAGAGACGCGGCTCGGAGGGGAGGTGCGGATCCCCGATTCTATGCTTTACCGGCCGGTGCCGAGGCGAGAGGCATCGGACGTCGTGATTACGAGTACTATTCTCGTGTGTGACAGAGGTGCTTCGGTATTATTTGACCCCGGATCTACCTATTCCTATGTGTCTTCCTACTTCGCACCGTATTTGGCTGTGCCCGGCTATGCTCTGGATATTCCAGTTTATGTATCTACACCGATGGGTGACTCCATTGTAGTCGATCGGGTGCATCGTTCGTGCGTAGTTATATTTGGGGGTCTTAAGACCCGTGTTGATCTGTTGCTCTTGGATATGGTAGATTTTGATGTCATATTGGGAATGGACTGGTTGTCCCTGTCACACCTCCTTTTTACCGCACCCGCGAGGGTGCAAAGGAGTTTTTCCAATTAAAGGACAACCAAAACGGGGTTCATTTATTGAGAGATTCGGAGTCGCCACTTGGGAGATTTATGGTGTCCCAAGTCACCGGTTTGAAACCCGATTCGAGGAAAGGTTTGACTCTATTTAATGATCCGCGAACCAGAAATCCGGATAAGGAATTCTGTTAACCCGGGAGAAGGTGTTAGGCATTCCCGAATTCCGTGGTTCTAGCACGGTCGCTTAACTGTCGTATTCGGCTTATTTATCTGATTTTTTACAGTTATGCACTTAATGCAAATTAATATCCCTTTACCGCTTTTATTATTATTATTATTTATGAAAGAGAATGTTGCCTAAAAATATGTTTCGAATCACGTCACATGAAATGCACCCGGATCCTCGACACATTCTTATTCAACATTGTTCAAAATTGGAGTCGGGTCACATGAAATGCACCCCCGATTCCTTTAATCTAATTACGTCGTTCAGTTGAAGCATAACGAACCAGTTTCTATAATGTGACAAAATCATACTCAATTATAACCAATTCGAGTAAACATACGACTAGATAACTAAGTGAGCAAATTCAAGACTATGGCGAACAATTACATAAACAACGGAGAGCATAACTAGTTGGCGAGCATATCAAGGATTAGTTATTTTCATTAGCCAACTTCGACACTACAAGACCACCATTAATTGTGAAATTTCATGTTCATCATAATCATATATTTACAAAAAAAATCGTCCGAATCATACGAAACTAAATCAAATGCGAAACAATTCAAAATATTAGCGAGAAGAACAATATCGAAAAAAAAAAGGAACATGCACCTTTATTTCTGCATATTTTTCAAATGCACCACATAAATCCATCTGAAGGTTTTGAAGGGGTAACAGCTATTCAACAATAACATCGAGTATCAATCGAAAAAAATCAGCAGAAGCGCAAATCGGAATCTTGAAAACCCGCAGGAACTTTTATAGTTGCAATATGTTTTTAAAGCAACGAACAAGCTAAGTGTTGACGACCTCGACGCACCGGACCTCGACGAACTTTGGCCAGAAACGGAACTATGTCCAGCTCTAGCTCGCCGGAAGGTAAAAGGTGCGTGACTGTGTGTGTATATGCTGAGCAGCAAAAATGATGAAGAAGAAATTGTGTGTGTGTGTGTTTTCTGGCGAGCTCACGAGCAACATCGAGTGGTCGTTTGGCGTGTGGTGTAGACGGAAATGGTGGAGGGTAGTTTAAGATTTTTAATGTTGGTCGTTTGGACAGTGACAACGAGGGCTAGTGTTTGGCGTGACAGTGGGATTGGTCGGCGTGGCTCGGGGAGTTTCGACGAAGAATGGTCTACTTGGCGAGCTATATAGACGATGGGAGGAAGACTGGAGGGGTCTCCTGGGCGTTGGAGGCTGCTGGACGGAAAAATGGAGTTCCCTGCATGTCTTCTCCAGCCAAAGAACTGAAGAAGACACTCGACACTAGCCCCCCTCTTTTTATCGTTTTTTTTCTTTTTTTTTTTTCTTTTTTAAATAATCCCTCACCCCCCTTTTTCACGTGAGACCCTCATCCCATCCTTTTTAAACTCAACCACAAATCCCTTCTTTATTTTTTAAAAATGTTGATGCCCATCCCCTCCCATAATATTCTGTCCGTGTCCTTTTTTTTTGTCTTTTCGTTTTTTTGTTTTTTTTTATTCTCTTTTTATTTTTTAATCATTCTCCCATCCCTCCCCCTTAGTGTAGTGTCGGGTTATTACGGGCTATGTCCGAAAATTATAAAACCGGGTAGTTTAAACCCGAATATTATTCTTTGTCCGGAACCGAGAATGAGAACACGGTGTTATTAATTAATCACTACGTAAGCAAAATAACTGTAAGACTAATAATTAAAACAAAAATTATTTTTTTATATTTTTCAAAATTAAAGTAACTACAAAATGTTAATGAAACTATATTTTTTTTTATTATTTTCGTTTTTATAAAAAGATAAAAATATAAAGTACTATTTTTTTGTATTTTTCAAGTTTAAAAATGACTACGAAACATTAATAAAACCATATTTTTGTTATTTTTTATTTTGAGGTAAAAATAAAGTAAAAGAGTCAAATTTAGCTAAAATAGCTATATTAAAACTAAACTAAATATTTTATCGAAAATCTCGGGGAGGGTCAAAAATCACGTGTTTACAGTCCCCATACCATGCTATTCTTGATTGTCATGCTAAGACTGTCACCTTAGCCTTGCCAGGATCACCCCGATTAGAGTGGAAGGGGACCTCAAGCCACTCCGTTCGCACTGTTATTTCGTATGTTAAGGCTCGACGTATGGTCGAGAAGGGGTGTCTAGCTTATTTGGCTTATGTTCGTGATTCCAGCGCAGAAGTTCCTTCCATTGAGTCGGTCCCTATTGCACGGGAGTTTCCTGAGGTTTTTCCTTCAGACCTGCTGGGCATGCCACCCGACAGGGATATTGATTTCTGTATTGATCTGGCACCGGGTACTCAGCCCATCTCTATTCCACCCTATCGTATGGCCCCGCCGGAACTAAAAGAGTTGAAAGATCGGTTGCAGGACCTTCTTGAGAAGGGCTTTATCAGGCCCAGTGTTTCCCCCTGGGGAGCACCTGTGTTATTTGTAAAAAAGAAGGATGGCTCGATGCGGATGTGTATTAATTACCGGCAGTTAAACAAGGTGACTATCAAAAATAAATATCCACTGCCGAGGATTGATGATTTGTTTGACCAGCTCCAGGGAGCGAGGGTATTCTCTAAGATAGACTTAAGGTCAGGCTACCATCAGCTAAAGATCAGGGCGGCTGACATTCCTAAGACAGCCTTTCGCTCTAGATATGGGCATTATGAGTTCTTGGTCATGTCCTTCGGGCTGACCAATGCCCCAGCAACATTCATGGAGTTGATGAATCGGGTATTCAGGCCTTACTTAGATCTGTTCGTGATAGTCTTCATAGATGACATTCTGGTGTACTCCCGCAGCCAGGAAGAGCACGAGCAGCACCTCGGAGTGGTTCTTCAGACTCTGAAAGATAACCATCTATATGCCAAATTTTCTAAATGTGAGTTCGGCTGAGTTCGGTAGCATTTCCGGGTCACATTGTATCGGTGGAAGGTATTCGGTAGATCCAAAGAAGATTGAGGCGAGTCCAGAATTGGCCTCGACCGACTTCAATGATCGAGATCCGGAGTTTCTTGGGATTAGCGAGTTACTACCGTCGTTTTGTAGAGGGTTTCTTCTATTGCGGCCCCGATGACCGAGGTTGACCCGGAAGGGTGTCCAATTTCGGTGGTCGAGAGGAGTGTGAGGCGAGCTTTCGAAGCTCAAGACGGCCTCGACCACCGCACCGGTGTTGATACTACCTACGGGTACGGGGCCTTATACGAGTTTATTGTGACGCATCTCGTACGGGGCTTGGAGCGGTATTGATGCGAGATGGTAAGGTTATCGCTTATGCTTCGAGGCGATTAAAGATACATGAGAAGAATTATCCAGTTCATGATCTTGAGTTAGCGGCAGGCAGTGGTTCATGCCTTAAAGATCCGGAGGCATTATCTATATGGTGTGACATGTGAGGTGTACACTGATCACAAAAGCCTACAATACTTGTTCAAGCAAAAGGAGTTGAATCTACGACAGCGGAGATGGTTAGAGTTGCTAAAAGACTATGATGTTACTATATTATATCACCCGGGTAAGGCCAATGTGGTGGCCGATGCATTGAGTAGAAAGTATGCCAGCATGGGTAGTCTTGCGTATATTCCGGTCAATCAGAGACCATTAGCTTTAGATGTCCGGGCCTTAGCCAACCGGTTCGTGAGACTAGACATTTCTGAGCCTAGCAGAGTGTTAGCCTGCACGGTCACTCGTTCTTCCTTATTAGAGCGTATCCGTGAGAGGCAATTTGATGATCCTCACTTACGTGAGTTGAGAGATACAGTACAGCGGGGGGGTGCCACACAGGTAAACCTAGATGATGATGGGGTATTGAAATTGCAGGGTCGAGTTTGTGTGCCCAATGTCGAAGGGATTCGAGAGTTGATCTTAGCAGAGGCCCACAGGTTCGCGGTATTCTATTCACCCGGGCGCCGCGAAGATGTACCGGGACTTACGGCAGCACTATTGGTGGCGCAGAATGAAGAAAGATATCGTTGCGTATGTCGCTCGGTGTCTAAATTATCAGCAGGTGAAATATGAGCACCAGAGGCCTGGTGGTGTATTCCAGAGGATTGAGATTCCTGAGTGGAAATGGGAGCGGATCACTATGGACTTCATTACGGGACTTCCTTTGACTCGGAGGAAATTTTATGCTATTTAGGTCATTGTTGATAGGCTGACCAAGTCAGCACACTTTATTCCAGTATATGTCTCCTACTCATCGGAGAGGTTAGCAGAGATTTACATCAGGGAGATTGTTCGACTTCATGGGGTGCCGGTATCTATTATCTCTGATCAGGGTACCCAGTTTACCTCGCGGTTCTGGAGAGCGGTCCAGCAGGAGTTAGGCACCCAAGTTCAGCTGAGTACATCTTTTCATCCTCAAACAGGATGGCCGGTCGAGAGGACTATTCAAATTCTCGAGGACATGCTTCGAGCCCGTGTTATTGATTTCGGAGGCTCGTGGGACCAGTTTCTGCCATTAGCAGAGTTCGCCTACAATAACGGTTACCAATCTAGCATCCAGATGGCCCCGTATGAGGCGTTGTATGGTAGGCGATGTCGATCACCAGTTGGATGGTTTGAACCGGGAGAGGCTCGGTTGTTAGGTACAAACTTAGTTCAGGAGGCCTTAGATAAGGTCAAGACTATTCAGGAGAGATTGCGTTCAGCTCAGTCTAGGCAAAAGACTTATGCGGATCGCAAGGTGTGAGATGTAGATTTCATGGTTGGTGAACGAGTATTGCTTCGGGTGTCGCCTATGAAGGGCGTGATGAGGTTCGG
This sequence comes from Nicotiana noctiflora, assembly GCA_032618575.1. NCBI lineage: Eukaryota > Viridiplantae > Streptophyta > Magnoliopsida > Solanales > Solanaceae > Nicotiana > Nicotiana noctiflora. Next base: position 213,135 of record JASVEL010008749.1, on the reverse strand, counting down.
AAAGAAGGGCAAGCTCAGCCCTAGGTATATTGGTCCATTTGAGATTCTAGACAGAGTGGGAGGGGTGGCTTACAGATTAGCTTTGCCGCCTAGCTTATCAGCCGTGCATCCAGTTTTTCATGTATCTATGCTTCGGAGATACCACGGCGATCCCACACATGTGTTAGACTTCAGTACTGTCCAATTGGACAATGATCTATCTTACGAAGAGGAGCCGGTGGCTATTCTAGACCGGCGAGTTCGAGAGCTGAGGTCGAAGAGTTATCCTTCCGTGCGTGTTCGGTGGAGAGGTCGGCCTCCCGAGGCATCGACACGGGAGTCCGAGTCCGATATGCGGAGCCGCTACCCACACTTGTTTCTCGACTCGGGTACTTCTTTCTTTTGTCCGTTCGAGGACGAACGGTTGTTTTAGAGGTGGAGATTGTGACGACCCAAAGGGTCATCACTTATTTAATTAATCATTTCGAGCTTCGGAGGCCTTGAAAACCTCATTCTATGTTACCTCGATTTACGTGCATGATCCGAGCATGTAGCCGGAAAGATTTTGTGATAGAAAATATGAATTCTATGAGAAATTTGGATAAAAATGATATTAATATTGATATGGTTGACTTCGGTCAACATTTTTGGTAAACGGATCCGGACCCGAGATTTGATGGTCTCGAGAGGTCCGTAGGAAAATATGGGACTTGGACATGCGTCCGGAGTCGAATTCGAGGCATAGAGCCCAAGTTATGAATTTTTATGTGAAATTGTTTTTGATGCAATTATTAAAGGAAATAAATTAATTGACCTTGGTATCGGGCTCGTATTTTGGTTCCGACGCCCGGTACAAGTCTTAAATATTATATATGTGATTTCTGTAAAGTTTGGTGACATTTGGATGTCGTTTGAGAGGTTTTGGACCTTGAGTCCCAAGTTTGAAAGTTTTGAAAACTAAAGGTATGAAAATCATGCATTTGAGGCTTGATTTGATGAAAACGAGGTGATATTGGCGAGGTGATCGCACGAACAAGTTCATAATGTGTTTTTGAGGTTATGTGCATATTTGGTTTGGAGCCCCGAGGGCTCGGGTGAACTTTGGATAGGCCACGAGGTCAATTTTCATGTTAGAAGTTGCTGTCTGCAACTGGTCTGCAGAGTTCGCAAATTCGAACAATAGTTCGCAAATGCGAACTCCCCACTATTCTGCAGAGTTCGCAAATGCGAACAATAGTTTGCAAATGCGAACTCCCCCCTATTGTGTCTGTGTTCGCAAATGCGAACAATAGTTCGCAAATGCGAACTTGACCCTACTGTGCTTGTGTTCGCAAATGCGAGCTATAGTTCGCAAAGGCGAACTGGCCACTATTCTGCCTGGGTTCGCAAATGCGAACAATAGTTCGCAAATGCGAACCTCCCCATATTTAGCTTTTGTTCGCAATTGCGAACAATAGTTCGCAAATGCGAACTTCCCAGTTTTGCCTTGGCTTCGCAAATGCGAAGAAAAGTTCGCAAATGCGAACTTCCCACCCTTAGCTTATTTTTCAAACTCTAGAAATTGGTCGGGGTTCGCAATTGCGAACCCATGTTCGCAAATGCGAACACGAGACCTGAAAAACACGAATTTCAATCATTTCTTCACATTTTACAAAACCAAAACACCCATTTGCGATTCTTCAAGGATTTCTTCTTCATCAAAATGATTGTAAGTCACTTTTTACTTAATTCTTTCAATTCCTAACATCATTAAACATGTTTTTCATAAGAAATCAAAGATTTTCATGGTAAAATTCTTGTTTTTGTTAGAAAATAGGGTTTTTCATAAATTGGGGAATTGGACCTCGAATTGAGGTCCGATTTTGAAACAAATTATATATATGAACTCGTGGGGGAATGGGTAACCGGATTTTGGTCCTAACCCCTAATTCCGACCATGTGGGCCCGGGGTTGAAATTCACTATTCATGGCAGAATGTTGTAAAAGTAGTATTTGGTATTAGGAATTAGTTTGTTGAGTAGAATTGATGATATTAAATCAGTTGTGAATAGATACGGTTGGATTGGAGCCAAATTGAAAGAAAAGACATTTCCACGGAGTGAATGTTCATAAGCATTCGAGGTAAGTGTTTGTTCTATCCTAGCTTGAGGGAATAGGATTATGTGTTATGTGTTATGTGATCGAGTGCGGTGTATGGGCTGTGGTGACGAGCATCCATACATTGGCGTCTAGTATGACCGTGAGTCGTTGGAAAATGATATTTTGAGATATATTACAGGTGAATCGTTATTGTTCTCCCTTGTTGGGACTTATTGTGAAGATAATTATTGATTGCCCTTGATGGGACGATTTATGAATTGTTGTTTCTTTCTCTGCCCTTAACTACCGTGATTGTTATTTGGGTGAGGAAGAGTGATAATGCACGAAGGGTGATGCCGTGCCATGTTTATTTATTTATGCACGAAGGTTAATGCCGTGCCATGTTTATTTATTGATTATGCACGAAGGATCATGCCGTGCCCTGTTATTGAACCATGTACGAAGGATCATGCACGTACTATGGATGTGAGGATGAGAGTAAAAGCACGAAGGGTGATGCCGTGTACTTTATTTGTTTGTTTGGTGAGGATGAGAGTAAAAGCATGAAGGGTGATGCCGTGTACTTTATTTGTTTATTTGGTGAGGATGAGAGTAAAAGCACGAAGGGTGATGCCGTGCAATTGCTTGCTATTTCTTGAAGTGATATAATTCGTGTTTACATTATACTTTATTTTCTTTGTGAAATTATTAACTGTGGTTAATTGTTGAATTCTTTAAGATATTCCTTATTGTGTTATTACTTGCTTATTTCTTGTTATTTTGTGGTACACATATATATATATTGAATTGCACAGGTTTATGTGAGTGTCTAGTCCTAGGCTTGTCACTACTTCGCCGGGATAGGCCAGGCACTTACCAGCACATGGGGTCGGTTGTGCTGATGCTACACTTCTGTGCGTTTTTGCACAGGTCCAGGTTACGATCAGAAGCAGCAGCAGCAGTAAATAGATTGCGTGGGAGTTGATCACATTTGAGACCGAGGTAGGCCCGGCGTCTCTTTCTTTATTTATGTTAATAGCTGTAGTCTCATTGTTCCGAGACAAACAGAATTATGTTATATTTCCTTCAGACTTTTATGTGTAGTATTCCATAGTAGTTTGTGAGTTGGTGACTCCAAGTCTTGGGTAGAGGATTTCAGTATGATTTTTACCTTGTGATTTATTATTTCCATTTCGATAAAGTATTCCGCATTTGTTTAATTAAAATTGTGTTAAAAACAGGATAGTATGAATACAATGGCTTGCCTAGCTACCACGAGTAGGCGCCATCACGATCCCGATGTTGGGGGAAAAATCCGGGTCGTGACACTCTCTCAACAACAAATTCTCATCCGCGGGAATTTCGATCACCCGCAGCCTCCCGTCTGGATGAACAGTCGCGTTCGTGATCCCATCACGAAACACACGAACATCCTCAGAATCCAAGTCGGAACCAGACGGAGATACCTTTACCGTCGATGCCGCCCCCGTCGGCGGGGTGCTAGAATCTCCAAGATCTACGACCACCCGAGAAGGCTCGCCCGCCTCAAATCTATGAGTAGAAGACTGAGCGGTAGGGGCAGCTCTCCCTTCCCGCTCATCCCGAGCTTGAAGATCATTTGGCCCGCCCGCGGGAGCGCGCGCCGCTTCAATAATCTCCCTCGCCCCAGAAAGAGGTGGAGGGTCCACGATTACCGTCTCGTCAGCGACTGGCCGCACCACTAAAGGGACCGGAGGTGGAAGGATCCGCCGCTTGACTAAGGGTCTCTCCTCTTCGTCTCAAAAAGGCGACGCCTCTCGAGAGCGGATAGCTCCCGACACTCTCCTGCCATCGAGCAGAGGGAGAATGGGAGAGGGCGCAGCTACGGAGTCAACGGAAGCGGCCATGGGAACCTGAGCGGTCGCTGCCGGAGTAAAAAACTGGCAATCTTCCCAGGGCGCCGGAATAAAGGCTGAGGAGCCCTGACACGGCTTACCCGCCCTACAAATATAGAAAATGAGTCAGCATTAAGTCGTGGCGACGACCAAAAGACAAACACGCCCCAGTAAAGCAAAACGACTTACCTACGACCAAACTTTGGTCGTACCTCCTCAATAAGGACGCCCACGAGCGAATCCCCTCAATATGCGGGAGGATAACTTCTAACCACCCGCGCCAAAGGCGGGGGCGACCTGTCAGCTGCAGAAACAACAAAACAACAACTAGTCAAAAGACAAAATAAAAGATAGAGCGCAAGTTCAATCCTCCCCAAAACAAAAAAAAAACAAGGAAGGACTTACGGCCGTGATTCCAGGTCTCCGGAAAACCTGAGGAAGATGCCACCAGATGACCGGTCCTGACATAGAAGAATTGTTCGTATTGATGAGGCTCGACCTCGTCGTCCAGAGCCGTCACCAGTCCCTGCCACCCGCACGGGACCATCCAAATCATGCTCCCCTGAATCCGCTGAGGGGCAAAGAGAGCAAGGACATGTTGTAGAGTGACCAACCTGCCGGCCAGCTCCGAGAACATCAGTAGCATAGCCAAGAGCTTGTACACGGACGGGGTAAGTTGCCTCGGGCAAACAACGTAATACCGGCAGAAGTTGACTACCAGATTGGGAAGGGGCATTTTGAACCCCGGCATGAGGAGGTAGGAGTAGAACACGCAATACCCGGCGCGGTCGGTGTGTACCCTGTCCCCAGGCAAAGCCAACACAATATCGGCATTGGATGGAATGAGCCCTCGCGCGCGCAGCTGGGCCATGCTTACCTCCCCCATCAGTGGGGCACATCAATGGGGCCTCATCGACGGGCTCAACCCTTCCATCTGCGGTGAAATCCACCGCCAAGCTCCCCGCCCCCGGGAGTATATCATCTACTAAGGGCATCCTCTCAGTATCGTTTCGATCAACGACCGGAAGCACGGGGGACAGCCCCTCAATCACCGGAGAATCCGCTAGTAGCACCATCGGAAGACCGTCGCGAGGAGGAAGGCAAGCCATTGATTTAGGTCACCGGAAAGGCTAGAGGAAGAACGAAGAAGATGAATGAGAACGGGCAACGACTATGCCACAGAAAAAGAAGGATTCTTTGGGAATTTGCTAGAGAGAGAGACAATCAGTAAATCAAAGAGTGTTGAATGTCTGACATGCCAGGTTCTCTTATAGGGAAAAATCGAATCAAACCTCAGGAAACCGACAGGCTCCATTTAATGCGAATCCCAACCATTAGAAACGGTTTGATTCTCATCGAAATCGTCGCTGCCACGATCGAAATCAAGTGTGCGCCGGAATTTAAGCCGTCGCTTCAAATACCCCGAATGCAATGACGCTTTAACCAGAACCTGCGTCCTGAAGTTTGGACGAGCAAGAATGTATCCGGATTCACGCCCGATGAAGAGACGCCCTGAAAGGCCGTCGTCTCCTCGACCGGGAAGAGATTCCATTCGAGCTATCATATCCACTTATCCCGGCCCGTCTCGACGTGACCACGATAAGCGGAAGGACTATCTGTATGAGCTACAATTCGACCTTATAATACTCGGAATAAATTAATCACTCCCCTCGGCCCAAATGCGCATAACAAGCGTTGAGGCCTCCCCCGACGCGGCGCAGACGCCATAAGTAGCGAGGCCGTTCTTGACCACAGGTTATCGTTCATATCCGCCTAAAGCTCTTTGCCAGGGACGACGCCTTGCGGGTACGCCCACAATAGTTTCACGACGCGGACTCGGTCTCCAAGAAAAGTCAACTAGCATAATTAAGACCTATAAATACCGAAGCAATCATCAGAAAAGGGGTTTCATTCTCTCCTCATTGGGGCTCTAAGAAATATAGAGTACACCGCAGAGTGAGAATCAAGACAAAATAATGCAGAATAACAGTAGATCTATGAAAACATGATTGTAAGGATCTGAACCTCTACATGGAGAGGCAGATTAACACATTGTCATGAATAAAATATCACTAAATATCTTCTGATATCTTTACGCATGTTCCCTTTTTCTTTTCCTTTACTGAAACTCGGATATGTTACGACATGGTATGATTGACCATCTATTTTTAATAATTGTTTTGAGTTCATAAATATTCGTAAACATTATGGGTCAAAACAGTATCACTACAAGTGAGATATGTCTAAATGTCGCAAGTCGTAAATACTGATTATGTGATAATTAAAAAGAGCAAGGGAAATTAATTATGGAGGGGTGTTTTCTCATTTCTGTAGGAAGCTAGGCAATGACGTCAACAATGGGGACAACATTCAACCCATGCGCAATTAAGCGGTCCTCCCTCTTCGTTTTAACCCCACCCCCACCCCACCACACACACACCCCCACGACTCCCTCTTCCTTCTCTTTTAATACTTCCTTCACATCTCTCTCTTCCATTCCTTCCTCATAGCTTTTCATTTTTCAATTCCTTTTATCAATAAGTATATCGTCTTCTACATTAGTCTTCTTGTTCAAATCTCCCTCCCAATTGTCCCATCTCCATTTTCCTTAAAGTCCATCGTTAGCATCCACAGAGCTAAGTTACACTGCAGGTATAAACTTTTAACATCAATAGATATATGCATTTCATGCAAATATATCATCTTTCTATTCTTTTTTCTTTTAACAACAATGGTGTCCGAACCAATTTGCTAATCACTTCAACAACTAGCTATATGTCATGTAACTAAAGAGTCCTTATCTTGCATTTCATCAAAGTCACGTTCTCCCATATTTGCGTATTTTCCCATCTAAATTAGACACTTGTGTGTGTTTTTGTGTTTTTTAAGTAGCAGTTTAATTTTTGCACGTACGCATGTTCTTGTGTTGTGTGATTTTTGTGAAACCAAAGTAACTCTGCAGGAAGTGTTAATCTCAGAGTTAGAGATAAAATAAGAACCTTATCTCTTCCATTATATACATACCATTCCACACAGTATTCTGCTTCGTTTTAAGTTGTGTTGAAAATTAAGGGAATGGACCAGCTAGCGCACTGTGCACCTATCCAAGAAATGAGTCAGAAAAGTGTCAAGTTTATTCTAGACAAACAGACATAGTGGTTCAGATTATTTCATCTTTGTGATCATAAATTATTGCTCACCTCTTTCAAACATTTAAAATTTTCATCGCTTTTTGTTTCCTTTTCTCTTTCTGTACATTCCTTTTTATGGCAGGCTTGAATATCCAATCAAACATATTGCCCTGGTATTTCTTTTTGCCTCCTACTTTTCTCCTTTCGGACCAAAGCGTGCCTAAATTTGTTTAACGTCATCCACCAACTCATCCCTCAACCTTCTTTAAGACAGACCAGACAACAAACACTTTTTTGACTGTTTAACCACTAAATATGTATACTCTCTAGATCTTTTTCATTTTAACGACACTTTATTTAAACCTTTTTCTAAAAGAACAATGCCTTTTTAATACTTTGTTTAGGAACATTTCAATAATTTTAATATTCTCATTTTATATTAATCACATTTTCTCATAGTCATAAAATTTTCTTGTCCACCACAAGTTCTAAGGTTATATTTGGTATATACCATAAGTCTTTATTTCTTATTTAAACTTTATTTATGCGGTCAAACATTGTTATTTAAAACGGTGGAAGGGACTAGGGTTTTCATTATTGTTGGACAAACAATTTTGAATATTTAATTACACGGCATATAAAATTTGTTTATCTTTTTATTTATCCTCTGATCTATAAGGACCATTTTGTAGGGTAACGGTGCATTGTTTATATAATAGAGAGATGAAGAGTCCGTTCTCGATCCATCATTCAGTATATTCAACTACACAAGACACCATCATTCGCTCTAACTTTTTACTAGTCCCGTTTCCTTCAATTATCAGACGTGAAAAATACCAAAGAGACTATTAATTAGAGGTCTAAAGGGCTGACTCTCCCCCTTAGTTTTCCTCGACAGCAAACCCCTCATCATTTGGTTTTCTATCCTTTTCATCTATTCCTCTTTAATTTAACCCCACCATTAAATTAAAATCATATCGCTCGCAGGAAAAAAAAGGAAACAGAAAATAAAATAGGTTTTAGACTAACACGCGCTCATTAGTATAAACTTGTGGAGATAAAATTAACTCTTGAGTGTTTCTTACCACCAAATGGCTTGATGATTATATCTGAAAACACTTGCCACCTTTTCATTTGTAGGGTTCATAATACACTTAACTTCACCTTTTTAACTTTTCATAGATCTTATTAATATGGCTACTGTATTTGTTTCATACCCCATTAATTGACTATGATTTAAAGGTGATGGAGTAAAAGATGTGCAATTAATGTGTTGATCTTGTCTCAATTGGTGCTGAATTTTATGCAGCCTAAAATATACAGGAGCGAGGTGATGGATACAAATGAATCATGCGTTCCACCTGGATTTCGGTTTCATCCAACAGATGAAGAACTCGTCGGATACTATCTTAGAAAGAAAATTGCATCACAAAAAATTGATCTTGATGTTATAAAAGACATTGATCTATACAGAATTGAGCCATGGGATCTGCGAGGTATGGTCTTCTTTTCACGTTGACTAGGGTTTCTTACACAACAAATCTTGAATAGTTACTTCTTTTCTCTGATAGTTTAAACTTTTAAATAAGAAAGTTCAACGATAATTGATATTCAGAACTATTTTTCAGATAAATGCCGGATCGGATATGAAGAGCAGAACGAGTGGTATTTCTTCAGTCACAAGGATAAGAAATATCCAACAGGGACCAGAACGAATAGGGCAACAATGGCAGGGTTTTGGAAGGCTACAGGAAGAGACAAGGCTGTGTACGATAAACTGAAACTAATAGGAATGAGGAAAACCCTAGTCTTCTACAAGGGTAGGGCACCTAATGGCCAGAAAACTGATTGGATTATGCACGAATATCGACTCGAATCTGATGAGAATGGTCCTCCACAGGCAAGTTGACTGAATTTACTGCTTCTATATATTTCCAGTTTGAATTTCTTCATATATACGTAGATGTCTTTCCAAGGACACCTGCTGGATCTCTGGAAATTAATGCAAATTAATATGAAGTCTCATCTCTCTATATATCTATAGTTCCTTTTCTGGAATATCTCAAAAATAGGAAATTTGAACAACCTCTTTAGATAGAAAGAAAAATTTGTAAAGACATTGATAGTGGAAAATATAGTACTCCATTAGTTCTTTGCATGCACATTCGATCTTTTTTATTTAGCAATCTAACTATTCATGCAACATGAGATGATTTTCAGCGCCTTCTAAGTCAAAAGACATCATAATTTTGAAGCAAACCATGTTTGCTTTATAATTCTTCCTTTCCACGGGTTCAAGTTGTGGAAACAGTATATGGCAGAAATACAGCGTAAAGCTACATAAAATAGATTTATGTGATCCGACTCTTTCCCAGACCCTACCCATAGCGAAGACTTAGTTCATCGGGTTTGCTTTTTTTTTTTTCCTTTTCTAAGGTCGTCATTGAGTTCGAGTCTCCCCAAGAGGGGTTGCTCTGATGGTAAGCAACCCCCACTTCCAACCGAGAGGTTGTGAGTTCGAGTCTCCCCAAGAGCAAGGTGGGAAGTTCTTGGAGGGAAAGATGCCGGGGGTCTATTTGGAAACAGCCTCTCTACCCTAGGGTAGGGGTAAGGTCTGCGTACACACTACCCTCCCCAGACCCCACTAAGTGGGATTATACTGGGTTGTTGTTGTTGTTGTTGTTAAGGTCGTCATTGAGTTTTCGCACTCGTTCACCCCTTCCAAAAGAGTTATTCCAATTATATTCTTACCTACAACCCTTTTGACTATCTTCTTATTCCTTTTAGACATGCACTCCATAAACCTAAAAAAAGAATGGGAAAAAAAATGTTCCTCCCCCAACGTACATACACTTTTCCAACTTCGTTTACCAACTCAAAAAGAAATACAGTGAAGAAATAATCTGCACTATCATAACTAAGTATAATAACTTGAGCTTCACTTTTATATACTGATTCAAGTGTAACCATCCATAAAGGATGGGATTAACAACTTAATAAATAGTGCAGATTACCTGTTACTACGTACAACGGGTTAAAATAAACTAATAACATTAAAAAAAAAATTGTAAAGGGATCTTTACACAAATAGCTAGACGTAGTCATTGTTTACTTTTTCTAGTCGTATAGTACATAATTATACAGATATAGTAATATATAAATTATGCATATATTATACCTCCACCGGCTATTTGAGTTAATTCTTCTTTAAAATTAAATCCTAATTAATTTACTTTGTTAAACGTTTGCAGGAAGAAGGATGGGTGGTCTGTAGAGCATTTAAGAAGAAAATTACAGGGCAAACAAAGACCAATATGGGTGAAGGTTGGGAATCAAATTACTTTTACGAAGAACCAAGTACTGCAGTTAGCTCAATAGTAGATCCTCTTGAATACATAACAAGGCAGCCTCCTCCAAATTTTATGGCACAAAATCTACTATGCAAACAAGAGATGGAATTTGCCGAAAACAACAATCTAAACTTTGCATATAGTAGTTCTGATCAATTTGTAGAGCTTCCACAGCTAGAAAGCCCCTCTTTACCGTTCATAAAAAGGCCAATTAGCTCCATGTCACTGGTGTCCGAGAATAGTAATCAAGAAGACGATGAACAGACGATAAATAAAAGGTGTAGTAGTAGCAAAAATGTAACAGGAGATTGGAGAGAACTTGACAAATTTGTAGCTTCTCAACTGAGTCATGATAATCATGAACAAGAGAGTACATATGAAGCAGATCATGGGCTGCTTTCTGGTTTAGATCAAGAAGAAGCTCACAATTATTCAGATTTGGGAATGCTGCTATTGCTGAGTGAAAGCACAGATGGGCCAAAGCTGAATGAGATTTTGAGTTCAAGCTCTGATGACTTTGATACTGGCGTTTGCATATTTGACAAATGATCAGCAGCTATAGCACCAAAAACAAATTAAGCAGAGAAAAGATATATACTTTTCTCAGGGATGATTGAGTAGACTTTGAAATTATTATATATACATATATATAAATATCATGTAAGTAAAAGTTATTATTTGTGAAATGGTGATCTATTCCAGTGGAGTTGTCAAGTATCGCGAGGACGTTCCAGGATCTACGATTTCTTGAAGAAACTAGCAGCTAGAGGAAAAATTGCATTTAATAAACGATCCTTTACACACGCATATGTGATGGTGAATTTCGTATTTAACCATACTTTTGACTTCAAACGCTAATATTTTACTTAATTTACCATGCATATTGGTATTCTTTTTCTTCTAGTTATCTTCATGCATGAGCTATAGTATAATATATGGGGTTTCTGCGAGAATCTTCAACTGGGTCAATTTTCTATGAACTTTAATTAGACCCACCAACAGATTATCAAAAAGAATTCAACTTCTATACACTATATGCCGAGAGTGTAATATTCAACTTTTTTTTTTTTTTTTGTGGAATGAAATATTTTATTCAACTCCAAACCAGTACATCAATAAGAATACAATGAGAAATCTATAAAGCAGCCACCTATGCTTCTAACTATATAGTGAAGACTGTACAGTTCCTTTCTTTCTATCTATATATTTCTTCTATCCATCTTCCATCATTTCCCTTTATTCTCTTGTTTAATACTTTTTCCATTCGAATCATGTATTCTTCTTTGAGTTGCTCACACATTTTATGTGGTCTAGGCCCTGAACTCTTACATGCAGCTTCATTCCTACCTTTTCATACATAGTAGTTGGTTGATGCTAATGCTACATATGCAAACTCTCTGCTCAATTTTCCAGCCATCTTCCTTGCTACTCTTCTTCATAATAGTTGCCCGTCCAAGTTTGTGATTCTAATTTTTAGCCCTTCCAATATAATACCAATGCATCTGCTAGAGAACTGGCACTTATAGAATAGATGCTCTATAGTTTCCTGTTTATCCCCACACAACACTCATAGTCCCAGTTCAACTGTTGTTGAACTTTATCTGTTTTTGGAGGCGAAGGCGCATGGCCTGAGTCTCGGTTCAACCGTAGTTGAATTTTGTTGGCGAAGGCGCATAGCTTGAGTCCCAGTTCAACTATTGTTGAACTTTATCGATTTTTGGAGGCGAATGCGCATGACTTGAGTCTTATTTCAACCGTAGTTGAATTTTATTGGCGAGGCGCATAGCCTGAGTCCCAGTTCAAATGTTGTTGAACTTTATCGGTTTTTGGAGGCGAAGGCGCATGGCCTGAGTCTTGGTTCAACCGTAGTTAAATTTTATTGGTGAAGACGCGTAGCATGAGTCCCACTTCAACTATTGTCGAACTTTATCGGTTTTTTGTGGCGAAGGCGCATGGCCTGAGTCTTGGTTCAACCTTACTTGAATTTTATTGGCGAAGGCGCATGGACTGAGTCTTGATTCAACCGTAATTGAATTTTATTGGCGAAGACACATAGCCTAAGTCCCAATTTAATTGTTGTTGAACTTTATTGGTTTTTGGAGGCGAATGCGCATGGCTTGAGTCTTGGTTCAACCGTAGTTGAATTTTATTGGCGAAGGCGCGTGGCATGAGTCTTGATTCAACTGTAATTGAATTTTATTGGTGAAGGCGCATAGCCTAAGTCCGAGTTCAACTGTTGTTGAACATCATTGGTTTTTGGAGGCGAAGGCGCATGGCCTAGGTTTTGGTTCAACTGTAGTTGAATTTTATTGGCGAAGGCGCGTGGCCTGAGTCTTGATTCGACTGTAAATGAATTTATTGGCGAGGGCGCATAGCCTGAGTCCCAGTTCAACTATTTTCGAACTTTATCAGTTTTTGAAAGCGAAGGCGCATGGCCTGAGTCTTGATTCAACCGTAATTGAATTTTATTGGCGAAGGCGCATAGCCTGAGTCCCAGATCAACTGTTGTTGAACTTTATCAGTTTTTGGAGGCGAAGGCGCATAGCCTGAGTCCCAGTTTTGGTTCGAGACTTTGAGCAACAGTTGTCTTCCCAATCGGGACATGTGGGTTATTTTGAGGTAGCTCTCGGCTCGGGATATTTCTGCACCGGTTTTTAATCGGCGGGGCCCGCATCGGGAGTGTGGGATGTTCGTAGGGATCCTCCCTTAGGGGAGACTTCTTCTTTATGTTTGCACTATCGGAAATCGGAGAGAGAGAGCTTGCTCGAGCTGGGTTATTTTTTCTTTTTCGGCGTTCCCTTTTACTTTGGTTCTAGGAAGAACTACGCGATCTTGCTAGGAAACCCCCACAGACGTTGCCAAATTATTTGCATCAAAAGTTACCAAGCACTTTATGAATACGAAACAACATACATAAAAGATGGGTCAATCATACCAAGTCGTAATAATTCAAGAACCATGTAAAAGAGATAATAATAAACACTCCCAATTAGGATGAGAAATATTGACAACTTTTATTGATGATAATGATTTGGTCTGTCTCTCTATGAAGAGGTTCAGAGCCTTACAATCATGTTGTGCCCCTTTTTGAGATTGGTTCTTTCTTATCGGTTGTTTTCTCTTTCTCTCTCTCTTGGAGAGTCATTATGGGGAAGAAGAAGTCCCCTCATGAGGTTTTCTTCCTTGCTATTTATAGTTGTGAGCTGCATGAGCTGGCAGTTGGTGGCCGAGACCACATCGAGGTTTCTCCTTCAGGGTAGCGGAGGGACCGTAGCCTTATTGATCGACTTAGGCATGGGTTAAGTACCGTTAATTATGAATGGTCGTACCACTTATTGATTTTGAATTAACCTGAAAGGTGATTAACTTAGTTAGTTATCGTGGGTTCGAATTCTGGCCCATACACAAAACATTTTCAAACCTTTTAAAAATTTGCATTATCATGTCATGTAAAAAATACTTAACTACATGTCAGTAAATACTAATAATAAGTGTTTTTTTAAGCAATGTAAAATTAGTAACCGTGAAATAACTGAATAAAAGCTTAATTTATATGATGATGTAAAATTATTTTTACCATCACGCTAAAGTAGCCTACAACTGTTTCTTCCTATAGTAAACTTAATACAAAGCAAATAACCTACGTACTATATAAAGTTAAAATACACGGGTAGACGTAAAAATCTTACATTTTCCATGTATATAAATTAAATCCAAAAAATAGTGCATGTGCAAGTTAATTAATTACTGGTAGTTTAGATAGTTTGTCAGATAAATTGAAAAACAAATCCAAAGGGACTAAAAAAAAGTGGTAAACAGGAGAGAAATTCAAAAATAGCCAGATTTATCACCGGTCGTTGAAAAAGAACCAAGTTTCAAAAGTCATTAAAATTTAGCCACTTTAAATCTGAGCGAAAATATTGTTCAAAATCCGGAAAGATACCCAAATTTTACGGGAGTTCCAGCATAAGTATGCTTGAACTCCCGTAAATTTTCGGGAGTTGCAGGATAACAATGCTGGAACTCCCGCAAATTTTATGGGAGTTCTAGCAAGTACAATTTTCCAGTATAATATACTTGAGTTTGGTGCACTGGTGCTCCAGTCTCCTGCAAATTTTACAGGAGTTAGCAAAGTATATCGGTTCAGCATAATATGCTGGAGTTCGTACACAAATGCACCAAAACTCCTGTATATTATACTGGACCGGTACCTGTTGCAGCAAAATAGTGACTATTTTTCATTGACTTGATAAACACTGGCTATTTTTTGTTGGCCAGTGTGAAAACGAGTTATACCATCATATTTTAACTGGTAAACAGTATGCCCCTGTGGCCCTCAAGTCATTAAATTAAATAGAAACTGAAAATTCCCATTTCAACTTTTGGGTTGACCCTCATTTTTAGGAGGGCATTAAATCACAAATTTCTGGAGACACCGCATTATGCAAATTCAAGGATGATAAACTAATTAAATAGTGAAATCTTTCAAGTAATGATATCCCAGGACCTAAAATAAATTAAGGAGCTAGGCGTCAAACCTCAGCTTTAGAGTCATAATATTGATTTTTTTTATTCACTAGCTCCAAAAATAAAAAAGAAGGGTACTACGTACAGCGCTGCTACTGTGTTTTTCATAAATTGGTAATTGGTATGTTTTCTTTTTGCAGAAGTTCACTTTGACAAACAACTAATAATACAGTTATAACTTATCCAACAAAAGGGACGTAACAAGACATACATTCATAAGGTACAATTATCTTTATCTATCCTCAATCGAGTTGGTTACATCTGTACCTTCTAATTTAGAATAAATCCAAAGATTCTATTTGGAAATTGAATTAAAGTACATAACGTTTTGTTCTACTATTTTTTTTTTCTAATTATATTTCTTATTTCAGGAAACTGTTCATGCAAAGGAATAAAACAGAAATGAAGTGACAGGTGTATGACAATGGTATGTAGGACTGAAATTGACCAATCGAGAGATTGATTTTATAACGGTATTAATGGAAAATTGGATTGATCTTAAAAAAGAGAAAACATATAAAATGACATGTAGTATAAAATAGCAAGGCAAGGTAGACGAAATGCTATAGTGGGCCAATGTGTTGGCTAGCATGCGCTATCAACATGACTTCAATTTTGGCATGCTTTGTCTCATTTCAAAGTCTTAAAGGGCATTTGGAAAATAAATTTGGTAAAAAATGAAAGGAAAATAGAGTGTTTGTCATCAAAGTTGAAAAACGGTATTTAGAAATTAAATTGTATCTAGACATAAGTTTCACTTGAAAAATATTTTTTTCTTTTAAAATATATACTCTTCAAACAAGTTTTAAGTATTTAACCGCGTAATTACAGCATTACCCTACTCCCTTCTGGTCCGGTTGAAAGCCTCGCTCACTCCCTCGATTGAAATTCTATAGTATGGCAGAATGGTATGACGATACTACCTGAAAAGTAAAAGATTCGTTACTCTAGACTGAAAAAAATATGTGGATCGATACTGGTTTAATTCCAAGGCCAACGATGGAAGCTCGAATGGAGCCATATACGGCAAAAGCATCACGTTCATTTCTCTAAGAGGGAGTGGCTACCTACTGGAGCTAATATCTGAAATACTTAAGTATTCTCTCCGATCCAAAATAAGTGACTTTTTTGAATGTCTTCACAAATTAAGAAATTAATCTTTTAGCATTCATTAGTAATGAAATTAACCATATTAATCGTTACTATCTCACATAAACACTCCTAATATATATTCCAACACTATTTACTCTAGAGACAATGTAGGAAAAAAAATTAATTCATTTTTGAAATCTAAAAAATTACTTATTTTGGACCACAAAAAAAAAAATTAAAAATCACTTATTTGGGACCGGAGAGAGTATTATTTATGCCCTTCCCATGGGAACACTTTTGACAATGCTTGTTTCTTTTGTTTTCCTTCTAGTGCCATACACACCAAGTCCAAACTTCAGATTTGACAATGCTTATTTTGGACGTGCTTCTGATGTGTTGTAACCTTAGAGACAGATGTTGACCAAGTATAACCGACAATATTAAAGCTTAGAAGAGATTTTTGTGTTTGTATACATCTACCCAAAGTTCATATCCTGAATTTCTTTGTTCTATTTTTCATTTCCCCCTTTGCTTTCCTTTCTTTTGATTTAAAAGCTTGAGAATTCAGACCACTTAGAGATGGTCATGGATCATATTTAGTTTGATCTTCATTTTTCTTTTCCAATCTTCCAGCTAAACCTCGCAAAAATATGATATACGTAAATTTTTAGAGCTTTCTCAAAATTAGAATTGCAAATATGCCATTTAGCTTCCTCTAAATATCAAGAAAATGATAGCAAAGAAGTTTATTTTATTTTTTTTATTTTTCTTTTTTCCATTTGCCCACATTCGAGTTACATTTCAGCTAGTTATTTATTTTTTATTTATTCTAATTTATCACTTTTCAAGAAGGGAGGGGGTCCGGAGACCAGTTGCAGTAGTAATATATGATAATGCCTCCTTCAACGGGGTACAAAAAGGAGTCACGCCACAGGCGAAATTGTAGACGCCTTTTTAACCGTATTGTACTGATGCTCTATTAATTAGTGAACAATATTTGTGTGGGAAACATAACAGCTTTTCCTTTTACCTAAAAAACTGAATTACAATAACGAGTTACTCTAACATATGACTGTCCAAATAACTTTATTATCTTAAACTACACTAGGAGCTCGTTTTATACGAGAATAAAAGAATAATTAATCTCGACACTAAATTTAAGAAAAGCTTATCATATATATGATATAATTAATCTCGAAATTAATTATCCAAAATTGTAATATTTTGTATCCCCTAAAAAGATAAAATAACTAATCTCAAAATAATACATAATTTGAATAACAGAGGTGAGAACGTGCCTTCCCACAATTTATATCTGCACATATCTCGGTAAGAATATCACTAGACGCTTATCACTTCAGACACGTATCAGGATTTTCGTGATTACATATATAGTAAACTAGTAATCTCCCATATTTAGAGTCTTTACTTGTCACTTCTTCAGCAGCTTTCTGCATCTCCAGAACTGTCGTTTGTTCTTGCTTGCGTTATTAAATTAAGTCACAAAATAGTTAAACGAAGGAGAAATTGTTTACACCAAAAGCTAGTCCAAAAATCACATTCGGACCTGCAAGAAACATCTGACCACGACACAACACCAACAACAACATATCCAGTGTAACCCCACGTAGTACTATTTGTGGAGAATAGGGGTACGGTCCTTGTGGTGATAGAGAAACTGTTGCCAATACAATTTTGCAAAAAGCATGCGATAGTTTATCGGGGCATCACATTCCTCCATAATTACTCCAAAAATTAGCATCATTTCAACGGTTAAGTTGTTAGGCACTGGTACTATGTATGGCAAACTAACAGTAACACCAGCCCTTTGCTATAACCAGCTACCTGTAGGTAAAAACCAAGGAATAGTACTGCAATCTAAAACTTGAAGGGAAGAGAGCCGGATACCTTAACTAATAGGGGTACGTATAACGGTGGCAAAATTACTGGTGCTAAGGATGAGGAACTATAGTGACAAGACGACAACAACAACAACAACAATAGAGAGAGACACAGAAAGAGAATAACATGTATATTGAGTTGTTTAGAAGCAACATTATCTTGGTGACCTTTTCATGTAGGATAGGCTTGAAAACCTAAAATAGGAAAGATTCGCTCTTTACCCATATACATTTTTTGGATACAATTTCTCATATTAACATACAAAGATTTCGAAAGTGAAACAAATCAAAGTAATTTCTTCAAGTAAACAATTACTGGAGAGTGGTTAACATTACAGCTTTCAAAGCTAAACAAAGCTCCATGAGATGAGAGGCAAACAAGACAATCCACAAGTGAAAAGAAAAAATTCTCAATATAACCAAACCTTCAACAGATTCAAAAATGACTATAACCGTTAGTTGCCTAAATGGTTAGTTATCTGCCCCACTAAAAGCTTATTTGTAAGAAAATCATATAATCTTAGAAACTTTACTCCCAAATCATATACTGGATAAAGTCATAAAACTGATAAAAGATAATGTCTTTACGAGTTTAACCCAGTTCTGGTCTGTCCCTAATATCATCACTAACCTTAACCATCTAGCTTCAGGTGCGTGACAAATAGATGGGTTAGGTCTACCATCCACAAACGCAATTGGACCACTAGTGAAGCAGATCCCTTGCACTAAAGATGTTTGGCCAAATCACCAGTACCATGTGACTTCCAATAGTCCATCGGAGCACATAAATGGAAAATGAATTCTTCTCTTTATTGAAGCGGCAAACTGTTATTCCCAATTTATGTCGCAAGCTGATGATAAGAATACCTGGCAAACTACATCTCTTTTTCTCTATGGCTGAATGACGTACATAGACATTAACAATAAACATGATGAAGACAAAGAAAAAAGAATAAATGGTATACAGAGAAAACACAAAGACAAACTGACCACAGCAATAAAACGTACAAGTAACTTTTTAGCCAAAATAGAAGATGTGACATCGTTAACAGACGTTTTGAAAAGTATATTACCATCACAAAAGGATCAATCGGATACTAACTTCATCTAGTTTTTATCCTAAAGAAACACAGATGATCCTATCAGTGTATCAGATTACCAATAACAACATTCATATGTTAACCTAGTGATCTTTTCTTTTTTCTACCTTTCCGTATCCTCTTACAGGTGCATCTTATCCTGTGATCTTGCTGCAAAGCTTCATATTTTTCCAATTGTAAGAACCTTAAATTTAGTGATAGTGAGTATCTACACCTTATATCTTAGTGGTTTGCAAGTTGGATAATTCTAACTAACATGAAAATGTTATCAGTTGCAGTAAAGCAAAAGAGGCAAGAGCTTCACAAGCAACAAACAACAACAACAAACACCCAGTATATTCCCACAAGGTGGGGTCTGGGGAGGGTTATATGTAGACAGGCCTTACCTCTGCCCTCTCGGACAGAGAGGCTGTTTCCAATCGACCCTCGGCGCAGGGAAAAGAAAGGCAAACAAAAACAAAAACAAAAACCGCATTAGTTATACGAGCATACATCGCAAAAAAGTTATCTAAACATAAGAGACATAAATATCATAAATAAGAAGGTATGCATGCAATGATATTGAAACAGTAACGATCAGAAATGACTACTGTGAGCACGTGATTTTTGCCCTATAAGAGAAATACTCCCAAAGATTCAAAATAAAATAATTTTAGTTTTATTGCAATTGTTGTGAATTTTGTGTTATTTTTCTTGTATTATTTGCATTTTTATCTGTGCATATTTGCTTGTTTAAATAAATAAAATATACAAAAATATGTTGCATATGTATATAAAATTCAAGTTTACAATTAAGTTTATTTTACGAAAATGAAAAGTCATAAAAAATATGTATTTTGCATTTTTTAAGCATTTAATGTCCAAATCGTACAATTTTATTTTTATTAAGGTTTAATTTTGTGTGATAATAATTATTATGAGTTAATTAGTATTTCAAGATAATTTTAATTTTTAGAAATTAATCTTAGTATTTTGGGCTTTATTAATTAGGAAGTTGAATAATGGAGAAGAACAAAATAGAAAAAATTGGATTGGGCCATCTTGCAAATTAAGTTACAAGCCCAATCCTAAGCACCCTTACCCAACCCAAAACCCCTTGGCCCAAGAAGAAAATTTCAGATTTTTTTAGCAAAAAATAATCATAATTACATGACATAAAGTAGTGGGGAGCAAGGAAATCAAGGAAGAAAACAAGGAGAGGAAAACATGGATTAGTGAGTTTTCTTTAAATTAAAAAAATATTTTCTTTTTAATAAAAAATCTGAAAATTTTCGAAATTCTTGCCTATAAATAGAAGAGAGGATTTATGAAAAAAAAAGGGGAAAAAGAGAGGAAAAATCGGAAGAGAAGAAAAAATAAAAAAAATTCCCTGTTGTAGTATACACTCGATATACACTCTGGATACAGAAGTATACACGGAAAAAAATGCAATTTTTTAGAGTTTCTTTTGAGAAGTGAAAAGAGTTCAAAGCTAGAAAGCCAAAACAAAGAAAAAATCTGGAAAATATTTTTCTTTTCTATTTTTTACTGGTTTGTTTTTGTTTTTCTCCGTATTGCTGGGATTTTCGGGATTGAGGTGTTGAAGCTACTGCTGGTTGTTACTGTTGTTGTTGCTGTATTTTTCACCGCCTTGTTGATTTGCCATTTTCCCATTCCTTTCAAAACCAGGTACATATCTCTTTCACTTGAAGTTGTAATGGTGAATTGTTGAAATAAAAAATGAAGATCTGGATCCGATTATTTGCTGTCCTGTAGTTTATGTTTAGTGTTGTTAGTTTAGATTTGTAATTTATCTATTGAAGTATTCTGTAGTAGCTAAAAAACAAAAAACAAAAACATTGTAATAACTAGTAGTATAACAGCAATAGTGTATCACATAGCTTAATTAGGTAATAGATCTTAAAACATAGGTTAGTTAATAATAATTTCAAAAAATCGGTTGGTTACTTACTCACAATAGATTCATACGTCTTAATCACATATCAGATGTCATTTACACATAGATAAGCTTAAAATAGGAAATGTTAGATTAGATAGTGCTTTAATCATGTTTTAGGTTAATAATCTGGTGATAAAACAAGCCATATTGAAATCAGTAGCATAATTATAAATAGGTCTATGAGTTATTTATTTACGGATATTGATACAATTTAATTAGAACCATCTTTGTAATGTAAAAATGCCTAGTACATAACGAAACTGGTAATGTAAATATTCGTGAGTAGTTAATCAGGTTAATTCGGATCCATAGTTAATTAGTTTAATCATTCTTTAAGTCCATTATGTAATCCGTCGCTTTCTCAAATTAGGTATTAACTGGTATTAACTTCAAAACGCTAGTGTAAGAGGAAGAAGTAGTTTGTTAGTTCTGATTTATGGTAATAAATAATTAATTTGTAGCTAATGTATGATATTAATTTCCTTCACTGAATAAATAAAAGTGCTTTCCATTTCAAATGTGTATCTTTGTTCTGTTGCTTCAATTGTTTCCAATTTTATTTAGTTTGGGCCCAAGGCGTGTTATGGGCCTGAATCTCTGTATAATGCCAACTGGGCTGGCGATAGAATGCCCGAATCAGGTCCGGTTCTTTAAGAACCTAGACCTGTTTTTAATGTAGTAAATCCTTATTCTGGAAATCCAGTCCCTATTGAATAACAAAATTACGGGCCTGGAATGTTTAAATATTAGAAATCGATTAAGGAAAAAACAAATGTAGAAAACATAGCCAAATACTAGTATTGAATCCTTTAATGAAAATTGGGATGAGCCTCGCCCGAATAACAAACACCGGGGCCCCCATTTAGTAATAAGATAACATAATAGAACCGGAGAGGCTAATAGCAAATTCCATAGCCTCTCCCCAAAGTTAAAAGCCGATAGACGTTATTTAGGGCACGATGTTGTACTTTCCATTGAACGAGTGTGCACTTGGTGCGACTCAAATCCAAATCTCGGCAAAGCTGAAATACACCGAAAGTCATAGGCGTACTTGTTGCGGTATGACTCGAGGCGTGTTTTCGCGATGCCGCAAATTCTTTAAAATAATACCTAATGTAAAAAGCATTATATGTTGTTTAAAATCTATAATTGAGTCAAACAAGAGTCGGGAACGACAATTGAGCGACCGTGCTAAAACCACGGAACCCGGGAATGCCTAACACCTTCTCCCGGGTTAACAGAGTTCCTTATCCGGATCTTTGCTTCGCAGACATTTTTAAGAGTCAAAATTCCTCGGATTCGGGATTAACTGGTGACTTGGGACACCATTATCATTCCCAAGTGGCGACTCTGATTAGTCTCAATAAAATCCCGAACCGATTGTCCTTTAATTGGAAAAACTCCTTCTCTTACGTTATTTTATTCGTTTCGGATATTTGAGCGTCGGGGTATACCCTACGAGCGTATTTATATTTATGCTTATGTGGGGTAGTAAAAATGGAGGTGTGACAGCTCTGGCGACTCTGCTGGGGATCCTAACCCCGAACCTCGGTTTCAGGGTTTAAGAACTCGAGCTCCTTAGAATTGCCGTTCGCGTTATTATTTGACTTCATTATATGATTTGAACAACATGCTATGTGCTTTATCGCTTTGATATTATGTGGATTGTATAAAAAATTGTGCCGAAAACCTTTCTCTTTTCACCCCCGGGGATGTGCTTACTGGTTGAGACTCCCCTTTCTGTTAAAGTCACCTTAAATTAAGAAAACAGAGGCCGGATAAGTTACAAAGCCGATTGACTCCGCGGGTCACCGGTACGTAGCCCCCTCCTCGATTCGAGTTGTCCGCTCGGGTACACGGTCTAGCACTCTATGAAACCGTAAGATTTTTGAACATAGGTCTAGGATGATTATTTGCATCATATTTGACTTAGGGGACTCAACACAGGGGTTGGGTCCGTCTAGGACAGGTGACCCGGTATTGAAAAAGACCGAGCATGTTATGTGTTGCATTTTTATTGTCCTTGATCGTTATGCGGACCGGCGGAAATCCTGAGGGTAGAAAATTGTTGAAAAGAAAAAAAAAGAGAGAAAATAAGATTTATAGGAAAATAGGTATCCGGAAATTTGAAAATTTGGAAAAAAAGGGGTGGAACAATTTTTGTTGAAATAAATTGGTCAATTAATCCAACCGAACTACGCAGGTTTGATTCTCGCCATTAGGTGGGATACGTAGGCAACCCTCATCGGGTCCAACCACCCCTTTAAAAAATCACAAAAAAAATGTGTGTTTAATTTTGTCAATAAAATTAAAGTGATGCCGTTTTTGAAAATAGCCGAATGTTCCGAAAGGACGCCGGAAGGCTGTTTTTGCAAAATAGCCACTTTGAATCATTTCTAATAATTTGCATGCATAGCCTTGAAATATTCCTTGTGGAAATGTTGCAAGGCCATAGTCGCAAAATCAAGTCGGGGTTCACACCCCTTTTGCAAAAAATAATAAAAAAATGTCAAATTTTTTATTTTTAGTCGAATGTCCCTCAAAAGGGCGCTGGAAGGTTGTTTTTGCAAGAATAGCCACTTCGAGTCGTTTGTAAATAATTTTGGACACAACCTTGAAATGTTCCCTCGCGGAAATGTCGAAAGGCTGTATCCGCAAAATTAAGTTTGAGTCATTGCTCAACTTTTCAAAAAATATCCACTTTATCAAATAAGCCACTACATGGCCGGGTTTTTGCTGAAATAGCCACATTTTTGTATTTTTAACTTCCTCATTCTTGTGTTGGCATGTGTCGGTGCTTGAACGATGCCCCATAGGCCCCAGGATAAATTTTGAAATTGCATCTTCTTAAATAAAATTTTGCAAAAAGAGCCACTTTGTCTAAATAAGCCATTACATGGCCAATTTATGAAAAAATAGTCTTGTGTTGGTTTATGGTGATGCCGAACGATGCCCCATGAGCCAGAGGATTAAAAAAAAATTCAAGTTTATCTTTCTTAAATAAATTTTGCAAAAATAGTCATTTTGTCAGATAAGCCATTACGTGGCCGATTTTGTAGAAATAGTCATAATTGACATAAAAAATATTCTTATTCTTGTAGAAATCTCCTACACAAGTTTGTAGTTGGAGTCGGCTTCTTTAATTTTCCTTCAAAAAAAAATCAAAAAAATCAAATAAACATCTCTTTATTTCTTGCATTAATTTGCAAGAACTACGCTCGGTCTAATTCATGCGGGGTCATGATACGTAGGCAATCCACATAGGATTCGACCATATCCATTTCCATAACCAAAAAAAAAAAGAAAAAAAAGGAAAAAAATGAAAAAAAACTACAAAAAGAAAAAAAGGAAAAATGAAAAAAACCACAAAAAGGGAAAAAGAAAAGAAAATAGCAGAAAATAAAAAAAAATAATCAATAAGCGGGATACCTTAATGCTGACATGCTGGCTTCGTTTTGTTGTGTCCATTTTCAGAAAGGTGGTTGGTTGTGGTTCGAAAATAACTCTTCCCTATAATACAAGGTCGGAGGACAATGGCAGAGAATCTCAAGACTGAGTGGGTTGGTACCGGTTCCCGACAACAGTTGGTTGAACGGAACCACATGTTAGTAGAAGAAGTCAAAATATTAAGACAACACGTGGTTGAAATGTATCGGGCATGGATGGATGGAAAAGCACCACCCCCGCCACCACCTAGTTTCATGGACCCGGTCCTTACACTGAACCCGATGCCAAATATACCTGCCTATCGCGGCCTTTCTAGCCACTCGAGTAGCTCAATTACTCGTCCCCCAGCTATGCTTTCCCAACACTACTTCCATCCCCAACCCCACTACTCTCCCGGGGGCACCCAAAATCGTACTTCACCTTCCATGTACCCAATTCCACAAAAGCCTACCGACCCCCACAAACATACCGGAAACCCCCTGGGTCAGGTTTCAAGCCAAACAAGGCGTTTAGGGAGGAAAGGTTGCTTGAAGCGAGAAAAGGCTTTCACCCCTATCGGAGAATCTTATGCGAGTTTGTTCGAAAGGTTGAATCATGTTGGCTTGATTAAGCCGCTCGCCGGATGTATTCCAAATCCTCTTGCAAGAAGCTTCGATCCTACTGCACGATGTGTATACCACTCCAATGCTCAGGGGCATGGTGTTGAAAGATGTTGGAATTTGAAAGAGGAAATAGAAAGAATGATTCAGGCAGGAATGATTGCGGTCCAAGACACTGGCACCCTGAACATTACACAGAATCCTCTACCTGCATGTGACGTTGCGCATTTTGTGGGGACGATGCCCGATGACGAGGGTGAAGAGATTTTTCTTTGGAAGCCGAGGATATTGAAATAGAAAGCGATCTTAATGCAGAATACGGTGGCTAAGATGCCATGCTTGTCAATTGGGAAGGTGCTCAACTCTTGGAGTTTTGGTAGTTTTATTTTGGTGTCGTTTCTGTTACCCGGGTTATTTCGGGGTTGTAATCCGGACGTTGTCTTGAGAGTCAAAACCCTTCTATCTTTGCTTTGTTTAGTAATAAAAATTGTTTAGTGCCGTCTAGGTTTGTAATTCTAGTCTAGTCTGTTCGTTTTGTTGTTGTTTCAACCCATCGGTTTAGTACAACTCTTTGTTTCCCATCATTCCTAGTCAGTCCATTTCTGATCACTTTGCATTTTTTCTCATACTGACTTTAGCAACATGACATGCACTTAATTCTAAGCCTGATTTTTAAAAGTCAATGAAACAATGTTGAAGATGTAATGATACTCGGAAGAAATAAAAACATATTGAAATACTGTGAAGCCGGAATCAAGTGAATACTGGGGAAAGCATAACATAAAGAAATGCCTTGGTAATGCATTATGCTTCATCAGTTTAAAGCCAAAGGCAAAAGTACCCCAAGGTTAAAGGAACCATTCGTGATATCGAGATTGTTGCCCAATGGCACCGAGAATCGTCAAATACACAGAAGACAAATATGTGAATCAATCTAAGGTGTTTAACTATGTAGCTTGTACTTGGTAGGTCTCGAAGATTGGAATGACGAAGGCATTTTATTCGGCTATCCAAATACTTTATCCATTGCTACCCCTTTGAGCCATATTATATTTTCTTTCATATCCCTCCTTCGGAATCAACAATAAAATTTAGGATTGAGCGGGGAAATCAAAAGGAGAAACAAAAGAAAAAAAAAGAAAGAAAAAAAAAAGAAAAAAAAACAAGAAGAAACGAAAAAGAGAAAAGAAAAGAAAAAAAAAGAAAAGAAAGAAAAAGAATGCAAAGAAAAAAATCGGGAGAAGTCAAGATGCAACAATGAATACGGACGTAGTTTGAACTACGTCTGACTTGATCCCGAAAGGGTACGTAGGCAGACTCACTGAGGTTCAGTCACAATAAATGAAAAATCCGAAAATCTAAAAAAAATCCCCCAAGAAGGAAACTGGGGCAGAAGTTATGGTTGTTGAAAGAATAAAGATTCCAAAAGTTGTAATTTTATCCTACGATGAAATATTTTGAGCATTTATCCCAACCAAAAGCCTACATTACAGTCCAAAGGAAGACCTTCCGATCAATCTTCAAGAAATGCCGAGTCAAGCGAACAAAGGTCAATCACATCAGGGGCAACACTCCAGTCCGAACAAAGGAGAATGAAGAACTCAAACCACCACGAGACTCCATGATGAGAGAAGTCAAAATGAGAGAGTCTTATCGGTGAAACCCCGCACGGGCACCGTAAGGCGACGGTGAGTTGAGAGAAAGAAAGATCAAATGAGAGAGGCTTGTTGGCGAAAACCCTACGGGCGCTACAAGTCAACTAAGGATCAGATCAAAGAAATGAAGTATTGAAGACCGGTTTCACAGCAGAACTTTGCAACAAGATTTGAACATCAACTTTGCTATACGGAGAAGGCCAAA
Organism: Nicotiana noctiflora; assembly: GCA_032618575.1. Classification (NCBI taxonomy): domain Eukaryota; kingdom Viridiplantae; phylum Streptophyta; class Magnoliopsida; order Solanales; family Solanaceae; genus Nicotiana; species Nicotiana noctiflora. Next base: position 186,257 of record JASVEL010008749.1, on the reverse strand, counting down.
AGTGCATGTCAAGGTCGCTAGAGTCGGTATTCAAAATCCGTTAGGTCATTCGTCTGTAGGTTTCTTGTTAGGAATTGTATTTTCCTTTCTCTTTATTCTTCACACTTTGTTTTACCCTCCTTCTTATCGAGTCAGTCAGGTCATAACAAGTATAGAAATGATTTCAAAATTTGCCACCAAGCTTTCCAATTGCACAAGATGGGATTTAGCCAACACGATAATTGTCATAGGTCAGGGAATGACAAGGCCAGTGATTTAAGCCCACAAGAGCAACATGTGCAATGAGGATCATGCAAGACACAAGGGTCGGCAAGGTGCCAACTCAGGGAAAATATAACAAATGGAAGTACGGGGTTCGAACAGAAAGAGGGTATATCTTCTAAGAGTCAGTCAAGAAATACCCAAGGTTGTCAAGTGGAGTCGTCAAAGGAATCGAGATCGAAGTTTGTGGGATCCGTCAAGAAAGGAACAATATACATACCTAAAGATGAGGTGGATTTTAAACAAAGAAGAAGTAAAAATGGATAGTCGGTGAACAGGCAAGGCACTCGAGTGGAAAGCAGTCGCCATCAAAGTTCAAGGCCACAACCAACCACCACATTTAAACTAACATATTTTTCTTTGCTTTGAAATAGGAGCATAGATGTTATTGGTCCGATAGAGCCAACGGCTTCCAATGGGCATAGGCTCATTTTGGTTGCGATGCGTATCTTACCGTATTGGGCCGAGGCAAAGGGCAAATTTGCGCCAAATTGGTAGGGACCATTTGTAGTATCGCGGGTGTTGCCCAATGGGACATTATATTTAACAGATATTGAAGGAAAGTGCGTAGAGACTGCTATCAATTCGATACGGTCAAAAGATACTATGTATGATTCCTTTTCAATTATGTGTTTTGTATTTTGTTGTGATTTTGGAATTAAAATGACGAAGGTGTTTTATTCTCTATCCAAACACTTTATCCATTGATAACCCCTTCGAGCCTTAATAAATATATTCTTTCATATCCCTCTCTCGGAATCGCTTTAGCGCAATAAGATCGAAATTGACAAAAAAAATGAAAAATTGATGAAAATGAAAAAAAAATGAAAAAATGAAAAAAAAAAAAAGAGAAAAAGACAAAGAAATCGGGAAAAAGTCAAAAAGAAATCCATCTAACTTATGAAGTTGGATGAACTACGTCTGACTTGATCCCGAAAGGGTACGTAGGCAGCCTCTCTGAGGTTCAGTCATAATAAAGAAAAAATCCAAAAATTCCCCACATATTGAAACTGGGGCAGAAGTTATGTTTAATAATTCCGAGAGTTGTAAATATCTTTGAACCCTCGTGAGATTTTGAACCTTTGTACCTTTCTTTCTTAACCCATCCAAAAGCCACGTTACGGTCCAAAGAAAGACCTTCTGATCAATTCCGAAATGACAATGAATGCAATGAAGGAGGAGCGAAACATCGGACAACACCTGTGGTAAGAAAACAAAATACAAAAGGAAAAATGAGAAATAATGAAAAATGAGAGAGTCTCATCGGTGAAAACCTTAACCGGCACTGTGAGACGACTGTGAGTTTGAGAGAATAAATGAGAGAGTTCTATTGGTGAAAACCTTTCGGGGCACCGTAGGGCGATCGTAAGGATTACCAGAAAAGAGAAAAGGTAACAAAAAACAGTATCGGTTTGGGCTGGAAACAATTCGGAGACAGAATAATGATTAGAACGAACTGGGTCAGAGTTTAAATACATGACATGGTCAGCGGAATCAGCCGGCAAATACCCAGATAAGTTCTATCATCTCTCCAAAACGCCCTTACCTTTCTTTTATTTTTATGCATTTCATTGTTTACCTTTTGAGAGCTAACTATCAGCTCCTGATAACGAAAGCTGAAACAACACTGGGTCAGAAAGAAGGAAGAGTTGGGAAGAAAATAAGGAAGCTTGGCAAATATGGCCAAAGGAAAAGAAAACAAAACAAAAATGGAAAAAATGAGAAAATACAAAAAGAGTCTGCAAGGGATAAGCAGTTGAAAGCTACACAACATGAGAAAAGCAAAAAGAAGAAAGCAATAAGAAGCAGGGATGGCAGATGCCAGTTGCCAGCAGTTTATATCTAATAAGTTTTGTTTCATGTAGGAACAAAATTGCCACTAATCACTTTAAAGTGAATGTGACCAATGTGGAAAATAGAAAACACCAAAAAGAGAAGTTCGCCAATAAGTGGAGAAATTCATAGGCAAGAGATAATTGGCAAAAGAAAATACCAAAAAGAGGAAGGTAACATCTTTTAAAATCCACTCCCCGGTCCTCAGGCTGCCGGAATACTTTTCTGCATCGCATTGCACGTTTAAATTCTGTTAGGTGCCCACCTTCTAATACGGCAATATTTTCTGCATCGCATTGCACGTTTAATTTCTGTTAGGTGCCCACCTTCAAATACGGGAATATTTTCTGCATCGCATTGCACGTTTAATTTCTGTTAGGTGCCCACCTTCTAATACATGACCAATGTGGAAAATAGAAAACACCAAAAAGAGAAGCTCGCCAATAAGTGAAGAAATTCACGGGCAAGAGATAATTGGTAAAAGAAAATACCAAAAAGAGGAAGGTAACATCTTTTGAAATCCACTCCCCAGTCCTCAGGCTGCGGGAATATTTTCTGCATCGCATTGCACGTTTAATTTCTGTTAGGTGCCCACCTTCAAATATGGGAATATTTTCTGCATCGCATTGCACATTTAATTTCTGTTAGGTGCCCACCTTCAAATACGGGAATACTTTTCTGCATCGCATTGCACGTTTAAATTCTGTTAGGTGCCCACCTTTGAATACGGGAATATTTTTTACATCACATTGCACGTTTAATTTATGTTAGGTGCCCACGTTCGAATACGGAAATATTTTTCTGCATCGCATTGCACGTTTAATTTCTGTAGGTGCCCACCTTCAAATACGGGAATACTTTTCTGCATCGCATTGCACGTTTAAATTCTGTTAGGTGCCCACCTTCGAATACGGGAATACTTTTCCGCATCGCATTGCACGTTTAAATTCTGTTAGGTGCCTACCTTCAAATACGGGAATATTTTTCTGCATCGCATTGCACGTTTAAATTCTGTTAGGTGCCCACCATCGAATACGGGAATATTTTTCTGCATCGCATTGCACGTTTAATTTCTGTTAGGTGCCCACCTTCGAATACGGGAAAAAAAAGTAGTTTGTTGTTTTGTTTTGAGCGGGTTCAGCTCGAGGGCAAGAAGTACCATTGAAAATAAAAAAAAAAGAGGAAAACAAGAAAGAAAATCAACAAAAAAGGGAGAGTCAGCATCTCAAAAAATCAAAGAAAAAAGAGACAAGGAGAAGCAAACAAAAGCTAGGATAGGAATAATTGTAATTGTAGAATCATAGCTTAGAATAACTTCTTCATTTTACATTCCCCCGGTGTAATAAGGAGGTCGGCAAGCAGTAACCGCAACAGCAGCAACAGTAACAGCAAAAAATCGCAGTTTCATTGGTAGTCCCAGCTACCAAAATTTTCCGAACTACATTGATCTGATTCCCTTTTAGCCAGGGATATGTAGGAGACCTTCTGAAGCAAAGGTTCGGTCAAAATTTTCCAAAAAATGCTTCATACGGAGTGCTCAAACGGGCAAAAATCGCTCGTATCCGCTCACTTATCTTTGCACGAAAACTCTTCATGTTTCCACGCAAAGATCGGTTTTGTCAAATGTGAGCACGTGATTTTTGCCCTATAAGAGAAATACTCCCAAAGATTCAAAATAAAATAATTTTAGTTTTATTGCAATTGTTGTGAATTTTGTGTTATTTTTCTTGTATTATTTGCATTTTTATCTGTGCATATTTGCTTGTTTAAATAAATAAAATATACAAAAATATGTTGCATATGTATATAAAATTCAAGTTTACAATTAAGTTTATTTTACGGAAATGAAAAGTCATAAAAAATATGTATTTTGCATTTTTTAAGCATTTAATGTCCAAATCGTGCAATTTTATTTTTATTAATGTTTAATTTTGTGTGATAATTATTATTATGAGTTAATTAGTATTTCAAGATAATTTTAATTTTTAGAAATTAATCTTAGTATTTTGGGCTTTATTAATTAGGAAGTTGAATAATGGAGAAGAACAAAATAGAAAAAATTGGATTGGGCCATCTTGCAAATTAAGTTACAAGCCCAATCCTAAGCACCCTTACCCAACCCAAAACCCCTTGGCCCAAGAAGAAAATTTCAGATTTTTTTAGCAAAAAATAATCATAATTACATGACATAAAGTAGTGGGGAGCAAGGAAATCAAGGAAGAAAACAAGGAGAGGAAAACATGGATTAGTGGGTTTTCTTTAAATTAAAAAAATATTTTCTTTTTAATAAAAAATCTGAAAATTTTCGAAATTCTTGCCTATAAATAGAAGAGAGGATTTATGAAAAAAAAAGGGGGAAAAAAGAGAGGAAAAATCGGAAGAGAAGAAAAAATAAAAAAAATTCCCTGCTGTAGTATACACTCGATATACACTCTGGATACAGAAGTATACACGAAAAAAAATATAATTTTTGAGAGTTTCTTTTGAGAAGTGAAAAGAGTTCAAAGCTAGAAAGCCAAAACAAAGAAAAAATCTGGAAAATATTTTTCTTTTCTATTTTTTACTGGTTTGTTTTTGTTTTTCTCCGTATTGCTTGGGATTTTCGGGATTGAGGTGTTGAAGCTACTGCTGGTTGTTACTGTTGTTGTTGCTGTATTTTTCACCGCCTTGTTGATTTGCCATTTTCCCATTCCTTTCAAAACCAGGTACATATCTCTTTCACTTGAAGTTGTAATGGTGAATTGTTGAAATAAAAAATGAAGATCTGGATCCGATTATTTGATGTCCTGTAGTTTATGTTTAGTGTTGTTAGTTTAGATTTGTAATTTATCTATTGAAGTATTCTATAGTAGGTAAAAAACGAAAAACAAAAACATTGTAATAACTAGTAGTATAGCAGCAATAGTGTATCACATAGCTTAATTAGGTAATAGATCTTAAAACATGGGTTAGTTAATAATAATTTCAAAAAATCGGTTGGTTACTGTAGACACGTAATTTTTGACCATCCCCGAAATTTCACCCGTTTTAGCGTAGAATAATTAATTTAGGTCTAATATAGTTATTTACACTAATTTTTACTCTTTTACATCATCTTTATCACAAAATTGAAAATTACAAAAAATATTTTCTTTTAGGTTATTGATATTTTATTTTTGCTACTTTTAGGTTATACATTGCTTCCAGAATTAATTACTATTCTTGCACGATTCAGGTTCATTTCCTTACTCTCTCGGTTCTGTTTGCTGATTTTGAACATTGATTGATTGCAAATGAATTCATCGATATGAATGTGTTCTGTTCTATCTTTGAGTTAGAAATATACTTTAATTTCGAATTTGATTATCTCCTACTACTGAAGAATCTATCAGGAGGCTTTAAGAAATTAGAATGACTAATCTTATTTTTCTTATGGTTCCCTGAATTGAATAGCATATTTGTGAAGCTTTGAAAGCTGTGAGTTCACTGAGTATGCTGTGACTTTCCTGTGATTCTGTTTTGTTTATATCCATTGTATATTCATCAGATTCTTCAGGTGAAATCTCTTAAATGGTAGATTGGCATGTTTCTGGTGGCTGCGTTTGTTTTCTTTGAGTCCGTTGATTATCTTGTAGCCTTCATTTCGATTCTGTTTGTCTGGTTTGTCGCAACATTACGCAATTGTTCGTAGTCTCATTACCACTGCTGCTATTCAGTGATTGTTATTTTATGGGTGATCGTCGATAGCCTTTGTTCGTATATGTTGATTCAAAATAGGATCACTTAGGGCATTAGTTTGGTAATCTACAGGGAATTCTTGCAGACTTAGAATTCAAATACGAGTTCAGCATTCTAGTTTGTGCATCATATTCAAGCAAATCTGCCCCTGTCCAATACGTGACTGTTTGTGCTTCGTTTCTACAATTAAAGATGGATTAATCAATCAGTTAAGGTTCAGATGACTAGTTTTCAAAGCTTTCAGTTTCGTGTAGGCTGTTAATCGCTAAATAAGGATTCTATATGTTTAAATGACAAGGTTTCAAATCTAAGAGTCAGTTAGCGAGTCTCGTTTGAGTTCAAGAACAAGAATGAAAGCTCAATAAAGTGTAACCATTGGTTCGCGGCCTAATTTGAATTGATGTTGTCCCAACATAGTAATCTGTAGTTTGGTAATTGCTTTAAAAGTCAATCTTATGGTTCAATATCAGTCGAGTCTCATCGCATCCTCAGTAGTCTCGTTGTCGAACCTATTGTTAGTTGTTGAACTTATTGTTAGTCATGACTGATGGGATTAGAACTCATAGCTTGAATATGCCTAGCATTGTTTAACTGTCCAACAAGCGGATTTCCTACTTAGTCAAGGTTTATGCATCACCTTCTTTTACTGTTCTAGCTTAACTCAATGCTCTTGACATTTTCTTTTTGATCTGTTTGTCAACCTTCTTAAATTAATGTTTCACTTTTGTTTGTGTGCCTCAGTAGAATCTGTTTGCACGTTAATTTCATTTTGTTAATTTTTCTGTGATGCCTTAGTGGTATTAATGCTTTTCTTTGTTTCAGTCGATTTCTTCATTATGTTTCTTTTGTGTAAATTACATTGGGGTGTCTTAATGGCTGAAATGAGTCATTTGCTTCTTTGTTTTATCATATTGCTTCGTTAAATATGTCATGATTCAGTTAACATTCAAAAATGAAAAAGGAATTAATTTAATATGCTTAGGTAGATTGAGTAGAGTTTTGTTGTTTTTAAAAATAGGGGTTTTAGGCATATAAAATAATTTGTTTTACTTGCTTTACCAATTTAGGCGTTAGGAGCATATTTTAGGCCGGCCACATTTGGGGTAGGCAAGTTTTTTTTAAGATTTTGTTGATTTTGAGGTGAGAGGTTGTCCCTTAGCTAAATTTATTCGGGGAATGCCCCGTGAAAGTTTGTCAATATTATTATCCGGGGTATGCCCCGAAGAACTATGTAAATATTCGGGAGGCCTTGGCGAGCATGGCGGAGAAGTCGTAGTATAGGTTAGCTTAGGACTTTTCCTTTCTTTTACTTTTCATTTTTCTTTTATTAGGTGGGGACGACCTCGAGCCTCATATGTGTTTATTTTGCTTTTTGTGTGTTTTGCCTCAATTTGAATGTTTTGAAAGCCAACTTGATCGAGTACGCAACCATGACCTTCACGGGACTTGGGGAATGCCTAACACCTTCTCCCCGAGTCAAATGAACCCCCTTACCCGAATCTCTGGTGCAGACTTAGTTTTGAAGTCTAAAGTGTTTTAAAGGAAAATCATTTTTAAAACGGTGGCCTGGCACACCGAAATCAATGTCAGGTGGCGACTCTGAGTTAATTCCTTTTAAACACACATTTTGTCACTTTCAAAAATTGAAAAACCCTTTTCAAGCCTTTTTGCTAAATTCTTTTATTAATTTAAGAGGGTTTAGTGGAAAAGTTTGGTTTTGGTATAAAAAAGGGGTGTGACATCTCTGGCGACTCTGCTGGGGACATGCGGGTTCGAGCTAGTACTTGATTTTGTTGGCTTTTAGAATATTTGATTGAGGTTTTTTGTGCTTTTTCATTAGCTTTATTTGATTTTTATTATGTTTTTATATTTTGTTATTTGCTAGTTGCTTATTTGTTTACAGTTTTTGCTTTATGTGTTTACTGCTTTATAACTGTCATCATATGCATTACCCGGTCAATTCTTTCTGAAACAAGTCTCGGAGCACGCGTCGCGTGCACGAAATCTTTGTTGAGTCACCCTTAATTTAGGAGGGGGGCCGTCGGACGTATGGAGTGGGTGGAAAGCTTGAGCAGCCACCATCGACCATACGCTCCCCCGAATCGCCTTATTAGTGAACCCAACCGTAGGTCAGCCTTTAGGTCATTTTTATTTGCATCATGTCATTTAGACCTAGCAGGGCTCGGTCCCAGGTACCGTGTCCCTTTGTAGGAAACTTGTCCAAATTTGGTCAAAATGGGCCCGTGGCCCAAAATGACATGTAATCATCCTATGTGCTAAATGTCGCATTTTTTAGGGTAAAAAGGTTATTTGGCGGACCAATGTTCGGGAAAGAAGGGTGAAAAAATGAAGAAAATAGGATCCGGATGCATTTTCCTTTCACAGTTTTTCAAGAAAAATCCAAAAAAAAAAAGAAGAAAAAGAAAAATTCAAAAAGATTTTACACTTTTTCCTTATTTTTCAAAAATTCAAAAAAAAATTGAAAATGAAAAATCCAAAAAAAAATTTTACACTTTTTTTTATTATTTTTCAAAAATTCAAAAAAAAATTGAAAATGAAAAATCCAAAAAATATTTTACACTTTTCCATTATTTTTCAAAAATTCAAAAAAAATTGAAAATGAAAAATCCAAAAAGATTTTACATTTTTCCATCTTTTTCAAAAGATAAAATATAGCTTTTTACAAATTAATTGCATCTTCCCGAACTACGCGAACCTGATTCTCGTCTTTAGGGGCGAGATACGTAGGCAACCCACATAGGGTCCGGTCTTCCTAGTGTCTTAGGTTCCTGGCTTTGCGGGGTCTTAGCCAAATCTTGCATGTATAGTCACTTTTGGCCATATCGGTCATTCTTGTAAATAGGGTTATTTTCGCAAAAAATGGTTCAATTACCCATATATTAGGATTTTGAGTCTACAACTAGGAGTCATATTTCTTTAGGGTCCGTTATTTTTGAATTTGCATTTTTAGCCACTTTTGGCCATATCGGCCACTTTTGCAAAATGAGTCATTTCCTTAAATTAATTTTTTGGGCCATGAAAGTAAAACCCATATAAGTATTAGTAAGGTATTTTCATATAAGAGTAGTCACCGTTGTTGAGTTTACACTAATAGCTATCATTAGGCCACATAGGTTAATTTTCAAAAATAGTTTTGTCGTATCTAGTATGTGTCCAATAAAAGGTGTCGTGGTGTCACACGTGTCTTGAGTCGCTAACCATGTTTTATTCATCCTGGGTATGGACCCGCTGATTCGATCCAAAGTGCTCATGGTAGTGAAGATTCCTAGGAAGTTAATTAAGTGGTGGAAAATGTTTTCAACAATAGAGCAGCATGAATTAATGCGGAAATTGGGCACCTTGACTTCCCTTCTTGATATCACACCCCGCCCAGACTTGGTGGAGGCGATGTTGACTTATTGGGATCCACAAAATTTGATTTTCAGATTTGGAGAATGTGAGATGACTCCTACCTTAGCGGAAATGTCTGGTCTCACTCGTTTAAGCTATATAGGCAAAGACATGATACTTCCCCGAGACCACTCTAGGACAAGATTCCTTAATGACCTGGGCCTGAAAGATAATAAGCATTTAAAATGCCTCGAACAGTCCTGGATATCCCTGGATTATTTGGTTGCTAGATTTGGACCACAGGATAGCTTTGACATCTTTTGGGATGAGTTTTGCACAACCAAAGCAAAGTGGCAAAGACGACGCCTCGAAGCTTCGGTCTTGCTTTGTTGGGATTATTGGTTTTTCCATTAGATGAGAGGCACATTAACTCCCGTTTGCAGTCAGTGGTAATGGCACTATTTCATGAGAAGCAACGCAAAACCATTACCGTTGTGCCGATGATCTTAGCGGAGTTATACCGAGCCTTGAGTGAGGTTAGGGGAGGTGTCAGGTATTTTGAGGGAAGTAACCTTTTGTTACAATTGTGGATGATGGAACATTTGCACACGGCCTCTTTACTTTGCCCTATCGACCGTGCCTTGAGGGATCGGGTGGTATGCATCGAGCGTAGGATGAAATCTCCAAAGTTTTCATACCCAGTAGGTGTTCCAGCTTGGATTGAGTTCCTTGGTTTGAGGACAAATGGGAATGTTTTGTGGGCTTACCTTTGGCTACCTTTAGATGATATTTTGGTAGGATGCCTTATGCAACCTTTCCTGATGCTGATAGGACTCAAGTGTGTTAGGCCGTACACTCCTGTTAGAGTAATGCGACAGTTGGGTAGAAGACAAGAGGAGCCTCCAATTTTGAATCTCCGAAGGCACATCATGAATTTTAGCAAAAAGGCGGCCGATGAGATCAAGTGGGTGCAATACTGGAACAACGCAAAGAGGATGAGGAAAAATACATTAGTAAAGGACATTGGCATGCCCGAGTGTACTCAGGAGTACCTAATTTGGTTACAGTCCATTCCGTCAGGGGTCAGTACCCCGTTGACAGCACAACTTAGGGGTCGTGCAGCTCAGACAAATGATTTTGAGGAGGCCTCGGACCAAGATCCCTGGAACAAGCTTGAGTTGATAAAGTCTCGGTTAGCAGGATTGGCAGCAAGCGTGGAGCAGCATAGCCAGTATTTGCTTGGGGTTGGCCTTCAAGATGCGGGGGCACATGCCAGGGTTTTTGTTCCCAACGTCGGTGTTTCTTTGCGAGGCATGTTGCAGAGTTTGAGCATGACGGGCAACCCAGGACCATCCCAGCCAGGATCGTCGCGTTCAGGAGCAGCTTGAAGGGTCGTTCTATTTAGATGTTCTAAAATGGTCTTATGTTGTCTTTTACCTTCATGTCTTGTTTAGGAGTACTAAGTCCTTTAGGTAGAGTCAGAGTCTGTCGTAGTGTAATCGAGTCTGTCATGTCTTTCGTTTTCGTGCTTCCTTTTGTATTTTAACATCGAAAGGTTTTAAAAGAAAAAGTCCCAAAAGAACTTTGTTTTAGCTTATGTCCCCTTACTTTTCCAGAACTACGCTTGGTCTGATTCATGAGGGACATGATACGTAGGCAACCTACATCGGGTTCGATCAAGTCATTTTGTTCAAAAATAAGATTAAAAAAAAAAAGGGTTTGAAAAGAGGTGTTAGAAAGGAAAGAGAAGGATAGACAAATGAGCGAAACCGGGATGATGCCATATGACCTTGCAACCCTCAAAGCCATTCTAGAACCGATAACTGTTGCTAGGTGCATTGCATAAAATGTGAAATTACTATTTGATAAATGCACTAACGCTAACATGGTGGTTTTGTGGTTGTCCTTTGTTATCTTTTACGATTCAGGAAGGTGGTTAGTTTGTTGGCATCCTGGCAAGTCATCCATACAATACTCGATCAAAGCGTCTAACAGTCATGGCTAGCAAGGAAGTAGACACTGCAGTTGTAGACCCGCCAAGGGAGATTGTTGAGTCAGAATCAGAGCTGCAAGAGGAGGTCCGGAGGTTGAGGCATCAAATGGCAGAGATGTATCGAGCCTGGAGTAAGGGACACCCTCCTCCTTCATTCCCTACCAGCTACACAGAAAATCCTGCTTCTATTCCACCAATCTCTCAATCCCAGATGACTAATACCATTGATCTTTCTCCACAACACGCACCTGGATTCACCCCTTACCACAACTACCCCGGCACTTCGGCCCAAGCTTTTCAAGCCCCACCATCCAAAACAACTCCGTACCCTGTTTCGACTTCCGCTCCTATTTTTGTACCCCCTCGACAAGCTACCCTCCACCGATCCTCTAGTGAGCCCGTATTCCCCGCTCCAGATGCCCACTATTATGCACCTGAGCCCACCTTCAAAGTTCCAGACCCTTATTCTTACACTCCCTAATTTGAGCCTCATGTTGAAACTGATAAACCATCCAAGAACGTAGAGCAAGAAGAGATGTTTAGGAAAGTACAAAGTATGGAGCAATCATTGAGAAATATGCAAGGTTTGGGAAACCAAGTGAGTGTGTCTTATAAAGATTTGTGTTTGTTCCCCGATGTCCAATTGCCTGCGGGGTTCAAAATGCCCAAGTTCGACTTGTATGATGGACATGGGGATCCCGTAGCCCATCTAAGAGGTTATTGCAGTAAGATGAGAGGGGCTGGGGGAAAAGACGAATTACTGATGGCGTACTTCAGCCAAAGTCTAAGCGGGGCAGCTCTAGAATGGTACACTCGCCAGGATGCTAGTAGATGGTATACATGGGACGATATGGCCCAAGCCTTCGCCCGGCACTTTCAGTACAATATAGACATTGTCCCGGACCGCCTATCTCTGACCAAGGTGGAAAAGAAACCCAGCGAAAGCTTTAGAGAATATGGGTTCCGATGGAGGGAGCAAGCTGCACGAGTCAATCCTCCGATGGAAGAAGACGAGATGGTTAAATATTTTCTTCAAGCATTGGAGCCCACTTACTATGGTCATTTGATCTCAGCCATTGGTAAGCCTTTCAATGATGTGGTAAAGATGGGAGAAATGGTGGAAGAGGGCCTCAAGTCGAGTAAGATCATGAGTTATTCTACTATAAAAGCAACCACCCAGGCATCCAGAGTGGTACCGGAAGTTTGCAAAGCAAGAAGAAGAAAGAAGATATCGCTATGGTTGTCTCTGGATCATGGCAGGGCCCCAAAGGTTCACCTCATCAATACATCCACCCTCGACCCAGACCTCAAACCTATACCCAAGCTCCATATAATCCACCCCAACATTACTTCTCCTCACAAAACCCCCAATACTCAGCTAGACCATCCCAATACCTTGTTCACCATGCACAGTCATATGCTCAACCCCCTTCTCACCCGCAATGGCGTGCTCCTGCTCCACAAAATAGCTACCCACCTCCACAACCCTACCAAAACCCCATTAGACCACATTTTCGACCAAGGACAGACTATAGGAAAGAGAGGGTGCAGCGGAAACAAAGTTTCACCCCACTTGGAGAATCCTATGCCAGCTTGTTTCAAAGGCTGAGGCAATTGGACGTCTTGAGGCCGATTGATCCAAAGATACCGAATCCCCCTCCAAAGAACCTCGATTATTCCCTAAGATGTGCATATTGTTCTGATGCTCCAGGGCATGACATAGAAAAGTGTTGGTATTTGAAACAAGCGATCCAGGAGCTCATTGATACAAACCAAATTGTAGTCCAAAGCCCAGACGCGCCAAACATTAACCAAAATCCTTTGCCAACCCATGAAGAAACACATATGATTGAACTAGTTCACAAAGATGGGGAGCCCAAGAAGTCTTCTAAGTCCGTCATGATGATTCGGTCCAGTGAAAGCGATGTGGTGAAAGCTCCTGACTCCACCAAGGCAACGCCTTTGACAGTTGAAGAGGTAACAGAAAAGCCGAGTTTGCTCAATTTGAAACCACCGGTGTTGGTCGTGAAAGGGATGCCAAAAGATGTTGGAGCAAGTCCAGAAAGCTCAAAAGTGATAGTGCCGGGGATTCCAAGTAAGCATGTCATAATTGTGAAAGGGGCTCCTACTACCCCTATCATCATTAAACCAGTAACCCAGCTGCTAGTGGTAGACACCAAGGTTGTTCCGTGGAATTATAAACAAGTGATAGTGACATATAAAGGGAAGGAAGTAGAGGAAGAAGTTAATGAAGTTGGAGGATTGACTCGCTCTGGGAGGTGTTTCACCCCAGAAGAATTAAGGAAAGCTAAGCCACTCAAGGATAGCCAAATGCCAGTAAAGAAACCGATCAACGAGGAAGAGGCTGAGGAATTCCTGAAGAAGATGAAAATGCAGGATTATTCCATCGTGGAACAGTTAAGGAAAACCCCAGCTCAGATTTCTCTTTTGTCTTTGCTGATACATTCTGATGAACATCGCAGGGTCTTGATGAAGATTTTGAATGAGGCCCATGTCCCTGATAAGATCACGGTGAATCACCTAGAAAAGATGGCTAGCAAGATCTTCGAAGTCAACAGGATCACTTTCTCAGATGATGAACTTCCTATGGAGGGTACAGAACACAATCGAGCTCTTTATCTCACGGTAAAGTGTGAAGATTCTGTTGTCCCAAGGGTTCTGGTTGATAACGGCTCCGGTGCAAATATTTGTCCCTTGTCTACCCTGCAAAAGCTGAAGATTGGCACTGAAAGAATCCATTTGAACAATGTGTGTGTCCGAGGTTTTGATGGGGGAGGTAAAGATTCTGTCGGAGATATAATGCTCGAATTATCGATAGGGCCAGTTGAATTCACCATGGAATTTCAAGTATTGGACGTGGCTGTCTCCTATAACCTGTTGTTAGGTAGGCCCTGGATACATGTTGCCAAGGCGGTCCCGTCTTCTCTGCACCAAATGGTGAAGTTTGAATGGGACAGACAAGAAATAGTTGTGCACGGTGAGGAGGACCCGTTAGCTGGTAATGATGCAATTGTTCCGTTTATTGAAGCTGAAGATGGAAAGGGACCTTGGGTTTACCAGACTTTCGAAACAATATCTATTGAGGAAGTTCCTGAAGGAGGGTACATTCCGGGTCCTAAGCTCTCCTCCGCATCCGTCATGGTGGCGAATGAAATGTTAAAGAGTGGTTTTGTGCCGGGCAAAGGTCTGGGCTCATCTCTACAAGGTATTGTGCATCCAATGCGTCCTAGTGGGAATCCTGGTACGTTTGGTCTGGGGTTCACGCCTACAGAGAATGGCGTGAAAAGGGTTAAGAACTTGAAACAGAGGGTATGGTCACTCCCTAAGCCTGTCCCACACATCTCTAAGTCTTTTGTCAAGCCAAAAGCTGAAGGACCTCCAACCTCCTCAATTCCAAAACATGTGTTCGATGTTGATGAAGAGCTGATCAAGAGGTTCCAAAGTCTGTTCGAAGAAGTCAATATGGTAGAAGTTGGTGAAGGCTCCGGTAAAGCAGATGTGCAGCTTGTTGGCCCAAACGTGAAGCTTAGCAATTGGGAAGCTACTCCTCTCCCCGTCAGGAAGGAGTTTTGGTAGTTGGCTTTGTTTTCCTTCCTGTTATCTGGGTTATTCCAGGGCTGTAATCCAGATTTTTAGTATTTGCTTGTTTTGATGTTCAAACACTTCTATCCTTTTATTTTCAATGAAAATGCAATCTTTCGTTTTCCCTTATTCTTAATAGTGTTTTTATTTTTGTTCTTTTTATTTTCCTTTTTGTACAGTTCTTTTTATGCTGGCTGCAGTGACATGACGTGCATGGAGAACTCTCAGTCGAGTCTTAAAAGCCAATATAATCCTGAAATAACAATCCAAGAAGTAGAATATGATGATGAAATAGAATATGATGAAGAAGCAGCATTTGAGGAAATCAGTAAAGAGCTAAAACAGTTTGAAGAAAAACCAAAGCCTAATTTGAGTGAAACTGAAGCAATCAATTTAGGAGACCAAGATGATGTTAAGGAGACCAAGATAAGTGTGCACTTAGAACCGCAAGTTAGGGAGGAAATAATCAAAATATTATTGGAGTACAAAGATGTCTTTGCGTGGACATATGATGATATGCTGGGCCTGAGCACTGATTTGGTAGTCCACAAGTTGCCGACTGATCCTGCTTCCCCTCCTGTTAAGCAAAAGTTGCGAAAGTTCAAGACTGACATGAGCGTAAAGATCAAAGAAGAAATCACAAAGCAGCTTGCTGCAAAGGTCATTCGGGTCACTCGGTATCCCACTTGGTTAGCCAATGTTGTGCCGGTACCAAAGAAGGATGGAAAGACCAGGGTTTGTGTTGATTACCGTGATCTTAACAAAGCGAGCCCAAAGGATGATTTTCCATTGCCAAACATTCACATTCTGATCGATAATTGTGCCAAGCATGAGATTGGATCTTTCGTGGATTGTTATGCGGGGTATCACCAAATCTTGATGGACGAGGAAGATGCAGAAAAGACAGCGTTCATCACGCCATGGGGTACATATTGCTATCGAGTAATGCCATTTGGTCTGAAGAATGTTGGGGCAACATATATGAGGGCGATGACTACCATATTTCACGACATGATGCATAGGGAGATTGAGGTCTATGTAGATGATGTGATCATAAAGTCAAAGAAGCGGTGCGACCATGTCAAGGACTTGAGGAAGTTTTTTCAGAGGCTTCGCAGGTACAACCTCAAGCTCAACCCAGCAAAATGTGCATTTGGTGTCCCGTCTGGGAAACTGCTAGGATTTGTGGTCAGCCGGCGCGGAATTGAGTTAGACCCATCAAAGATCAAGGCCATTCAAGAGTTGCCGCCGCCAAAGAACAAAACAGAGGTGATGAGTTTGCTTGGAAGGCTAAATTACATCAGCAGGTTCATTGCACAACTCACGACAACTTGTGAGCCCATCTTTAAGCTGCTCAAGAAGAATGCTGCAATCAAGTGGACTGACGAGTGCCAAGAAGCATTCGATAAGATTAAGAGATACTTGTCGAATCCACCAGTGTTGGTCCCTCCAGAGCCTGGAAGACCTTTAATTCTCTATATGACGGTCTTGGATAATTCTTTTGGTTGCGTATTGGGTCAACATGACATCACGGGGAAGAAGGAGCAAGCGATCTATTACCTTAGTAAGAAGTTCACTCCCTATGAGGTTAAGTACACTCTACTTGAGAGGACATGTTGCGCCCTGACTTGGGTGGCACAGAAGTTGAAACATTATCTGTCATCCTACACTACTTACCTCATTTCTCGCATGGATCCTCTAAAGTATATCTTTCAGAAGCCGATGCCCACGGGAAGACTGGCAAAGTGGCAGATTTTACTCACAGAGTTTGACATTGTCTATGTGACTAGGACTGCAATGAAAGCACAAGCGTTGGCTGATCATTTGGCTGAGAATCCAGTAGATGAAGAATATGAACCTTTAAAGACATACTTCCCTGATGAAGAGGTAATGCATGTTGAGGAATTGGAGCAAGTTGAGAGGCCAGGATGGAGGCTTTTCTTTGATGGGGCTGCCAACATGAAAGGCGTCGGGATAGGAGCAGTACTTATTTCTGAGACAGGGCAGCACTACCCTGTTACAGCTCAGCTTCGTTTCTATTGCACTAATAACATGGCCGAATATGAGGCATGTATCTTGGGTTTAAGGTTGGCTATAGACATGGGTGTCCGGGAAATCTTGGTCATGGGTGACTCGGATCTTCTGGTGCACCAGATTCAAGGGGAATGGGAGACACGAGATTTGAAGCTCGTGCCATACCGGCAATGTTTGCATGATCTTTGTCAGAGGTTTCAGTCGATAGAGTTCAAGCATATTCCCAGGATTCATAACGAAGTTGCTGACGCCTTGGCTACTCTGGCGTCTATGCTGCATCATCCAGATAAGGCCTATGTGGATCCACTGCAGATTCAAGTTCACGATCAGCATGCCTATTGTAATATGGTGGAAGAAGAACTTGACGGTGAGCCGTGGTTCCGGGATATCAAAGAATATCTCAGGATGGGAGTATATCCAGTACAAGCCACAGGAGATCAAAAGAAAGCAATTCGACGCTTGGCGAGCGGATTCTTCTTCAGTGGAGGGGTGTTGTACAAGAGAACTCCAGATCTAGGACTACTGAGGTGTATAGATGCTAAAGAAGCTTCAACTATCATGACTGAAGTGCATTCTGGAGTTTGTGGGCCGCATATGAACGGATATGTCTTGGCAAAGAAGATACTTTGAGCGGGTTATTATTGGCTCACCATGGAACGAGATTGTATCAGTTTTGTTCGCAAGTGTCATCAATGCCAGGTACATGGTGATTTGATTCATTCTCCCCCGTGTGAGTTACATACGATGTCTGCTCCTTGGCCCTTTGTTGCTTGGGGCATGGATGTTATCGGACCAATTGAGCCGGCAGCGTCGAACGGGCATAGGTTTATTCTCGTGGCCATTGATTACTTTACCAAGTGGGTCGAAGATGTAACTTTCAAGTCCGTGACCAAGAAGGCAGTAGTGGATTTTGTCCATTCAAACATCATCTGTCGATTCGGAATTCCCAAGGTGATTATCACGGATAATGCTGCTAACCTCAATAGCCATTTGATGAGAGAGGTATGCCAACGGTTCAAGATCATGCATCGGAATTCCACTCCCTATCGCCCTAAAGCCAATGGAGTTGTCGAGGCCGCCAACAAAAACATAAAGAAGATACTTCGTAAGATGGTTCAAGGATCTAGGCAATGGCATGAAAAGTTGCCATTCGCATTACTGGGTTACCGCACTACTGTTCGCACTTCAATAGGTGCAACTCCCTATTTACTAGTATATGGGACCGAGGCAGTTATACCTGCGGAAGTTGAGATTCCATCTCTTCGGATCGTCGCTGAAGCTGAAATTACTGATGATGAGTGGGTCAAAACCCGGCTCGAGCAGTTGAGTCTTGATTGATGAGAAAAGATTGGCTGCAGTTTGTCATGGTCAATTGTATCAAAAGAGAATGGCAACAGCATACAACAAAAAGGTGCGTCCTCGGAAATTTGAAGTGGGCCAGATGGTATTGAAACGTATCCTTCCTCATCAGGCTGAAGCTAAAGGCAAGTTTGCCCCAAACTGGCAGGGGCCATTCGTCGTAACAAGAGTGTTGCCTAATGGTGCTTTGTATTTAACAGACGTAGAGGGCAAATGTGTAGATATGGCCATCAATTCTGATGCAGTTAAGAGGTATTATGTATGATTCCATTGCCTGCTTTCATTGGTATCGTGTATCCGGCATGTTCAAAGTTGAAATGACGAAGGCATTTCGTTCCGCTACCCAAACACTTTCATCCTTTGCTACCCCTTTTGAGCCTTATTTATTTTCTTTCTTACCCCTCTTTTGGAATCAGTACCAAAGGTAGAGAATGAATAAAAATGACAACGAATGAGTGTAAATAAGATACGTAGGCAGCCTTATGGTTCGGTCCTATCCAAATAAAAATTTAAAAATTCCCCAGACCCGAAGAAACTGGGGCAGAAGTTTAGTTTTGAAAAGAACCGATTCCAAAAGTTGAAATCTTGACCCTTGTTTAGTCTTAAATTAGTTTGAGCCTCCATACCACCCTTTCTTTCTAACCATGTCCAAAAGCCTACATTACGGTCCAAAGAAAGACCTTCCGATCAATCTTTGAGGATGCCGGGTGAAGCAAGATAGAAGGTATGGTTTACATCATGGGTAACACTTGGCTCATGGACGCAAGAGAGAAAATTAAAATGAGAGAGTCTTATTGGTGAAAACCCTTGCGGGCACCATAAGGCGACGGTGAGTTGAGAGAAAATTTAAAATGAGAGAGTCTTGTTGGTGAAAACCCTCACGGGCACCATAAGGCGACGGTGAGTTGAGAGATAAACAAATGAGAGAGGCTTGTTAGTGAAAACCCTTCAGGGCACTACAAGTCGAATGAGGTTCATGGCTATTCAGTGGAGTCAAATCAGTGAAAGCCCGGCTTTGAGGTATGGAGGCACGACATAAGGCGAAATATGATTGGTGGGACGGATTAGGCTGATCAGTCTGAAATGCATGTCATGATCATTGGAGCCGGCTACCTCCCCTCAGATAAGTTTTCTTTTCTCATTCTTCTTCGGCTAGTCATTAGCGTTCAAAATTTTCTTCTATTCTTTTTGTCAAAAGTCATTTCACTTTACTCTTTTAGTCTATCTTTATGAGTTTCTTTCAAGGTAGCCTTAGTCAAACAAGTAGGAAAGGATTTCAAAGCATACTACCAGCTTCTGAGTTGCACAAAGTGGAACCCGGCCAGGCGCATCACAATTGACATTTAGAATAAGAGTATGGTGATAACCAGGGTTCAGGCAATCAATTGAATCTTGAAATTTGATAAAATGCAAGGACTCGGAAGTTTTCAGAATGGAAATACGAAGCAACAAGTGACTGTAAGAGGTTTTGGGGTCAAATTCCAATCAAAGGGTCAAACAACTCCTTGCTAGCCCCAAGCAGCAAATCTGAATGAAACACGGCAATGGCAGAAGCAGACACACAACAACGATGCCACAAACTAACCACCACATTTTCAAATTAACAAGATTTCATTTGTCTGAAGCAGGGGCAAGAAATATTTAAGTCCACATAGAACTCTTATGGAAAAAGCATGGTTCAGGCAGCAAATTATATCCAGAATCCTCCAAGATGTGAGCGCGGCTCAGGTAAGTTAATTTTTAGTTTTCAGGACCCTCCTGGATAATGGGATTTTAATTTTTAGTTTTCAGGACCCACCTGGATAATGGGATTTTAATTTTTAGTTTTCAGAACCCTCCTGGATAATGGGATTTAGTTTTTAAGTTTTTAGGACCCTCCTGGATAATGGGATTTAATTTCAAGTTTTCAGGGACCCTCCTGGATAATGGGATTTTAATTTTAAGTTTTCAGGACCCTCCTGGATAATGGGATTTAGTTTTAAGTTTTCAGGACCCTCCTGGATAATGGGATTTTAATTTTTAGTTTTCGGGACCCTCCTGGATAATGGGATTTTAATTTTAAGTTTTCAGGACCCTCCTGGATAATGGGATTTTAATTTTAAGTTTTCAGGACCCTCCTGGATAATGGGATTTAGTTTTAAGTTTTCAGGACCCTCCTCGATAATGGGATTTAATTTTTAGTTTTCGGGACCCTCCTGGATAATGGGATTTTAATTTTAAGTTTTCAGGACCCTCCTGGATAATGAGATTTAATTTTATGTTTTCAGGACCCTCCTGGATAATGGGATTTATTTTTAAGTTTTCGGGACCCTCCTGGATAATGGGATTTAATTTTAAGTTTTCGGGACCCTCCTGGATAATGGGATTTAATTTTTAGTTTTCGGGACCCTCCTGGATAATGGGATTTTAATTTTAAGTTTTCAGGACCCTCCTGGATAATGAGATTTAGTTTTAAGTTTCCAGGACCCTCCTGGATAATGGGATTTAGTTTTAAGTTTTCAGGACTCTCCTGGATAATGGGATTTTAATTTTAAGTTTTCAGGACCCTCCTGGATAATGGGATTTAGTTTTAAGTTTTCAGGACCCTCCTGGATAATGGGATTTAATTTTTAGTTTTCAGGACCCTCCTGGATAATGGGATTTTAATTTTTAGTTTTCAGGACCCTCCTGGATAATGGGATTTTAATTTTAAGTTTTCAGGACCCTCCTGGATAATGGGATTTAGTTTTAAGTTTTCAGGACCCTCCTGGATAATGGGATTTTAATTTTTAGTTTTCGGGACCCTCCTGGATAATGGGATTTTAATTTTAAGTTTTCAGGACCCTCCTGGATAATGGGATTTTAATTTTAAGTTTTCAGGACCCTCCTGGATAATGGGATTTAGTTTTAAGTTTTCAGGACCCTCCTCGATAATGGGATTTAATTTTTAGTTTTCGGGACCCTCCTGGATAATGGGATTTTAATTTTAAGTTTTCGGGACCCTCCTGGATAATGGGATTTTAATTTTTAGTTTTCAGGACCCTCCTGGATAATGGGATTTTAATTTTTAGTTTTCGGGACCCTCCTGGATAATGGGATTTTAATTTTAAGTTTTCAGGACCCTCCTCGATAATGGGATTTAATTTTTAGTTTTCGGGACCCTCCTGGATAATGGGATTTTAATTTTTAGTTTTCGGGACCCTCCTGGATAATGGGATTTTAATTTTAAGTTTTCGGGACCCTCCTGGATAATGGGATTTTAATTTTTAGTTTTCGGGACCCTCCTGGATAATGGGATTTTAATTTTAAGTTTTCGGGACCCTCCTGGATAATGGGATTTTAATTTTAAGTTTTCGGGACCCTCCTGGATAATGGGATTTTAATTTTAAGTTTTCGGGACCCTCCTGGATAATGGGATTTTAATTTTTAGTTTTCAGGACCCTCCTCGATAATGGGATTTAATTTTTAGTTTTCGGGACCCTCCTGGATAATGGGATTTTAATTTTAAGTTTTCGGGACCCTCCTGGATAATGGGATTTTAATTTTTAGTTTTCAGGACCCTCCTGGATAATGGGATTTTAATTTTTAGTTTTCGGGACCCTCCTGGATAATGGGATTTTAATTTTTAGTTTTCGGGACCCTCCTGGATAATGGGATTTTAATTTTAAGTTTTCGGGACCCTCCTGGATAATGGGATTTAATTTTAAGTTTTCGGGACCCTCCTGGATAATGGGATTTTAATTTTTAGTTTTCGGGACCCTCCTGGATAATGGGATTTTAATTTTAAGTTTTCAGGGACCCTCCTGGATAATGGGATTTAATTTTAAGTTTTCAGAGCTTTGTAGGTAGCATAGTCCAATTAACATTCACATTTATGCCCGATTCCCAAACTGGGGCAAAAAAATTTTCTTTTGTTTTGTCTGTTTTGCTATAATGTCAGGCGCCCACCTGGACAACGAAGGCAATCATTTTCAGAAATCAGTTCATGCTGAAGTAGCAGAAGCTCGCGGCAAGAATGCGAGTCAATAATCTGAGGTGGTCAACATAAGTGATTTCAATCCAAAAAAAAAAAAAAAAAAAAAGAGAGAGAGAAAAGGGAGGTGAGTCCAAATTGCAGAGGCCGAGACAAGAGGTGGATCGCTCAATACATGAGTAAAGCCATAAGCATTGTATGTCCGGCTTTGATCCGAAAAGCAGAAGAAAAGGAACTAACACCTGCATCTAGCGAGCATCAAGGTTCAGATCTGAAGTCTGCATGAAGAACCATTCAAGAATCAAGATCAATCTTCAGAAGACTTAGAGATATGAATCTTGTAACTCATAGTTAATAGGTTTAGTTATTCTTTTTCATTTTCTGATTTTGATGTAATGGCTGGAACCGCGGACTGGAACCTCGACGGCACTCGACTCGACTCTCCACCTCGGTACACTTCATCATCTCATACACTTCTGAACTACACGTGGCCTGATTCCTCTATAGCCGAGGATATGTAGGCAGCTCAGATACCAGAGCTCGGTCACATTCTCTTTTCTTCTAGTTGGTCTTTAAATAAGGGTCAGGTCAAAAATCCTATCTAGTCGGTCTTTGTCTGAAAATACTTTGTTTGGTTACTGTAGACACGTAATTTTTGACCATCCCCGAAATTTCACCCGTTTTAGCGTAGAATAATTAATTTAGGTCTAATATAGTTATTTACACTAATTTTTACTCTTTTACATCATCTTTATCACAAAATTGAAAATTACAAAAAATATTTTCTTTTAGGTTATTGATATTTTATTTTTGCTACTTTTAGGTTATACATTGCTTCCAGAAATTCAAAATACAAAAATAGTTAGACGTTATTTTCAAGGATATTAGTGTTTTGGGTAGTAACGTTATTTAATTTTACAATAATTTCGATCTAATTCTATGTTTATCATTTAGTATAAAAATTAAAAAAATATCAAAATAGTTTAACAATATAGTATTATTTTTAATTAGGATTAACTTTATACTTTATATGGAATAAATATTAGGCTTGTTAAGTTTTTCATATCCAAAATTTGGCCCAATTGCTTTTAAAAGCCTCAAGCCAAACGGACCTCTCTCCCTAGCCCAACCTCCCTGCCGCCCCAGCCCAATCCGCCGCCCCAGCCCAATCCGCCGACCCGCCCCATCCCCCTTCAAATCCTAGCCTTCCAATCAATATTCATCTAACGGCCAGTATTAATTTCCCCAACCCATAAGACCCAAAAAACAAAAAAAAACCCTAACCCTAGCAACAACAAGAGACGGCCGCCCCCTCCCTTGTTCTTCATCTTCTCATTCTCCAATTCTTGCACATGGTTCCCTCACCTCCACGTGGTCTGACACATAACAAACTCGGAATATTCTTCGGATTTTCGTCACCATCATGGAACATTCGAGAACGCTCTCACATGCTCACCCTCTCACGTTTGGTAACTGATTAATGGGAGCCGTAAGATTGAGAGAAAGGGGCTCAATCTTAGCCTTCCATTTTTCACGAACCAATCTATAAAGATGGGTGAGAACCAGAGCAAAAGTTTTTTTTTGGAGATTTTTGAACGGTTTTTGGGACGGCAGTGAATGAAAAATTAGGGTTCTTGGGCTTTTAGCTTCTTCTCAAAATTTTCTGTTTCTTGGCATTCGAAAAACACAAAAAATATAGTTGGTGTTCGAATTACATCTTGTTCGAGTCACTGTTTCATTCCGAAAAATCAGAAAAATTCCAAAAGTATTTCAGTTTCTTTTTGGTTTTGGATTTGGTTTGCAACTATGGAGATTGATTGAGGTTTGCCGTGGAGTCGAGGTCGTTCGAGCTGCTTGTTGCTTGCGAGTCGAGGTCCCTTTGCGGTTCCATTTATGCCGAGCGAGTTCAATCCAGTTCATATTCGATTTTAGTCGTTGTTTTGTTCGACTTTGTTGCTGTACTCACATATACATTGCTTCCAGAATTAATTACTATTCTTGCACGATTCAGGTTCATTTCCTTACTCTCTTGGTTCCGTTTGCTGATTTTGAACATTGATTGATTGCAAATGAATTCATCGATATGAATGTGTTCTGTTCTATCTTTGAGTTAGAAATATACTTTAATTTCGAATTTGATTATCTCCTACTACTGAAGAATCTATCAGGAGGCTTTAAGAAATTAGAATGACTAATCTTATTTTTCTTATGGTTCCCTGAATTGAATAGCATATTTGTGAAGCTTTGAAAGCTGTGAGTTCACTGAGTATGCTGTGACTTTCCTGTGATTCTGTTTTGTTTATATCCATTGTATATTCATCAGATTCTTCAGGTGAAATCTCTTAAATGGTAGATTGGCATGTTTCTGGTGGCTGCGTTTGTTTTCTTTGAGTCCGTTGATTATCTTGTAGCCTTCATTTCGATTCTGTTTGTATGGTTTGTCGCAGCATTACGCAATTGTTCGTAGTCTCATTACCACTGCTGCTATTCAGTGATTGTTATTTTATGGGTGATCGTCGATAGCCTTTGTTCGTATATGTTGATTCAAAATAGGATCACTTAGGGCATTAGTTTGGTAATCTACAGGGAATTCTTGCAGACTTAGAATTCAAATACGAGTTCAGCATTCTAGTTTGTGCATCATATTCAAGCAAATCTGCCCCTGTCCAATACGTGACTGTTTGTGCTTCGTTTCTACAATTAAAGATGGATTAATCAATCAGTTAAGGTTCAGATGACTAGTTTTCAAAGCTTTCAGTTTCGTGTAGGCTGTTAATCGCTAAATAAGGATTCTATATGTTTAAATGACAAGGTTTCAAATCTAAGAGTCAGTTAGCGAGTCTCGTTTGAGTTCAAGAACAAGAATGAAAGCTCAATAAAGTGTAACCATTGGTTCGCGGCCTAATTTGAATTGATGTTGTCCCAACATAGTAATCTGTAGTTTGGTAATTGCTTTAAAAGTCAATCTTATGGTTCAATATCAGTCGAGTCTCATCGCATCCTCAGTAGTCTCGTTGTCGAACCTATTGTTAGTTGTTGAACTTATTGTTAGTCATGACTGATGGGATTAGAACTCATAGCTTGAATATGCCTAGCATTGTTTAACTGTCCAACAAGCGGATTTCCTACTTAGTCAAGGTTTATGCATCACCTTCTTTTACTGTTCTAGCTTAACTCAATGCTCTTGACATTTTCTTTTTGATCTGTTTGTCAACCTTCTTAAATTAATGTTTCACTTTTGTTTGTGTGCCTCAGTAGAATCTGTTTGCACGTTAATTTCATTTTGTTAATTTTTCTGTGATGCCTTAGTGGTATTAATGCTTTTCTTTGTTTCAGTCGATTTCTTCATTATGTTTCTTTTGTGTAAATTACATTGGGGTGTCTTAATGGCTGAAATGAGTCATTTGCTTCTTTGTTTTATCATATTGCTTCGTTAAATATGTCATGATTCAGTTAACATTCAAAAATGAAAAAGGAATTAATTTAATATGCTTAGGTAGATTGAGTAGAGTTTTGTTGTTTTTAAAAATAGGGGTTTTAGGCATATAAAATAATTTGTTTTACTTGCTTTACCAATTTAGGCGTTAGGAGCATATTTTAGGCCGGCCACATTTGGGGTAGGCAAGTTTTTTTTAAGATTTTGTTGATTTTGAGGTGAGAGGTTGTCCCTTAGCTAAATTTATTCGGGGAATGCCCCGTGAAAGTTTGTCAATATTATTATCCGGGGTATGCCCCGAAGAACTATGTAAATATTCGGGAGGCCTTGGCGAGCATGGCGGAGAAGTCGTAGTATAGGTTAGCTTAGGACTTTTCCTTTCTTTTACTTTTCATTTTTCTTTTATTAGGTGGGGACGACCTCGAGCCTCATATGTGTTTATTTTGCTTTTTGTGTGTTTTGCCTCAATTTGAATGTTTTGAAAGCCAACTTGATCGAGTACGCAACCGTGACCTTCACGGGACTTGGGGAATGCCTAACACCTTCTCCCCGAGTCAAATGAACCCCTTACCCGAATCTCTGGTGCAGACTTAGTTTTGAAGTCTAAAGTGTTTTAAAGGAAAATCATTTTTAAAACGGTGGCCTGGCACACCGAAATCAATGTCAGGTGGCGACTCTGAGTTAATTCCTTTTAAACACACATTTTGTCACTTTCAAAAATTGAAAAACCCTTTTCAAGCCTTTTTGCTAAATTCTTTTATTAATTTAAGAGGGTTTAGTGGAAAAGTTTGGTTTTGGTATAAAAAAGGGGTGTGACAGTTACTTACTCACAATAGCTTCATAAGTCTTAATCACATATCAGATGTCATTTACACATAGATAAGCTTAAAAATAGGAAATGTTAGATTAGATAGTGCTTTAATCATGTTTTAGGTTAATAATCTGGTGATAAAACAAGCCATATTGAAATCATTAGCATAATTATAAATAGGTCTCTGAGTTATTTATTTACGGATATTGATACAATTTAATTAGAACCATCTTTGTAATGTAAAAATGCCTAGTACATAACGAAACTGGTAATGTATATATTCGTGAGTAGTTAATCGGTTAATTCGGATCCATAGTTAATTAGTTTAATCATTCTTTAAGTCCATTATGTAATCCGTCGCTTTCTCAAATTAGGTATTAACTGGTATTAACTTCAAAACGCTAGTGTAAGAGGAAGAAGTAGTTTGTTAGTTCTGATTTATGGTAATAAATAATTAATTTGTAGCTAATGTATGATATTGATTTCCTTCATTGAATAAATAAAAGTGCTTTCCATTTCAAATGTGTATCTTTGTTCTGTTGCTTCAATTGTTTCCAATTTTATTTAGTTTGGGCCCAAGGCGTGTTATGGGCCTGAATCTCTGTATAATGCCAACTGGGTTGGCGATAGAATGCCCGAATCAGGTCTGGTTCTTTAAGAACCTGGACCTGTTTTTAATGTAGTAAATCCTTATTCTGGAAATCCAGTCCCCATTGAATAACAAAATTACGGGCCTGGAATGTTTAAATATTAGAAATCGATTAAGGAAAAAACAAATGTAGAAAACATAGCCAAATACTAGTATTGAATCCTTTAATGAAAATTGGGATGAGCCTCGCCCGAATAACAAACACCGGGGCCCCCATTTAGTAATAAGATAACATAATAGAACCGGAGAGGCTAATAGCAAATTCCATAGCCTCTCCCCAAAGTTAAAAGCCGATAGACGTTATTTAGGGCACGATGTTAATGTACTTTCCATTGAACGAGTGTGCACTTGGTGCGACTCAAATCCAAATCTCGGCAAAGCTGAAATACACCAAAAGTCATAGGCGTACTGGTTGCGGTATGACTCGAGGCGTGTTTTCGCGATGCCGCAAATTCTTTAAAATAATACCTAATGTAAAAAGCATTATATGTTTTTTAAAATCTATAATTGAGTCAAACAAGAGTCGGGAACGACAATTGAGCGACCGTGCTAAAACCACGGAACCTGGGAATGCCTAACACCTTCTCCCGGGTTAACAGAGTTCCTTATCTGGATCTTTGCTTCGCAGACATTTTTAAGAGTCAAAATTCCTCGGATTCGGGATTAACCGGTGACTTGGGACACCATTATCATTCCTAAGTGGCGACTCTGATTAATCTCAATAAATCCCGAACCGATTGTCCTTTAATTGGAAAAACTCCTTCTCTTACGTTATTTTATCCGTTTCGGATATTTGAGCGTCGGGGTATACCCTACGAGCGTATTTATATTTATGCTTATGTGGGGTAGTAAAAATGGAGGTGTGACAACTACCACAAGAGAACACAAACTAATCATCTATGGGCGTCCCTATCACACCTCACCCACCCCGGGAAAGGAGTACGAAAAATCTAGAAGTCTCTATCCTACAACCCTGATACTAGACCTCCAGACTTTCCTATCAAGGGTCATGTCCTCGGAAATCCACATCCTGGCCATGTCCTATCTAATTACCTCTCCCCAGTATCTCTTAGGCCTCCCTCTGCCTCGCCTCACACCAACCACCGCTAGCCGCTCACAACTCCTCACCGGGGCATCGGGGCTTCTCCTCCGCACATGCCCGAACCACCGAAGCCTCGCCTCTCGCATCTTCTCGTCCACTGGGGCCACCCCCACCTTCTCCCGAATAACTTCGTTCCTAATCTTATCTAACCCGGTGAGCCCGCACATCCACCTAAGCATCCTCATCTCCGCAACCATCATCCTCCGAACATGAGATTTCTTCACCGGCCAACACTCCGTCCCATACAGGATGGCAGGTCTAACCACAGCTCTATAAAACTTCCCCTTGAGTTTCTGTGGCACTTTCTTATCACACAAGACTCCTGAAGCAAGCCTCCACTTCGACCATCCCGCCGCTATACGGTGAGTGACATCCCCGTCTATCTCCCCGTCCCCCTGGATCACCGATCCAAGGCATCTAAAACTATCTTTCTTGGCTATGGCCTGAGATCCAATCATCATGCTCCCTCCCACTTCGCTCGGCTCAGTGCTAAACTTGCACTCCAGATTTTCTGTCTTTGACCTGCTTAGTTTGAACCCCTTAGACTCGAGAGTCTGTCTCCCATACCTCTAACCTTTCGTTAACACTGACCCTCGTCTCGTCAACCAGGACTATGTCATCAGCAAATAGCATACACCAATGTACATCCCCTTGAATATGCCGCGTCAAAGCATCAATTACCAAGGCAAACAAGAGGGGGCTAAGCGCAGATCCTTGATGGAGCCCCATAACCACAGGGAAATGGTCTGAGTGACATAGCCGGCACAATCTAGGGTACAAGAAGCATTATATATTAACATCGTTAAAGTGAATTAATTTATGATGCCTCACCGTGTATTGGCTATTCATATGTCCTCCATTCTTCTCCCTTTAGTCAATATAATCAGCATGAGGAAGGGAGCTATGCATCTCTTCTTAGCAATTATATCCAGTTGGGAATTTACGCTGGCAGTCAATCTCCATATAGGACTCCCTTCTACATATCCTGACATATTTCTCCAAAACACTTGAATAAAATAGAGCCAAGCAGTTGGTGTAACATCATCACATTTTTCTTCCACTAAGAAATCCTTTAACCATTTTATTTTGCATAGCATGGACCATGAAGAATCATATAACTACCCCCAACTTGTTGAAATTGAGGCATATTAATTATCGTAGAAACCGTCCAACCACCTCATTAGCATGAAATACGAGGGTAACTTACTTTGATATGCTTTAGATTTAATCTATGCGCACACACAAATGGACGCCCGATTACACAATGTGCTTACAAGTGCAGAACCCCAGGAATTTACTAATCACAAATGACAAAGGAATTCAGAAGAAAGATTAGCCTACTTAATCACCAACGCACCTAAACCACTGTAAACCAGAAAACTAGCAAACCAAAACCCTCTGAAAGAAATATAAAACACAAGCTTTGCTTGAGTTTGAGTAGTGCAGGGGTGAATCACACTAAACTCATGGAGTGACCAATAATACCCCACCCCCCACCCCCCCACCCCAAAAAAAAGAACAAAAAAAATGACTAATTATGAGGTCCTAATAAACCATTGCCCACAGTTACAAAATTGAAGTGTCATACCATGAAAATCAAATACTTATGGCCAAATGCTCATATATATATATAAGAATCATGTTAGCACATATATGTGTGGTTGATGAACTTGTTGAGTTCTTCTCACTAAAGTTGGCAGACAAATGCATTTCTCCCACTATACGAAAAAAAGAGCCAAGTCGGACCTATAATCAAATGGAAAAAAGTTATCTCGAAAAACCAATAATTTTTTTGATAAGGATCTCGAAAGACCTACAATCTCTTCGAATCTTGTAGACTTGGTGAAAAATTAAACACAATAAAACAAAAGTCAATATAGACAATAAAAATTAGTTGGGATTAATGCTTAGTAATGTTTGTAAACTTACATTAGGTCCCACATTAGCTAGGAGTATTTTTAATTAAAATTTGTATGTTAAGAGGAAAATATAAAGGACATTCTAACATTAGAATCTAAATTATTTGAATATTGGCATAAAATAAGTTCAAATGGAGCGAAGTAGATAGAAGGGATTCATAGAGCCGACCCTGCCAGCTTGGAATTGAGGTATAGTTGTTTATAAAGAAAAAAGGAAAGCATCAAAGAAATTGTGAAAACAAACCAATCAAGGGCACTAACAGAAAATTTCCCAAAATAAGAAATCAAGGGCACTAACGGAAATCTAACATTCATAGCAAAAAGAAATTTATGTAGTACATATAAAACCAATAAGTTACACCACACATGTACACCACTTGCTTGATTAAGCAACCGGAGTTCTCAAATGAATCAAGCATTACTTGATATATGTTATAAAAAGAGCTCCATTAAAGGCAACTTGCGACTTAGGCTTTGTCGCCCTAGCCTTCACCCACTGTGATTACTGAAAAATCACTTTCCTTTCCTGTTCTTTTAAGCTGGTCGCTATAACATCACTTCCATGGGAGATAACAGAATTTATTTCAACGCAGGCCTCAAATCCTTTGACATTACCAGGTGGACCTCGGAAAAGGTCACACATGGTATGATTGGGTGG
Source organism: Nicotiana noctiflora (assembly GCA_032618575.1). NCBI lineage: Eukaryota > Viridiplantae > Streptophyta > Magnoliopsida > Solanales > Solanaceae > Nicotiana > Nicotiana noctiflora. The sequence goes on along the minus strand of JASVEL010008749.1, from coordinate 155,579 downwards.
AGAGAAGCCGTAACATGATGAGACGCTCAACAATAAGTAAAAAAGCTATGGAGTGGATTTGCTTCGTTCTCAAAAAAGCCTCAAAGGATCATAAAAATCTAGTTAGGAGATGGAAAACCAAAGACCAACTAACAGAATATTTTTGTACTAGGAAGTACAATGTCCATGGAAGATATATGAGTATTCTGTCATTAATGGGAGATGGGAGATCGGTTATTATAATACCGAAAATAGAATTGAATGCGGGATGGAAGGACATCGCCTTTAAGATTGAAAGGTTCATTAAAGGCTCTTCAATGTTGAAGAGTACAGAGCCCCCTAGAGTTACTGAAGCGAACTACCCCTATACAAAAGTTGTACGTGAGAACATATGGCAATCAAATATCCTCCATGAATCAACTGTCAGCACCAATAAAGGTACCATTGTCATTTCGGAGCCACCTGGGTTAAAGAACACTGGTTTGCTACACAGATGTATACTTGGGTACTTTGGGGAAGAAATAACTGAGAGACCCACTCTATCAGACATGAGGAGATGGGCCTCTGTTACTTGGAAAGCAGTGGTCGGGGTGAATATGTATGAGATGTCCGGAAACATGTTTCTTTTCGAGTTTCCTAATAGATGCATGGCAGAGCAGATTCTCCAAAGTGAATGGAGATGGAACAAATTCAAGGTTTATCTTGAATGGGGGAACCCATTAGCTGGTTGTATTTCCAACTCTTTCTCTGTCAAAACTAGCTGGATTAGAGCATTGGGGGTCCCTCTTTCGTCTTTGGTCGCAGAAAATATTCAAATTAATCGGAGATCTGTGTGGAGGATGGATTGCTACAGAGGAAGAAACAAATCTCAAAAATCATCTCAAGTGAGCTAGAATAGAATTAGTCGGAGATGGTCGAAATTGCCATACTGAGGTAGCGATTGACAGGGATGACATCAAATTTCTCATCCCACTTTGGGTTGAAAGACAAACACGATACGGACTGGGATCATCGGTTTCCATGGAAAGAGCAGGTGCAGAAGAAGGTTCCAGAGAAGGGGAAGGCCAAAAGCTTCTGAAAGACCGATGGACAATATCCACCTATATGTCAGAGGCAGGTCAGGGCAATTTTATAGATGCACAGGAGATGGGGGCTAATCACGTGGGATGCTTGAGTGATGTGTCAACTGTTGTTGATTTTGAATTAAAGGAGAAGACACATGAGAAGGAAGTGGGGGAGTCTGCAGGTTTATTTCAATATTGGGCCCAAAGCAGACACATGTTTTAAAAAGATTCCTGGACCGAATATAGCTGCCCAAGTCAATTTTTAATGACTTAAGTGGTGGGCCCAACAAAGATATAAGGTTTGACCCCTTGTTAGAAGGGTTGGATGCTACGGTTTTGGCAGAACAAGAATATAATCAAAATATTCCATGTTGTTTGCTCGAAGCAGGAGCAGCCAAGGAAAAATTGACAAACGCAGAGGTGTCAAGGTTGTGTGAGGAGTCAGTAGAGTGAGAAGGTGCAGACATGCAGGGAGAAAAAGAAGAAAATTCTTTGTTTGTAATCAATCTGGAGGATTCTCTCGTTAACAAGGGTCTCATGCAAAAACAAACTTCGACAACATGCAATGCAGACAGTAATTTAATGACTGGGAAGTAGAAGATGTTGAACCCCTTCAACGCCAGGAACTACTTCTTGAGAAAGAGATGGATGCGACTATTTGGGTGCATCAAAATTTGATCAAACTGGGGAAAATATTTGGGGTTGATTTTTTGGGGCACGAAGAAGAAGCTTTGGAACTGTTAAAGTAAATTAATAGTTGCAGGCAAGCTAGAATGATGGAGGCAGGCTCAGAAATCAGAAAACCTAGATTTAGAGGTATTCAGGAATTGAAAGGATTGTCTTCCTTTAATTTGAACTTTAAGAGTAAGAGGAAAAGAAGCAGGGGAAAGGAGTACTATCAATTGAATTATGAAGTTAAAATTAATTTCATGGAATGTAAGGGTTTGAATGATTTTGAAAAAAGAAGAATTGTAAAGAGCCTAGTAATAAACTGGAATGCAGAAATTAGTTTCATGGAATGTAAGGGGTTCGAATGATTTGGAAAAAAGAAGAATTGTAAAAAGCCTAGTAATAAACTGGAATGCAGATATCCTTTGTTTCCAGGAAACAAAATTGAAGGGGGGAGGTGAAGGAGTTAGTTACTCAGATTTGGGGAGGGAAATGGGTGAGGTTTGCATGTTTGGAAGCTAGTGGTATTGGGGGGTATTTTGATGCTATGGGATAGTAGAGTCTGGAAAGGGGAGGTGCTGCAAATTGGAGCTTATACTCTAACATGCATATTTGAGGCACTTTTGCAAAATTTTGAGTGCCACATAACAGGGGTATATGCTCCTAATTGCTACATTGAAAGGAGAGCAGTTTGGAGGGAAATAGGTGGTGTTAGAGGATTGATGGATGGACCATGTGCTGTTTGTGGTGACTTTAATGTCACCAGGTATGCTTCTGAAAAAAGAAATTGCAATAGGAGAACTAGAGCTATGTTGGAGTTTTCGGATTTTATTGAAGATATGAAATTGATTGATCTTCAACTAGAAGGGGGTTCTTTTACTTAGTTTAAAGGGGATAACCAAGTCCCTGCTTCTAGAATTGATAGAATATTGCTATCAGGAGAATGGGATGCTAGTTTCAGTAACATCAAGCAAACCCTTCTTCAAAGATTGGAATCTGATCATGTACCTGTATCTTTACAATGTGGTCCATGGCAGCAAACCAAATCCTATTTCAAATTTGATAATTGGTGGCTAAGCACTGAAGGTTTTGTTGACATGATCAGAGAATGGTGGTCCTCTTTCGAGTTCCCGGGGAAATCAGACTACATCTTAGCATGTAAACTTAAAGCTCTTAAAGGCAAGCTTAAGGAATGGAGCAAAAGTACCATGGTAATTTGGCCTTGCAAAAGACCAATCTGCTAAGTCAACTTGCAGCTTTCGATTCAATTCAGGATATTAGAGCCTTGACTGAGGATGAATCGGTCAAGAAGACATCTCTCCTATTGGAATACGAAGAACTCATAAAATTGAAGAAATTGCACGGAGGCAAAGATCAAGAGCCCTTTGGCTTAAGGAAGGGGATAGAAATACAAAGTTCTTCGATATAACTGCTAATGCTCACAAGAGAAGCAACAACATAGACCAGTTAGTGATCCATAGTGAAATAATAGAAGAGCCAGACAGAATTAAGAGCGAGATTATTGATTTTTATAAAAAACTGTATACAGAGGCTGTAGGGTGGAGACCATCGTTCAATTTTGATAACTGTTCAATAATATTGGAGGAAGAAAAGGAGTTTTTACAAGGAAGTTTTGAGGAACAAGAGGTTCTAGATTGTCTGAAGATATGTGCCGTGGATAAAGCTCCTGGACCCCCGATGGCTACACAATGGGCTTCTTTGTAAAGTGCTGGGATGTTTTGAAGCAGGATATTATGGCTACTTTCCGGAATTTCCACTCCCGTGGAAATTTTTAAAACAGTTTCAATGCTACTTACATTGCTTTGATCCCTAAGAAGACAGGAGCTTGCTCCTGAGAGATTTCCGGCCTATAAGCTTGATAGGCAGTGTTTATAAGTTGTTCTCAAAGGTTTTGAGAAAGAGACTCAAAAAAGAGATAGTTAAATTGGTCGACACTCAACAAATGGCCTTGACAAATAATGGATGTTGTTCTGATAGCTAATGAAGCTGTGGACTCTAGAATGAAACAGAAGAAGCCAGGAATTCTTTGTAACCTAGACATAGAGAAGGCTTATGATCATGTCAATTGGAACTTCTTGTTGAAAATCTTAGACAAAATGGGTTTTGGGGAGAAATAGATCAAATGGATAAAACAATGCATCACCGCTGTTAGATTCTCTATTCTTATTAATGGATCTCCAGAAGAATTCTTTCCTGCACACAGAGGTTTAAGACTAGGAGACCCTTTGTCGCCTTTTCTATTCATATTAGCAATGGAAGGTCCTAACAATATGGTTAAGACAGCAAGAAGTCAGGGTTGGATCAAAGGTTTTGAGGTAGCCAAAAATGGAAACAATAGTTTGGAGGTTACACATCTCCGGTATGCCGATGACACTTTAATTTTTTGTGATGCAAAGGAGGAGCAACTGAGGTTCTTGAGAATTATCTTGGTACTATTTGAAGGCATTTCAGGATTGCACATCAATTGGAGAAAAAGCCACTTGTTCCCTCCTAAAATGCAGCATCTGGCACTGATCTTGGGTGGAGAAGTAGGAAGCCCACCTACTATTTATCTTGATATGCCGCTGGGAGCAAAGTCTAAATCTAAGCTGATTCAGAATTCTGTTATTGAAAGATGTGAAAAGAAACTTGCTAGATGGAAATCCCAATAAATGTCTTTGGGTGGTAGACTCACCTTGATCAACTCAGTCTTAGATTCTCTTCCAACATATATGATGTCCCTCTTCCCCATTCCTGCAGGGGTTACTCAGAGACTTGATAGACTTAGAAGATCCTTTCTTTGGCAAGGAAACAAAGAAAAAAGGGTTGTTCATTTGGTTAAGTGTAAATCTCTAACAATTGGCAAAGCTCATGGTGGTTTAGGCATCAGGAATCTGAAGAACCAAAACAAAGCCCTAAAGATGAAATGGTTATGGAGGTACTCACAGGAAATTGAAGCCTTATGGAGCAAGGTAATCAAAGCTAAATATGGTGAGGAAGACAAGTGAGTATCAAAGGTAGTTAATACAGCATATGGAGTTAGTTTATGGAAGTCTATTAGGTCACTTTGGCCTGTGTTGAAGAGTCATTCGTCCATCAGAGTAAATAATGGCAATAAAACCTCCTTTTGGAAAGATAACTGGTTGGGAGTTGGTTGTTTAATGGAACTTTTCCATGATATATATGGTTTGGTTCAACATCAGGAACAATAGCTGAAGTTTGTACCCCCAAAGGTTGGGATCTTATATTTAGGAGGATGTTAAATGATTGGGAAGTGGACAGGCTAACTGAGTTCTACAAACAATTGGAAGACTTTAAAGGGTTACAGAGTGGGGTGGATAACCTATTGTGGCAGGGACACAACAAAGGTATGTATATGGTAAGTTCAGCATATAAGTTCTTAAACTATTCAAATCGCCAATTAACGAATTGGCCTTGGAAGCATATTTGGAAAGTAAAAGTTCCATATAAGGTAGCTTGTTTTACATGGCTGCTAGCAAAAGAGGTTGTCTTGACCCAAGACAATCTCAAAAAAGAGAGGGATTCCACTGTGTTCAAGGTACTTTCTTTGCGAGAAACAGCCGAGACAATCAGCCATCTATTTCTTCACTGCAGGACAACAGATCAGCTATGGAAAATCTTTATTAATCTCAGAGGTATAGCTTGGACAATGCCTAGTAAGATTACTGAAGTGCTTTTTAGCTAGGATGAAGCTGGAGCTGGAGCAAGAGACAGAGATAGATGGAGGACTGTCCCATGTATTTGGTAGACAATCTGGAATGAAAGGAATTCTAGATGTTTTGAGGATCAGATTAAACTAAACTGTGTTTTACTTTTTTATTTTTGGTATAAGCAGAGCTACATAGAGGACACTATGTCAAACCTAGATATTCTAGAACTTTGCTAGGACCGCTTAGCAGAACTTTTCTTTTCTTTTGCCTTCTTGTAAATATGGTTTCAGTACAGCCTATGTACTGAGTTGATTAATATACACAAATATGTTACCATTTCAAAAAAAAAAAAGCATTACTTGATATATAAGCGTGAGACAAAAAAAAAGTCAACAAACTTAATTTTCTCAGATGAATCAAGTATTACCTGACATATAAACTTGATAAGTAGACAGAAACAAAGAATGACATAGAACCCTACTCGTCAAGAAACCCGTGATATCACAAAGATTGCACCCTCAAATAGAACAACTAGTAAAGGCCTCTCTACAACCCTTGAACTGCACGAACCAATTAATGAGTAACCTCAAATCCACCAGAACAGGAAGCTGGATGACAATGGTGAAGGTGATAATGCAAATAAGTAAAGGACTACTATGTCATAAGTAAGGTACCTTGAAGGCTTTCACGGGAAGGCACTAAAAAGTCAGCATGAGGAGGCTAGTGCAACAATTCAATTCCCTCGGTTTTATTTACTCCTGACAGATGATGAGGAATTGATCTTTAAAGAAGACAGTCAAGACAGTGACAGATATCCTGATTCTGCCAGTGGTTGGTGCAGACTTCCTTGCAGCTAAATGAACCAACAGTGATATCAAGATACAAGATCAATCTGACCAAAAGCGAACAAAACTATCTCAAATCTCAAGAAATTACCCAGCAACTTTAAGAACAAATTTGGAAGAAAATACTCACAATTTCAGTTACACAGGATAAATATTTGTGGTAAGATGAAAACCAACATTTTCAAACTGACCATCCCACAATTATCTTTCAGTATGACAACAGATAAAGAGCATGATCATAACGAAATACATTTGCATTACATGAAGGGATTCATTACAAAAACTCAGCAGGAACTATAATTAACTTTCTCCAACATTCTATCGCCGAAAAGCATTGCCCTCTGAAGCTTCTGCTCTCTGTGAATAATGTGTTCGGCGACGAACACTTTCTTCAATTGTGGAGCTTCCTCCCTTCCCAGCACCATAAACACTTCTTTGAGCAGCGTCCAGAAAATTCCTACCACCTGACAAGCCAACATGAACAGCTTCCTTAGCGTCCTTTTCCTCTGCCTTCTTAATTCTTTTCCATCTTTGCTCCTCATGCACCTCAGCATCTCTCTGCATCTCCCGTAGACGGGCAGCTCTCTCTTCTTCAGAGAGCCTAACAGGCTTACGAGAGTTATGACGCGATTCATGCCTTGGTGGAAAATCAGACCTAGTCTGCCTCTCGTACTTCTCAGCTTCAAGATTACCATGCCTACTCTTAGTTCTTTCTCTGCCAATATCATCGTCTCCTTCAGGAACTCGTAACAGAGACGATTTCCGCTCATTAAACTTCTTCTCCTTGTGAGAGACTTCCTTTCTCCTGGAATAGTCTTCGCTCGAGTCTTCATCTAGATCAGAGGCTTGTCTAGGTGAAGAATTCCTTAAATGCTTTGACTTTGAGTGGTGATGCTTTGATTTCTTGTCTCGATGCTTATGTCTGCGTTCATCCTTCTCTTTCCCGTCATGCATCTTATCCTTATTCTTCATTGTTTCAACAGATTTCCGAATCATGGCCATCTGGACAGGGTTGTTCTTCACACGTGCTAGGGCTTCTTGCTCTCGCTGACGAATCATAAGCAAGGGATCTGAATGGAGTTTCCTCCAAGCATCATTGGAAGATTGTGGCTTATCCTCAAATAGAGCTCCTGGCGCAGATGGCACAGATGCTTGCGGCTTCGCAGATGAACTGGAAGCAGCAGTTGTTCCAGGATCAGCCGGCTTAGCCAAAGATTCAAATCCACTAGAACTTCCCTTGCCAACAGCTAACCCAGAGTCATAGAGAAATTCCAGCCTCTCTTGCCTAGGAACCAAGCCAGCTTGTTCCTGAAGTTGGCGAAATTCACTGCGCTCACGCTCCTCCAGGATCTGCTTGCGGAGCTCCTCCAACTTCTTCTGTTCGGCCTCATGCTTCTGCTCTGCTTTCCATACATTTTCAATGTTCCGAAGACTCCCCGTGTGCCATCCCTTCTTATTCAAGAACTTCAAAGCCATTGAGTCTTACAAAATTTATAAGACTCAGACTGATAGACAGAGAATTCCTCTCTTGCTTACCTCTAATACCTACACATCACAGGAACCAAATAGGATAAATTAGAATGCCTTTAAGTACAGTTTTTGTTATTTGGTTGAACATAAAGCTCAAAACAAACATCTTATGTCTATCTCTATCTCAAGAATGTTATCATACAAAAAATTCAGCTACCAAGTTCTTCATCCAAAAAAAAAAAAAAACAGCTACCAAGTTGTCTAACATCAGCTCAAGGAGCCGTGTGGATGGACTAATTTGGTTTACAGGATATCTAAAATTAATTGATTTCAAAATTCAAATTCTCACTTGTTAGTTGTAGTAAACAGAAATCGTAAATTGTTAACTTAAATAATTAGAGAGGATTCGGCAAATACTTAGATCTATGCCTTTCGCTAAAAGTGCTGAAACACACAACCAAACTGAAGAAATCCCATCTTTAATGGCCTCTAATTTTTACAAGTAATACTTCTAGGGCAGATTATCACCCACCAGACCCTTGAAGCAATTACAACATCGGAAGCAAATAACAAACAAAATTAACTTGAAAAAATAAAAAGAAACCGGGTTGAGGATTTCTATATGCAGTAAGAGTAGACAAAAAGAAAGAGTAGAACGAATTAATACCTGATATGTTTTACCAATTACAGGAACAACTTTAATTAGGGTTCTCCGGATAGTAGATAGAGGCAGAAAGAGAGAGGTGGGAGAGAGAGAGAGAGTAAAAGAAAGGAGACTTACAACTTGATTCGGCTGAGAAGGAGATCGCCGTAGCTCGCCGACGGGAAATTGACACCCCCGTAATAGTGGTTCGAACTGGTCCGGAAAAATGTGATCGCAATTGGCAGCCAAGAGACTGTTTTTAGTCAATTTCTCTAATGCATATTACTAACCGCCTACACAAATCCTAATCCTGGATAAACCGGAACCTAACTTACACAAATTACAGTTTGACCCCAAAATAAATATTCGTTTCTTTTTATTTAATTCTCCCAGCCCCCACTCCCCACTCCCACCCTCCACCCCACCCACCCACCCAAAAAAAAATGTATTTGAAGTTTGAGAAGTTTTAATATAACTTCTACAACCTCTCAATTTTTAAAGTGTCTCAATCACTTTTTGAAGTTTGAGAAGTATGAATAAAGGCTTCAATTATTTTAATTAATTGTATATAGGTCACGTTAGTTAAGATTTTTTAATTACCAAATCAAATTAATGGTGTCAGATTTTTAGATCTATAAACCAAATTGAACTAACAAAGTCAATTTTTTTAATATCGATTTTTCTCGGGTTTATCGGATTTCTTCCGACAAAGCCTCCATAGCACAAAATATATAACTTGTGCTCCAAACATATTTTTTTAATCCTAATAGGATACAAGTATATAATATATTTTCAAAAAATAACACAATAATATGAGATGCGTCATAATATTGTACTAAGATATTTAATAACAAAGATAATAAAATCGCATAAAACAAATATTACTAACTAATAAACCATAATAAAAATGAACATAATCTAAACGTACTATATAAGTCATGTTAAAATAAGTACATCGAATAAGTACTATATTAGTTATATGACCAAGCACTAAAGAAAAAATATAAACTAAGTTATGAATTTTCATTATAACAATGCACAAAAATAAAAATAGATATCCAACTCCATTATCATTTCTAGTGTTGAATTGAATCTATTTTGTTAATATTAATATCGATTTGAACTTTATTTGAGTTACTATATTTATGGGCTGTAAAACTTACTGGACCATTCAACAATGTTAAGTCCAAGCTTGAAATAATACAATAAAACAACAACAACAACAACAACAACCCAGTATAATCCCACTTAGTAGGGTCTGGGGAGGGTGGTGTGTACGCAGACCTTACCCCTACCCTGGGTTAGAGAGGCTGTTTCCAAATAAACCCCCGGCATCCTTCCCTCCAATAAAAGATAAAATAAATATTTATAAATTATACTATAATAAATATTTATATGTATAAAATATTTTTAAAATTTCTATAAATGTATTGTTGTTTGAATTGGTTTGGTTTCGGATTTACTTGCTAAAACTTAACCAAACCAATTAAAAACAACAACATACCTAGTAAAATTCCGCTAGTGGGGTCTGGGTAGTGTAGAGTGTACACAGACCTTACCCAATACCGAAAGGGTAGAGAGATTGTTTTCGGGAGACCTCAACTCAATAGAAAAGACAATAATATCATAAAAGAGAGGCATGTAAAAACAAAAGAAGCCAGGAAGATAATAACAGCGTCGTAAGAGATAATAAATAAGTGATAGGGCGATAACACAAAATTATGCAAAACAACAAAATAATATGGACACAATATAAACCGCTAACAGACCTAGATAAAACTCTATCAGACTACCCGGTACAAAGAGGGAAAAACTCTTTATTATCCCCCAGTCTACAACTCCAATGCTCGACCTCCATATGTTCCTATCAAGAGTCATGTCCTTGGAAATCTGAGGTCGCGTCATTTGCTGCGTGGTCACTTCGCCCCAATACTTCTTAGGCCGCCCTCTACCTCTTCTCGTACCTGCCAAATCCAACCGCTCACACTCCTAACCAGGGCATCTATGATTCTTCTCCGCACGTGCCTGAACCACCTAAGCCTCGCTTCCTACAACTTATCGTCCACGGGAACAGCGCCTGCCCTCTCCTAAATATCCTCGTTCCTTATCATATCCAGTTTAGTATGCCTACACATCCATCTCATCATTCTCATTTTGGCTACTTTCATCTTCTAGACATGTGAGTTCCTCACTGACCAACACTCAACCCCATACAACATAGCCAGTCTAACCATTACTCTGTAAAACTTACTTTTGAGTCTCGGTGGCACCTTCTTGTCACACAAGACTCCAAATGCTAACCACCATTTCATCCACCCCAACCTAATACAATGTGTGACATCCTCGTGATCTCCCTATCCCCATGGATGATTGACCGCAGGTACTTGAAACTTTCTCTCTTGGGAATGATTTGTGAGTCGAGCCTCACTATTATGTCCGTTTCGCCCGTCACACTACTGAACTTACACTCCAGATAATCCGTCTAGTCCTACTCAACTTGAAACCTTTGAAACCCAGGGCCTGCCTCCTAACCTCCAATCTCTTATTAACGCCACCTCCCATCTCATCAATCAGAACTATATCATCAACGAACAACATACACCATGGCACCTCCCCTTGAATATGGTGTGTCAGGGCGTCTATTGCCAGGGTAAATAAGAACGGGCTAAGCGTAGATCCTTGGTGTAATCCCATAACCACTAGAAAAGGCTATGAGTCACCTCCCACGGTCCTGAACCGAGTCTTAGCTCCATCATACATATCATTTATTGATCTAATGTACACTACCAGCACCCCTTTCACCTCCAAGCATCTCCAAAGAACGTTCTGAGGGATCTTTCGTACACTTTCCCTAGGTCAATAAACACCATGTGCAAATGCCTCTTCCTATCCCTGGACTTTTTCACCAACCTCCTGATAAGGTGGATAGCTTCCGTAGTAGAACATCCGGGCATGAACCCAAACTGGTTTTCAGAAAGAGACACTGTCTTTCTTACCTTCCGTTCTACCACGCTCTCCCAAACTTTCATAGTACGGTTTAACAACTTGATGCACCTATAGTTGTTAAAAATTCTCGATATCACCTTTGTTCGTGTACATCAGAATTATCATACTACATCTTCACTAATCTGGCATTCTCTTTGTCCTGAAAATAATGTTAAACAACTCAGTCTACCACTCCAATCCTCCTCTACCCACATACCTTCAAAATTCTACTAGAACTTAACCAAACCAATCACGGTCAGATTTTTTTTCCCCCAATAATAAACTAAATTAAGTCAAACCACATCCATTTTTTTGGATTTGACTCAGATTATCGATTTGGTATTGTTTATCAGTTTTCTTTGTACAATCCTAATTTTAATTGTAGCAATTTGGTACCTTATTTCTAGTTTTTTCCTTTACTTGATTTGTTTTAGTTAAATATATTTGCTACTATTACTTTTTATTTTCACAGATTATTGTTAGAATCAGTCATGGAAATAAAGAAGAAGAGTGAAGCACACAAGAAGAATTGGGAATTTTCACTATGACACTAACTGAATGAAATGTATAGTAGTGTACATGCTGTAATATACGGCTCCACTACCTAACTAACCGACCTATTACAACAATAATAATAAAAGACTCCAACTTTATATTATTTACATATTGACTCCAAGACTAATAAATAATAACATGATATATTTCAATACTCCCACTCAAGATGGAGGGTGAAATATATTCAGTACACCCAGCTTGCTTAATAACAAATGATATTGCCCAAAAGTTAAATCCTTAGTAAGTAGGTCAACCAACTGATCTGTAGTATGCACATACTTGGTTTCCAGAGCTCCTTAGGTGATCTTATCTGGAACAAAATGATAGTCAATTTTAATATATTTAGTGCGCTCGTGGAGGATAGGATTGGCCGCAATTTGCATAGCAGACTTGTTATCACAATAGAGAGTAACATGTTGAAGAACATGCACGCCTAACTCTGCAAATAGTCCTAATAACCAAGTGAGATTAGCAATAGCATTGAAGGATAAGAAGGGGCTACGCAAACGCATGGACTAGCCCACGAACGCGAAGAAGGGAGGCTGCTGAAGCTAAACGAACGCCTTACTTGGATGCAATCGCGAAGAAGAAGATTGTTGTGCAAAAATTGCAGAAATCTGCTATGTTTTCTAAGTGTAAAACTACTCCGAACCATCTGTGAATCACTCCCGAGCCCTCGAGGCTTCTAACCAAACACACACACTAACTTAACAACATCCTACAAACTTACTCGAGCGATCAAATCGCCAAAATAACATCAAAATCAATGAATCAAGCCTCAAAATCATCATTTTTTATTTCAATTCCTTAAACCTCTAACTTTAGATAATTAGGTTCGAAACGCGTCAAACGACATCCGATTTCGACCAAACTTCACAGAAAGCGCTTAACACATATTTAAGACCTATATCGGGCATAGGAACCAAAATACGAGCCTGATACCTTCGTCTTTTAATTAATTTTCATTTCCATTTTTCTTAGTAATTTCAAAAAAAAATTAACAGAAAAATTCCTTTACTCGGGTTCTAGACCTTGAATTTAGACTCCGGGCACATGCCCGAGTCCCATATTTTTCTACGGACTTTACGAGACCATCAAATTACAAATTCGAGTATGTTTACCAAAAATATTGACCAAAGTCAACTTTAATCATATAAATATCAAAATTCTTCAAATCTTTTCATAGATTTCACATATGACAACATAAAAGCTTTCCAGCTACGTATCCGGACTGCGCAAGCAAATCGAGGCAACCATAAGTGAGTTTTTCAAGGCTTCGAAAGCACAAAAAAATGGAGGAATCCGGTGATGCCCCTTTGGGTCGTCACATTCTCCACGTTTAAAATAATTGTTCGTCCTCGAACGAACAAAAGAAAGAAGTACCTGAGTCAGGAAATAGATGAGGGTAACGGCTCCGCATATCAAACTCGAACTCCCAGGTCAATGCCTCGGGAGGCTGACCTCTCAATTGGACACGTACTGGAGGAAACCTCTTCGACCTTAACTGTCGAACCTGTCGGTCTATAATGGATACCAGCTCCTCCTCATAGGACAGATCCTTGTCCAATTGGACAATGCTGACATCTAACACGTGGGTAGGATCGCCTTGATACCTCCGAAGCATAGACACATGAAACACTGGATGCACGACTGACAAGCTAGGTGGCAAGGCAAGTCTGTAAACCACCTCTCCCACACGATCAAGAATCTCAAATGGGCCAATGAACCTAGGGCTAAGCTTGCCCTTCTTCCAAAATCTCATCACGCCTTTCATAGGCGATACACGGAGCAATACTTGCTCTCCAACCACGAAAGCTACATCTCAAACCTTGCGTTCCGCATAAATCTTTTGTTGTGACTGTGCCGAACGAAACCTGTCCTGAATTATCTTGACTTTATCCAAGGTCTCCTGTAGTAAATCTGTACCCAATAACCGAGCCTCTCCTAGCTCAAACCATTCGACTGGAGACCATTATCGCCTACCATAAAACGCCTCATAAGGATCCATCTTAATGCTGGACTGGTAGCTGTTGTTGTAGGCAAACTCTGCTAAAGGTAAAAACTGGTCCCAAGAGCCTCCAAAATCAATAACACAGGCTCAGAGCATATCCTCCAATATCTTAATAGTCCTCTCGAACTGACCGTCCGTCTGAGGATAGAATGTTGTACTCAACTAAACCTGGGTGCCTAACTTCTGCTGAACTGCTCTCCAAAAGCATGAGGCAAACTGCGTACCTTAGTCCGAAATGATAGATGTCGGCACCCCATGGAGGCGAACAATCTCTCGGATGTAGATCTTGGTTAATCTCTCTAATGAATAGGTGGTGGCAACAGGAATGAAATGTGCTGACTTGGTCAGCCTATCAACAATGACCTAAATAGCATCAAACTTCTTCCGAGTCACCGGAAGTCCAGTAATGAAGACCATGGTAGTGCTCTCCCACTTCCACTCGGGAAGCTCAATCCTCTGAAACACAACACTAGGCCTCTGATGCTTATACTTGACCTGCTGAAAATTCAAACACCGAGCCACATATACAACAATGTCCTTCTTTATCATACGCCGCCAATAATGCTGCCGCAAGTCCTGATACATCTTCGCGGTGCCCGGGTGAATAGAATATCGAGAACTATGGGCCTCCACTAAGATTAACTCTCAAATCCCATCGACATTGGGCACACAAACTCGCCCCTGCAACCTCAAAACACCATCAGCATATAAAGTCACCTTCGTGGAACCTCCACATTGCACCGTGTCTCTCAGGACACACAAATGAGGATCATCAAATTGCCGATCATGGATATACTCCAATAATGAAGAACGAGCGAACGTGCAACCTAATACTCGGCTCAGAAATGTCCAACCTTATAAATCGATTGGCCAAGGCCTGAATATCCAAAGCAAGCGGTCTCTGGTTGACCGGAACATAAGCAAGACTACCTATGTTGGTTGACTTCCTACTTGATGCATCTGCCACCACATTGGCTCTCCCCATGTGGTACAAAATTGTAACATCATAATCCTTCAATAGCTCCAACCATCTCCATCGTCTCAGGTTCAACTATTTCTGCTTAAACAAGAATTACAGACTCTTGTAATCAGCGTACAGCTCACACGTCACACCATACAAGTAATGCCTCCAAATCTTCAAAGCATGAACAATGGATGCCAACTCTAGATCATGGACTGGGTAGTTCTTCTCGTGGATCTTCAACTACCTTAAAGCATAAGCAATGACCGTGTCATCCTGCATCAATACTGCGCCAAGCCCAATACGGGAAGCATCACAATAAACTGTATAAAGCCCTGAACCTGTGGGAAAAACCAATATCGGTATCATAGTCAGAGTTGTATTGAGATTTTGAAAGCTCTCCTCTCACTCGTCTGACCACCTAAATTGGGCACCCCTCTGCATCAACCTGGTCATCGGGGCTGCTACAGAAGAAAACCCCTCCACGAACCAATGATAATATCCTGCTAATCCTAAGAAACTCCGAATCTCAGTAGCCAAAGATGGTCGATGCCAATTCTTGATTGCCTCAATCTTCTTCGGGTCTACATGAATGCCCTATGCTGATACTACATGACCCAGAAATGCAACTGAACTCAATCAGAACTCACACTTCGAGAGCTTAGCATACAACTGACTATCCTTCATAGTCTGAAGAACCACTTTGAGGTGATGCTCATACTCCTTCTAACTGCGGGAGTACACAAGAATATCATCAATAAAGACTATCACGAACAAGTCTAAATAAGGCCTGAACACTCGGTTCATCAACTCCATAAATGTTGCTGGGGCATTGGTCAACTCAAATGACATGACCAAAAACTCATAATGCCCGTATCGAGTGCGAAATGTTGTCTTAGGGACATCAGACGCCCAAATCCTCATATAATGTTAGCTAGATCTCAAATTTATCTTTGAAAATACCTTCGCACCATGCAACTGGTCAAACAAATCATCAATCATCAAAAGTGGATACTTGTTCTTTATCGTCACCTTGTTCAACCGCTGGTAATCAATGAATATCCTCGTCAATCCATCCCTTTTCTTCACAAATACAACTGGTGCACCCCAAGAAGAAACAATAGGCCTGATGAAACCCTTCTCAAGCAAATCTTGCAACTAGTCCTTTAACTCTTTCAGCTCTGACGGGGCTATACGATACAGCGGGATAGAAATGGGTTACGTGCTTGGAGCCATATCAATACAAAAATCAATATCCATGTCAGGCGGCATACCCGACAAGTTTGAAGGGAAAACCTCTGGGAACTCCCGAACAATAGGAACAAAGTCAATAGAAGGAACATCTCTGCTGGAATCACGAACATATTCCAAATAATCTAAACACCCCTTCTCGACCATGCGCCGAGCCTTAACATATGAAATAACACTGCGGGTGTCATGTCCTAGGGTCCTTCTCTACTCCAATTAGGGCAAATCCGGTAAAGCCAAGGTCACAATCTTGGCGTGACAATCCAAGATCGCATGATACGGGGACAACCAATCCATCCCCAATATAACATCAAAATCCACCATGTCTAGAAAAAATATATCAACACGGGCCTCAAGACCCTCAAATACTACTATACAGTACTCGATCGACCACTATAAAATCACCAATTGGTGTAGATACATGTACAAGGATACCCAAGGTATCACTAGGCATAGCCAAGTAGGGTGCAAAATAAGACGACACATATGAATACGTAGACTCAGGGTCAAATAGCACTGAAGCATCCCTATGACAGACCTGAATAGTACCTATAATAACAGCAACGGAAGACTCAGCCTCTGGCCTGGCTAGCAAAGTATAGCACCGAGGATGGGCCCAACCTCCCTGAACCATATCTCTAGGATGATCAACTACTGGCTAACCTCTACCTCTACTGGTCCGAGTTCCACCTCTACGGTCCCTACCTCCACCTCTATGATCCCTACCCCCTCTTCTGGCTGGCTGGGCGGGCTATGGGTCACCTGCTGCCTGAATCATGGGACGAGAACCCTGTTGCTGAGAGTTGCCCAATGCTCGAGGGAAAAAACTGACAATATGAACGGGGTCACCATAACCATAACAAGATCTCAGCTATTGCAACTGTTGGCCTTGTCGACATGAATGTCCTGCCCTGAAGCTCTAAAGTAGGGGTGCACTGATAGGCTGTTGATCTAAATAGTACTGCTGAGAACCACCGCTGCCTGGAGTACCATGAGAAACCTGAAGCGCGGACTGAAAGGGCCTCGGTAAATGATCTCTAGCATAGGAATCCCTACCTCCAAATGAGGTACCACTAAACCTACCAGAATGACGAGGCCTCTTGTGTGACATCTGACCACTTTTCCCGTGTGAGGTCTATCTCAACTCTACTGGCCGCATTGGCCGCATCCTGAAAGGAAATATCACTACCAACTCTCATGGCCATATGGAGATGGATCAGCTGAATCAATCCATCAATAAATCTCCCGACCCTCTCTTGCTCTGTAGGGAGTATCACAATCGCATGGCGTGCCATGTTAACAAATCTAGTCTCATACTATGTAACTATCATAGAGCCCTGCTGGAGGTGCACAAATTGCCTGTGAAGTGCCTCCCGCTGAGTGACTGGGAGAAACTTCTCCAAAAATAACTCCGCAAACTGATCCCATGTCAAAGTTGGAGACCCTGCTAGTCTATATAGGCAAAAATCTCTCCGCCAAGTCTTGACAGATTCTGCAAGCCAGAAGGTGGCAAAATCGTTATACCCATGGTCCTGAGAATCTCATGACATCTGAATAGAAAATCCTGTGGATCCTCTGATGAAGCACCGCTGAAAGTGGTGGTGAAGAGCTTGGAGAACCGATCAAGTATCCACAAAGCATTTGAAGACATAGCCGCTCCATCGCCGGCCTAAGCTATAATACTTGTATTGTAACGACCCGGCCCGTCGTTACGGGAATTACCACCCCGATACCTTGCATTTACATATATTATGCTTTTAAAACAGTATTTGAGTATATCGGGTGAGTTAGAAGTGATTTGGATTGAAAATGCAACAAATAGCATGTTTGAAAAAAGCTTGAATATGAAAAGTCAACCAATAGTTGACTATTGAGTTAGAGTGCTCGGAACCGGATTCCGATGATTCAACTAGTTCCGGGGGATCATTTATGACTTAGGAGAGCAATCGGAATTGAATTCGGAGGTCCGGTGTAGTTTTAAGCTTGAATTGGCGAATGTTGAATTTTGGCGAAAACCGGATGGTAGGTGATATTTTGATCCGGGGGTCGGAATGGAATTCCGACAATTTCTGTAGCTTCGTTATGTGATTTTGGATATGTCCGCAAATTTTCAGGTCATTCGGACATCGTTTGATCGGGTTTTGGGTTGAATGTTAGTTTTGAAAGTTTTTAAGAAATGTAGGCTTGAATCCGTGGTTAATTGATGATTTTGATGTTTAGGATGGTGTTTTTATGATTGGAACAAGTTCGAATAAGGAATTAGGATGTGTTGGTGTGTTTGAATGAGGTCCGGGGGCCTCGGGGTGTTTTCGGATGGTTAATCGGGAGCAAAATATGGAAAATTGCAGAAAAATGATGCTGCCTCTGTTGTTTCCGCTCCTGCGGAATTTTGGGCGCAGGAGCGGGTGCGCTGAAGCGGAAAAGAAGCTATAGTGAAATGTCGCAGAAGCGACAAAGCTTCCGCAGAAGCGGAAGCGCGGAAGCGGGCCTGATGCCGGTGAAGCGAAAATAAGCCTGAATTTAATGAACAGAAGGGTTCGAAATTCCAGAAGTTATAACACATTTGGGGCTTCGAACTAAGAGGCTATTTTGGCGATTTTGAGGAGGATATCAAGGGGAAGCGGAAATCGCTGTAAGTTAAGTGTATCAGAAGTTAGAAAATTTCAGAAACATTTTTACATTTGGGGGTCTCGGCTTAAGGGCGACTTTGGGCGATTTTGAGGGAGAAATCAAGGGAAATCATCAGGTAATCAACTATGAACTCATATTATGATTGTATTGATAATATCATGCAATTATATCATGAAAATGGAAGAATTGGGGTGATTCATGGAAGATTTAACCCTAGGTTTGAACTTTAGAAAATCAAGGTTTTGAATGAGCAAATGGAGTCCGATTTTGGTAAAATTGATATGCTTAGACTCGTATTGAGATGAGGGTTCCGAATATGTGACTTTCGTAGTTTTTCGAGAATCGTACCGAAAGTCGGGTTTTACCAACTTGGTATAATGTTGAGAATTTCATATGAATTGAAGTGGGTTATGATTCTTTGACCCGTAATTGATATAATTATTGTTATTTGACTAGATTCTACACACGAGGCAACGAAATTCAAAGGAAAAGGCATCGCGGACGATTCGACGACCGACTAGAGGTGAGTAGTTTGTGTATATTGTAGCCTGAGGGTTCGAAACCCCGGTTTAGCACATTGTGACGCTAATAGGGCGTGGCTCGCACACCGTGGCAGGTGCGGGATTGATTGTGATTGGGGATTGAGACTTGGTCCATCCCAGGAATGAATAATATGTGGTTAGTGTTGGAAATACACTGTATTTGATATATTTGTGGGTTGTAAGCCTTGTTTGGGGCCTTGTGCCGATCTGTAGCGTCCTTAGAGGACAATATTTATGTGATAGCTAAAGATTGCTTAAATCACCGATCTCAGTCCTGGAAATTGTAATCACACTTTTGAAATGCTAAGTCACTGGCTTTTACAAACTTAATAAAGTGAAAGTATTTTTCATAAATTATGAATTGAGAACTGGAAATAAGGAAAATGAATTGTTTTGTGACTTAATTGCTTATTGTGGATTGAGTATGGGATCGGGCTGCACGCCGCAGTGGTTGATGTGAGGATCGGGCTGCACGCCGCAGCAGTATTGCGCTTGGGCTGTAGGAGCCCCTCCGGAGTCTGTACACACCCCCAGTGAGCGCCGTCGACGTTAAATGGGATCGGGCTACACGCCGTAGCAGTTATGTGCATTGCATTGCATTTGTATTTGATGAATTACTCTGTGGTAGCTGTATTGAATTATTGCTCCTAGTTCGTAGGAAATTCGGACTGTAGTGTAGCTTCATATTCTGGTAATCTATGGATTTCTTACTGTCAGCTACATATATATATTTGTTACTCACTGAGTACTTAGTACTCACCCCTACTCCCTGCACCTTTTGTGTGCAGACTCAGGTACACAGGAGCAGTAGACGGACATCTCCGGCGTTTACATTGTCACATCGAGTTGCTGAGGTAGCTGCCTACGTTCGCAGAGCCTAGCTTCTCCTCTCATTCCAGTTGTTATTGTATATTTTGTATTCGGACTTGAGTACTTCTATATCGTACTCTCTATTTCCTATTGGGTTTTGTTAGAGGCTCTAGACTTGTGACTCGGATCTTTGGGAGTGTCAGTATTTTGTTCAGTATTAATATTATTGGAGTTCTTAAACTCATATATTCTTCTTGGGTTGTCCATTTGGGACGGATATCTATGTGTTAATTGAATTGTTGGTCTGGCTGGCCTAGCTTGATTGTTGGGCGCCATCACGACCGGATTTGGGTCGTGACAAGTTGGTATCAGAGCTCTAGGTTATTAGGACTCGCGAGTCATGAGCCGGTTTAGTAGGCTTTCGCGGATCGGTACGTAGACGTCCGTATCTATCTTCGATGGGCTACAGAAACTTTAGGAAAAACCTCATTTTCTTGAATTCATATCGTGCGATTTGTGTTATCATGAAATTAAATCTTTCCATATTCTATTCTCTCGCGGATGGCGAGAACACGAGCTAACGGACGTGGCGGACGACCACCATTGGCACCCAGAGGCCGTGGTCGTGGTAGAGGTAGGGCAGCAGCACCAGCACCAGCACTTGCTGACCCACCAGCCGATCAGACTCAGGACCAGATTCCAGCGGCGAACGCTCCGGCAGCTCAGGTTCAGGCACCGGCAGTGCCTATTGTGATACCGGGTCTTCAGGAGACCTTGGCTCAGATATTATCAGTGTGCACAGGATTGGCACAGGTAGTTGCTGCTACTGCTGCAGTATCATCTTCACAGGCAGGGGGAGGGAATCAGACCCCCGTGGCTCACACACCCGAGCCGGTTCAGCCAGTTGCGCCCGTTGCACCAGCTCCTGCATATGTGGTTCCAGTTATGCCCGACGATGAGCAGCGTCGTTTGGAGAGATTTGAGAGGTTACAGCCTCCGACATTTAGTGGAGCCGAGGGCGAGGATGCCCAGGGTTTTCTTGACAGATGTCAGCGTATGCTTCGCACCGCGGGTATTGTAGAGTCCAGCGGTGTTTCATTCACCACTTTCCAGTTCACAGGTGCAGCTTTCCAGTGGTGGGAGGATTTTGAGAGGCGTAGGCCTGCTGGGGTAGTGCCCCTCACTTGGCAGCAGTTCTCCACGGTATTTTTGGAGAAGTATGTGCCTCGATCCCAGAGAGAGGAGCTGCGTCGTCAGTTGAGTGGCTGAAGCAGGGGATATGTCAGTTACTCAGTATGAGATGAGATTCACACAGCTAGCCCGTCATGCCATGTGGATGGTTCCTACGGACAAAGAGAGGATCAGGAGATTTATAGATGGTCTTATCTATCCCATCCGTATATTGATGACCAGAGAGAGAGAGCTTCGGCCTTTACCTTTGAGGAGGTGGTTGATGTTGCCCGTCATATTGAGATAGATCACCGCAGAGAGCGTGAGGAGAGAGAGGCTAAGCGGCCTCGTGGTACTGGCAGTTACAGTGGTGCTCCGTCTAGGGGCCAACCTCAGCATAGAAGGGGTCGTTCTTTCAGATCTCATCAGTCTAGACGTGCAGATTCCAGTGGAGTTTTATCAGATCGTGGCCTTCAGGGCCATCAGGGTCATCAGGGTCAGCAAGGTCATCAGCAGAGTCAGCCTGCATTGAGTGCTCTTCCAGCCCAGAGCTCTGCTCCTGCTTCCTCAGCACAGGATTCATCTGCAGTGAGGGGTCCTCAGCAGCCCCTTCTTCCATCTTCGTACCGTTGTTTTGAGTGCAGCGACTTGGGCCATATCAAGAGAGAGTGTCCTCAGTGGCTTCGTAGGCGGTCTCAGCAGAGGGATCAACCTTCGTCTTCTACTCCTGTTTCTTCAGCGCCAGCACAGTCAGCTAGGACTGGTGGCCAGGTAGCTAGAGGTCGCCCTAGGGGCGAGGATCGTACTGGCAGAGGCCAGGCTCGTTTCTATGCTCTTCCGGACAGGAAGGATGCTAGCGCTTCAGAGGCGGTTATTTCAGGTATTATCTCAGTCTGCCACAGGGATGCTTCTGTCTTATTTGATCCCGGATCCACCTATTCTTATGTCTCTACTTACTTTGCACATCATTTGGGTATGACCCGTGGTATTCTTGCGTTGCCCGTACATGTGTCCACCCCAGTGGGGGATACTGTTGTTGTGGATCAGGTATATCGATCCTGTATTATTACTATTGGGGGTCTGGAGACCCGAGTTGATTTATTACTACTGGGGATGGTAGATTTCGATGTTATCCTAGGCATGGATTGGCTATCTCCTTATCATGCAATTCTGGACTGTCATGCCAAGACAGTCACGTTAGCTATTCCAGGTAATCCGCGGATCGAGTGGCGTGGCTTGACTGATTATGTGTCTGACAGGGTGATTTCTTATATAAAGGCTCAACGAATGATTGGCAAGGGTTGTTTGTCTTATTTGGCCTTCATTAGGAATGTTGAAGCTGAGACACCCAGTCTTGATTCGGTCCCCATTGTGAGGGAGTTTCCGGATGTATTTCCAGCAGACCTGCCAGGCATGCCGCCTGATAGAGATATTGATTTTGGTATTGACTTGGTGCCGGGCACTCAGCCCATTTCTATTCCTCCCTATCGCATGGCACCAGCAGAGTTAAAAGAATTGAAAGAACAACTTCAGGAACTCTTAGATAAGGGTTTCATTCGTCCAAGTGTGTCACCTTGGGGTGCACCGGTGTTGTTCGTGAAGAAGAAAGATGGCACAATGAGAATGTGCATTGATTACAGGCAGCTGAACAAGGTAACAGTGAAGAATAAGTACCCATTACCTCGTATTGAGGACCTATTTGATCAGCTACAGGGAGCTAGTGTATTTTCTAAGATTGACCTTCGATCGGGCTATCATCAGTTGAAGATCAGGGACTCAGATATTATGAAGACAGCGTTCAGGACGCGATATGGGCACTACGAGTTCCTGGTGATGTCTTTCGGGCTAACTAATGCCCAGCTGCATTCATGCACTTGATGAACAGTGTATTTCGGCCGTACCTTGATTCTTTTGTGATTGTGTTTATTGATGATATCTTGGTATACTCACGCAGCCAGGAGGAGCATGCACAGCATTTGAGAGTGGCATTGCAGAGGTTGAGGGAAGAGAAGCTTTATGCAAAATTCTCTAAGTGTGAGTTATGGCTTGATACTGTGGGTTTTCTGGGACATATAGTGTCCAGTGATGGTATTAGGGTTGATCCTCAGAAGGTCGAGGCAGTGCAGAATTGGCCCAGACCTTCCTCAGCTACAGAGATTCGGAGTTTTCTCGGCTTGGCAGGCTATTATCGTCGGTTTGTTCGGGATTTCTCATCTATTGCTTCACCGTTGACTAAGTTGACACAGAAGAATGCTCCATTTGTGTGGTCTGATGTATGTGAAGAGAGCTTTCAGAAGCTCAAAGGAGGCTTTGACCACGGCTCCAGTACTTGTGTTACCATCGGCCTCAGGGTCGTATACGGTGTATTGTGATGCTTCCAGAGTTGGACTCGGTTGTGTGTTGATGCAGGAGGGTAGAGTTATTGCATATGCTTCTCGTCAGCTAAAGCCCCACGAGAAGAACTACCCCGTTCATGATTTGGAGTTAGTTGCTATTGTTCATGCCTTGAAGATTTGGAGGCATTACCTATATGGTGTATCTTGTGATGTATATACAGACCACCGCAGCCTTCAGCATTTGTTTAAGCAGAAAGATCTAAATTTGAGGCGGCGGAGATGGCTTGAGTTGCTTAAAGATTATGATATTACTATCTTGTACCATCCCGGAAAAGCCAATGTAGTGGCTGATGCATTGAGCCGGAAGGCTATTAGTATGGGCAGTTTGGCGTATATTCCAGTTGGGGAGAGACCCCTAGCAGTTGATGTTCAGGCGTTAGCTAATCAGATGGTAAGGCTGGATATTTCTGAGCCCGGTCGGGTGATGGCTTATGTAGTAGCTCGTTCTTCTTTATATGATCGTATTCGAGAGCGCCAGTATGATGATCCACACTTACTTGTCCTTAAGGACGGAGTTCAGCATGATGATGCTAGAGATGTCACTATTGATAGTGATGGTGTATTGCGGATGCAGGGCCGGATATGTGTGCCCAAGGTTGATGGCCTTCGTGAGTTGATATTGGAAGAGGCCCATAGCTCGCGGTATTCTATTCATCCGGGAGCCGCGAAGATGTATCAGGATTTGAAGCAGCATTACTGGTGGAGAAAGATGAAGAAAGATATTGTGAGCCATGTGGCTCGGTGTCTAAACTGTCAGCAGGTCAAGTATGAGCATCAGAGACCTGGTGGTGTATTCCAGCGTATTGATATTCCTGAGTGGAAGTGGGAAAGGATTACTATGGACTTTGTTAGTGGACTCCCTCGGACGGCGAGGAAGTTTGATTCAGTTTGGGTGGTGGTGGATAGGTTGACCAAGTCAGGCTCACTTCATCCCAGTGTGTACTACCTATACCTCAGAGCGGTTGGCAGAGATATTCATCCGTGAGATAGTGAGATTGCATGGAGTTCCTATTTCCATTATATCGGACAGAGGTACCCAGTTCACATCTCAGTTCTGGAGGACATTTCAGGCGAGAGTTGGGTTCACAGGTAGAGTTGAGCACAGCATTTCATCCACAGACGGATGGGCAGTCTGAGCGTACTATTCGGATATTGGAGGACATGTTGCGTGCTTGTGTCATTGATTTTGGTGGTTCATGGGCTGATTATTTGCCTTTGGCGGAGTTTGCTTACAATAATAGCTATCAGGTCCAGCATTCAGATGGCACCGTATGAAGCTTTATATGGGAGACGGTGTAGGTCTCCGGTTGGTTGGTTCGAGCCCGGCGAGGCTAGGTTGTTGGGGACAGAGTTAGTCCAAGATGCCTTAGACAAGGTGAAGGTGATTCAGGAGAGACTTCGCACAGCTCAGTCGCGTCAGAAGAGTTATGCGGACCGGAAGGTCCGAGATGTGTCTTATTCAGTAGGTGAGAAGGTGTTGCTGAAAGTTTCGCCTATGAAAGGTGTTATGAGGTTTGGAAAGAAAGGAAGTTGAGCCCAAGGTTTATTGGACCTTTTGAGGTGCTTAGGAAAGTTGGGGAGGTGGCTTATATGCTTGCTTTGCCACCCGGTTTGTCGGGAGTTCACCCGGTGTTCCATGTATCTATGCTCCGGAAGTATGTCGGAGACCCGTCTCATGTGTTAGGCTTCAGCACGATACAGCTAGATGAGGATTTGACTTATGATGTGGAGCCAGTAGCCATTTTGGGTCGACAGGTTCGTAAGCTGAGATCCAAGGACATAGCTTCAGTAAAAGTGCAGTGGAGAGGTCGTCCGTGGAGGAAGCAACTTGGGAGACTGAGCAGGAGATGCGGAGCAGATATCCTCACTTGTTTGATGCTCCAGGTATGTTTCTTAACCCGCTCGCGGACGAGCGTTTGTTTAAGTTGGGGAGAATGTAACGACCCGGCCCGTCGTTACGGGAATTACCACCCCGATACCTTGCATTTACATATATTATGCTTTTAAAACAGTATTTGAGTATATCGGGTGAGTTAGAAGTGATTTGGATTGAAAATGCAACAAATAGCATGTTTGAAGAAAGCTTGAATATGAAAAGTCAACCAATAGTTGACTATTGAGTTAGAGTGCTCGGAACCGGATTCCGATGATTCAACTAGTTCCGGGGGATCATTTATGACTTAGGAGAGCAATCGGAATTGAATTCGGAGGTCCGGTGTAGTTTTAAGCTTGAATTGGCGAATGTTGAATTTTGGCGAAAACCGGATGGTAGGTGATATTTTGATCCGGAGGTCGGAATGGAATTCCGACAATTTCTGTAGCTTCGTTATGTGATTTTGGATATGTCTGCAAATTTTCAGGTCATTCGGACATCGTTTGATCGGGTTTTGGGTTGAATGTTAGTTTTGAAAGTTTTTAAGAAATGTAGGCTTGAATCCGTGGTTAATTGATGATTTTGATGTTTAGGATGGTGTTTTTATGATTGGAACAAGTTCGAATAAGGAATTAGGATGTGTTGGTGTGTTTGAATGAGGTCCGGGGGCCTCGGGGTGTTTTCGGATGGTTAATCGGGAGAAATATGGAAAATTGCAGAAAATTTGTGCACTGCCTCTGTTGTTTCCGCTCCTGCGGAATTATGGGCGCAGGAGCGGGTGCGCTGAAGCGGAAAGGAGCCGCAGAAGCGGCGACCGCAGAAGCGGAAAGGGAGCCGCTGAAGCGGAAGCGCGGAAGCGGACGGGGAGCCGCAGAAGCGGCCTTCGCAGAAGCGGAAGGGGAGCCGCTTGGGCGAGTCCGCAGAAGCGGACGTCTAGCCGCAGAAGCGGAGCTTTCCGCAGAAGCGGTCCAATCTCCGCAGAAGCGGACGCGTAGGAGCGGAAATACTTCCGCAGAAGCGGAAATCGCTGTAAGTTAAGTGTATCAGAAGTTAGAAAATTTCAGAAACATTTTTACATTTGGGGGTCTCGGCTTAAGGGCGACTTTGGGCGATTTTGAGGGAGAAATCAAGGGAAATCATCAGGTAATCAACTATGAACTCATATTATGATTGTATTGATAATATCATGCAATTATATCATGAAAATGGAAGAATTGGGGTGATTCATGGAAGATTTAACCCTAGGTTTGAACTTTAGAAAATCAAGGTTTTGAATGAGCAAATGGAGTCCGATTTTGGTAAAATTGATATGCTTAGACTCGTATTGAGATGAGGGTTCCGAATATATGACTTTCGTAGTTTTTCGAGAATCGTACCGAAAGTCGGGTTTTACCAACTTGGTATAATGTTGAGAATTTCATATGAATTGAAGTGGGTTATGATTCTTTGACCCGTAATTGATATAATTATTGTTATTTGACTAGATTCTACACACGAGGCAACGAAATTCAAAGGAAAAGGCATCGCGGACGATTCGACGACCGACTAGAGGTGAGTAGTTTGTGTATATTGTAGCCTGAGGGTTCGAAACCCCGGCTTAGCACATTGTGACGCTAATAGGGCGTGGCTCGCACACCGTGGCAGGTGCGGGATTGATTGTGATTGGGGATTGAGACTTGGTCCATCCCGAGAATGAATAATATGATGTTAGTGTTGGAAATACACTGTATTTGCTATATTTGTGGGCTGTAAGCCTTGTTTGGGGCCTTGTGCCGATCTGTAGCGTCCTTAGAGGACAATATTTATGTGATAGCTAAAGATTGCTTAAATCACCGATCTCAGTCCTGGAAATTGTAATCACACTTTTGAAATGCTAAGTCACTGGCTTTTACAAACTTAATAAAGTTAAAGTATTTTTCATAAATTACGAATTGAGAAATGGAAATAAGGAAAATGAATTGTTTTGTGACTTAATTGCTTATTGTGGATTGAGTATGGGATCGGGCTGCACGCCGCAGTGGTTGATGTGAGGATCGGGCTGCACGCCGCAGCAGTATTGCGCTTGGGCTGTAGGAGCCCCTCCGGAGTCTGTACACACCCCCAGTGAGCGCCGTCGACGTTAAATGGGATCGGGCTACACGCCGTAGCAGTTATGTGCATTGCATTGCATTTGTATTTGATGAATTACTCTGTGGTAGCTGTATTGAATTATTGCTCCTAGTTCGTAGGAAATTCGGACTGTAGTGTAGCTTCATATTGTGGTAATCTGTGGATTTCTTACTGTCAGCTACATATATATATATTTGTTACTCACTGAGTACTTAGTACTCACCCCTACTCCCTGCACCTTTTGTGTGCAGACTCAGGTACACAGGAGCAGTAGACGGACATCTCCGGCGTTTACATTGTCACATCGAGTTGCTGAGGTAGCTGCCTACGTTCGCAGAGCCTAGCTTCTCCTCTCATTCCAGTTGTTATTGTATATTTTGTATTCGGACTTGAGTACTTCTATATCGTACTCTCTATTTCCTATTGGGTTTTGTTAGAGGCTCTAGACTTGTGACTCCGGATCTTTGGGAGTGTCAGTATTTTGTTCAGTATTAATATTATTGGAGTTCTTAAACTCATATATTCTTCTTGGGTTGTCCATTTGGGACGGATATCTATGTGTTAATTGAATTGTTGGTCTGGCTAGCCTAGCTTGATTGTTGGGCGCCATCACGACCGGATTTGGGTCGTGACATGTATGAGCTTCCATTCTGGCTAAACCACTAGGACATGAGTCCGGGGAGCTACCTTATACGGAGTATGTGTAGCAAGAGTGTGAACCTGTCTCCCAGTCTGAGAAGTGGTTGGTGATACTGGCAGTAAACCCGCTCTAGTGACACTCTCCATAAAGCCTGCCAATCTAACTAGAGCGTCCTGAAGATCTGGGGTAACCATGACCCCTCCTGGGACATGAGCTGGGCCCACTGGAGCTGCTAGGGCTGGAACCTCCTCATCATAGTCAATATGAGACTCCACCTCTGGAACTGCTGCCCGGGGCTGAGCTATGCCCCTACCTTGGCCTCTAGCACGGCCTCGACCTCTGCCCCTCGTAGGAGCTGCTGATGGGGTCTCGGGCTGCTGCGCGGTATAAGTACAAGCATGTGTTCTTACCATCTGCGAAAGAATATAGTAGAAAGACAATCAGTACTTGAGAAACAGAATCGCTCAACAAAAAAGAACAAATGTGAAACTTTTCCTAACTCTGTAGCCTCTAGGGGACAAATACATACGTCTCTGTACCGATCACTAAGACTCTACAAAGTTTGTCCGTGAGTAGCGAGACCTATGCAACCTAGAGCTCTGATACCAACTTATCACAATCCAGATTTCCCACCATTGGGATTCGTGATGGCGCCTACTGTCGGAGTTAGGCAAGCCAAACACTCAAATCTTTTGAAAAAGCAACACAACAATTATGACAATAGTAAACGTTTAAATGAAAGCGGAAGTCTATATCACATAAGTAAATGAAAACTCAAAATGCGGAAGTTCAATATATCACTACCCAAGACTGGAGTCGCTATCTCACAAACTGCTAATGAATACTACAGCCAAGTCTGAATAGAAAGAAAATACATATGTCTGTCTCGGTACAATGAAAACAAACAGAAATATAGGAAGGGATTTTGGCCTGCGAACGCCAGCTAGGCTACCTCGTAAGTCCCTAGTCTGAAGTCACCTCCCGCTCAGTGTGCTACTGTTGTGGTCCAAAAGCTGTTTTGATACCGTGATCTATGCAAAAAGCACAAAAGTGTAGTATCAGCACAACCGGCCACATGTGTTGGTAAGTGCCTGGCCTAACCCCGATGAAGTAGTGACGAGTACAATTTGAATATAAAAGTCATCAACGTAATTAAGAAATAGGGCACAATAATAACCACCAAAGAACAAGAAATTCAACAGTTGCACGACATCAACCTTCGTGATTTTACTCTCATCCTCACCCAAAGCAATCGAATAAAATACGCAGCATCACCGTTCGTGCTTTCCCTCACATAACTCTCATTTTATGGCACAGAATGACCATTCATGCAAATATAGTCAAATCAGAGCACGAAATGTCCCTTCGTGATTAAATAGTCAAAACATGACACGAAATGACCCTTCATGCAAATATAATAAAAAATGGAACAGAATGATCCTTCGTGCGAATATAATTAAAAATGGCATGAAATGACCCTTCGTGCACTATCACTCTTCCTTACCCAAACAACAATCACAACCAAATGGGCGAGGGAAATAAACAATAATAAGAAATGTCTCAGCGAGAGAGAACACAAATAAACAATTAAATCCCGGTAAGGGAGCAACAACAATAACTTTCGCATCCCGGCAAGGGAGATATTCAATATACTCAAACCATCCCGGCAAGGGATTAGTCACATCTCTTTCCAATGCTTTCATTTCTTACTCAATAGTATTTTTATCATTCGAACCAACGCTCCAATGTATTCGCAATTCATAATTTATCCTCAAACTCTTCACATTATGTAAAATTATTAATTAGCTTGGAAGAGTCCCAATATATATAAAAAAAATAAGTACAAATAAAGACACACGGTTACGCTAGACACCGGTGTATCGATACTAATCACCATGCCTATACACCATACTCGATCATTTAGCAATTAGTAATTAATACCACCATAATCCTATTCCCTCAAGCCGAAGTTAGATCAAACACTTACCTCGGTCTAAAAGATAGCAATCAACTCTCCAATACCGCATTTCCTCTAAAATCCAACTCTGAAACAATGATATCTAGGCATAATTAATTCAATGGTATCAATTATGGCTCAATAACATAATCCCATAACCTAGAAATGAGTTTTCTAGCATTCTCCCAAAAATAGCAAAATCCGACATCGGGCCCACATGGCCCAAACATGAGGCTCAGACCAAAAACCAATCACCCATGACCCTACGAGTTCAAATATATAATTTATTTCAAGATTCGACCCCAAATTGAGGTTAAATTACCCAAAATTTCTAAAGCCCTAGTTTTACCCAAAAACCCCATCTTTTACCTTAAATTCATGATTTAGGGCTAGGAAATTAGTAATTAGTTGAATAAATTGAGAGGGAATGAAGTTATGAACACTTACCCAAGAAGCTATGGAGGAAGGGGAGCTTGAATTTCGTCTATGGGGTGTTGGAGAAAGGAGTTCGTGTGAAATAATGGAAAAATCTCGAAATGGGTTCTGTTTTTAAGCTGTAAAATCACTAAAGGGAATAACCCTATGCATTTATGACATAGAGGTCGCGTTCGCGAAGAAGGGGAACTGGGTACATCGCGTTCGCTAGGGTGTGATGCGAACGCGAAGAAGGAAAATTTGGGCCTTAGGAAGATAGCCTACGCGAACACGAGTGGGCTGATGCGAACACGTTGAAGGATCTGAAGGGGCTACATGAATGCGTGGACTAGCCCGTGAACACGAAGAAGGGAGGCTGTTGAAGCTACACGAATGCGTTACCTGGATAAGATCGCGAATAAGAAGATTGATGTGCAAAAATTGCAGAAATCTGCTATGTTTTCTAAGAGTAAAACTACCCTGAACCACCTCTGAATCACTCCCGAGACCTCAGGGCTCCAAACCAAACACACACACTAACTTGACAACATCCTTCGAACTTACACAAGTGATCAAATCGCTAAAATAACATCAAAATCAATAAATCAAGCCTCAAAATCATTATTTTTCATTTCAACTCCTTAAACCTCTAACTTTAGATAATTAGGTTCGAAACGCGTCAAAGGACGTCTGATTTTGACCAAACTTTACAGAAAGCGTTTAACGCATATTTAAGACTCGTACCAGGTGTCAGAATCAAAATGAGCCCAATACCTTAGTCTTTTAATCAATTTTCATTTCTATTTTCCTTAGTAATTTCAGAAAAACAATTTAAAAGAAAAATTCTTTTACTGGGGTTCTAGACCTCGAATTTCGACTCCGATCACATGCCTGAGTCTCACATTTTTATAGAGAGCCTCCAAGACCATCAAATCATGAATCCGGGTCCGTTTACCAAAAATATTGATCAAAGTCAACTTTAATCATATAAATATCAAAATTATTCAAATTTTTCATAGATTTCATATATGACAACATAAAAGCTTTTCGGCTACGCGCCGGACTGCTCATGTAAATCGAAGAAACCATAAGTGATATTTTCAAAGCCTTGGAAGTGCGTAAAAAGGGAAGAATCCGGTGATGACTCTTTGGGTCGTCACACACCGTCACGACCTATTATTGATTTTGGGTCGTGACAATTGATGCCCTCTAAAACCGAAGATCAAGCTTTCTACAATGGTAGTACTTTTTCAGCACCAATCAGGCATCGGCGAAAGAATAATAAGCGATGGAGTTGTTGTGACGACCCGGCCTGTCGTCACGAGAATTACCACCCCGTTATGTTGTAAATACATGTTTTATGATTTTATATCAGTGTTAAAGTCTATCGGGTGAGTTAGGAGTGAATTGGATTGAAAATGAGGCATATAGCCTTTGTGAAGGAAACTTGAATAAGGAAAGTCAACCCGGAGTTGACTACTTGGTTAGAGGGCTCGGAATCGGATTCTGATGATTCGGTTAGTTCCGGAAGGTGATTTGTGACTTAGGGGAGCAATCGGAATTGAATTTGGAGGCCCGGCGTAGAAATAGGCTTGAATTGGCTAAGGTTGAATTTTGGCGAAATCCGAACGGTAGGTGAGATTTTGATCCGGGGGTCGGAATGGAATTCCGACAGTTGCAGTAGCTTCGTTAGGTGATTTTGGATGTGCCTGCAAAATTTCAGGTCATTCGGACGTTGTTTGGTCGGGTTGTCACATTGAATGTGTAATTCGGAATGTTTTAAGGAATTTAGGCTTGAATTCGATGTGAATTATGGATTTTGATGTTGTTAGACGTGTTTTGAAGATTTGAGCAAGTTCGAATAAGGTATTAGGATGTGTTGGTATGTTTGGATGAGGTCCCGGGGGCCTCGAGGTGTTTTCGGGTGGCTAAACGGGAGAAATTGTGGAAAAATTGCAGGTTGGGATTCTGTTTCTGTTGTTTCCGCTCCTGCGGAATTGGGGGCGCAGGAGCGAGTCCGCAGAAGCGGACGAGGGGCGCAGGAGCGCTTGGTTACGCAGAAGCGGAACATTTTCCGCCGAAGCGGAACATTTTCCGCCGAAGCGGCATCGCTGGTGCGAGCCAGTGATCGCAGAAGCGGACACTTGACCGCCTGGGCGAGTCCGCAGGAGCGGACTCTGGTGCGCAGAAGCGGATGTTTTCGCAGAAGCGGACGTTTCATCGCAGAAGCGGACGCGCTTAAGCGGTCCTTTGCTCGCAGAAGCGGAATTGGCCGGCTAGGCCTGGAACCGCTGAAGCGACCCTTTGGTCGCGGATACGGACTCGTAGGAGCGGAATTTTATCCGCAGAAGCGAAAATCGCTGTAAGTTAAGTGTATCAGAAGTTAGAAAAAATTTCAGAACATTTCACACATTTGGGTCTCGGCTTTAGAGGCGATTTGGGCGATTTTGAAGAGAAATTCAAGGGAAATCATCAGGGTAATCAACTATGGATTTAAACTATGATTAGTATTGATAATATTATGCAACTATATCATGAAAATGGAGGAATTTGGGGTAATTTATGGAGGATTTAGCCCTAGGCTTGAACTTTAGAAAATCAAGGTTTTGAATGGGCAAATGGAGTCCGAATTTGGTAAAATTGATATGCTTAGACTCGTATTGGGATGAGGGTTCCGAATATGTGACTTTTGTGATTTTTCGATAAGCGTACCGAAAGTCGGGTTTTGACAACTTTGGGAATTTTGATGTAAATTGAGTTATATTGATTGGGTGTCGGCCCATTGGCCTAATTCGTTGTGTTTCTACTGTATTTGATCAGATTCTACGCGTGCGAAGCTTGATTCTCGTGGCAAGGGCATTGCGGAATAGTCGTCGCGCTATATTGAGGTGAGTAATAGATGTGGGTGATGACCAGCGGGTTCGAAACCCCGGTATACCACTTTGTGACGCTGTATAGCGGCGAGACACGCACACTCTTGAGAGTGCGGGGTCGATCATGAACTGGAGACTATATATTAGTCCGACCTGTTGATACTGTATTATTGGCTATTCTCGAGCCGTCGAACCTCCTTCTCGGATGGTTGCATATATATATATTGTGATAATGGCCACTCTTGAGCCGAGGAACCCCTTCTTGGGCGGTTGAGTATACATGTGGGCCGTGAGCCAGTTATTGGATCCCGCGAGGATCGTTATCATTGTCTTATCATATAGACATGCTAGTTTACTACTAGTCCACAACTATTTTTGTTATTATGCTAATTCCAATCTCTGGAACTTGATATTACTGTTTTCCAACTGAAAAATGATAAAAGAGTTTTCAAAAACTACTTTTGAGCCTGCGAGGCTGTATCTGCATATTAGCTGACTAGTAGTGGATCGGGCTGCGCGCCGCAACGAGATATATGTTGGATCGGATTGCACGCCGCAGGAATATCTCTATGAGATGTGCTTGGGCTGTAGGAGCCCCTCCGGAGTCTGAACCCCCACAGTGAGCACGGGTACCCAAAATTGGAGTCGAGCTACGCGCCGTAGCGGTCATATCATGCATTGCATTGCATTTAGCTACATCTGCTAGTTGTTATGCTATTTATTGGTATTTGTTGGTACAGGTACAGTGAATATTGATTCTATGACAGGGTGGCTGATTATAGTTTTACATAGTGCTTTATTGCGGATTTCTTATCTGCGCTGTCTTACCCTTGTTTATTACCACTGAGTCTGGCAGTACTCATTTTACTCCCTGCACCTTGTGTGCAGATCCAGGTACCTCTCAGCAGACCTGATCCGGTAGCCGCTCAGAGGCATTGTGCGGGATAGTCGAGGTAGTTGCAGCGTCCGCAGGACCCGACTCCCCTTCTGACTGTCTTTTTCATTTCTTGTTGTCTTTTCTTTCCGCACTGAGTTTTGGTTGTAAACCTTATTACACTTATGTTCTTTAGAGGCTCTTGACTCTTGACCCTTGGTCTATGGGAGTTGATGTATTATGGGACTTGGTTTCCCGTTTTCGTTATATGTATCGCTGTTATTTCGTGAATTAATATGCCTAAATGGGCTAAAGTGAGCTTCTAGCTCCGTGGTTGATATTGATTGGTCAGGCTGGCTTAGCAATGTGCTGGGCGCCATCACGACCGGATTTGGGGTCGTGACAAGTTGGTATCAGAGCCTAGGTTTACTAGGCCTCGTGAGTCTTGAGCCGGTTAGTAGAGTCTTGTGGATCGGTATGGGGACGCCTGTACTTATCCTCGGGAGGCTGCGAACCTTTAGGAAACACTTCACTTTTCTTGAACTCTGTCGTGTGATCTTGTTGCTCTGAGAACTGAACTTCTATATTCTATTCCCTCGCAGATGGCGAGAACGCGAGCATCAGGACGAGGTGGACGACCTCTATTGCCGCCTGTTAGAGGCCGTGGGCGCGGTCATGCTAGAGGTAGAGGTAGGGCAGCTGAGGCAGTGCCAGCTGACCCGCCCGTTGTACCAGTTCAGGAGTAGCCCCCAGTGGTTGATGCTCCAGCAGCCCCAGTTCAGGGCCAGACTGTATCTATTGCTATTCCTGGTCTTCAGGAGACTCTTGCTCAGATATTATCGGTGTGTTCCGGTTTGGCTCAGGTAGTCTCAGCTACTGCTACTGTAGCGACATCTCAGTCAGGGGGTGGTCAGCAGACCCCTGCAGCTCGCACACCTGACCCGGTTGTTCGGGGACTTCGGACGCCCAGAGGCGGTCCTCGCTCGGGTGGTTGCACCGGTTATTCCTCCAGCTGCACCAGCTCCAGCTCCAGAGCATATGGTTGAGGTTATGCCCGATGACGAGCAGCGTCGTCTTGAGAGATTTGGTAGACTTCAGAGCCACCCCATTTCGGTGGCGTTGAGGGCGAGGATGCCCGGGGTTTCTTGGATAAGTGTCAGAAGAAGATGCTGCGTACGGCTGGTATTCTTGAGTCCGGCGGAGTTTCATTTACTACATTTCAGTTCACCGGTCCCGCATTTGATTGGTGGGAAGAGTTTGAGAGGTGTAAGCCTGCAGGAGCAGCACCTCTCACATGGCAGCGATTCTCTACTCTCTTTCTAGAGAAATATGTACCTCGGTCTCGTCGCGAGGAGCTACGTCGCCGGTTCGAGTGGTTGATTCAGGGCGACATGTCTGTGACCCAGTATGAGCTTAGATTCACTCGGTTGGCTAGGCATGCCACATGGATGATCCCCACTGATAGGGAGAGGATCAGGAGGTTCATTGATGGCCTCAACTACTCTATCCGTATTCTTATGACCAGCGAGCGAGTTCTGTCATCATCGTTTGAGCGGGTTGCTGATATGGCACGCTCCATTGAGGCGGATCGTCGCCGAGAGAGAGAGGAGCGGGAGGCCGAGAGGCCTCGTGGTTCCGGTAGTTTCAGCGGTGCTCCATCCAGAGGGCATTCCCGGCAGAGCCGAAGTCGCTCGTCTGAGACCTTCTCATTCGAGGCCGCCCGGAGCGAGTGGAGGTTCGCATGGTCGTGGTCGATAGGGGTTTCAGCGGGGTCAGTCATCGCCTTAGTGCCCTCCCAACCCAGAGTGCAACACCTACTTCTCCAGCACCGGTGCATGTTATGAGTGTGGTGAGTTTGGCCACACGAGGAGACAGTGCCCTCGACTACGTAGGGCCAGGACTCAGCAGAGGGATCAACCCTCCTCTTGAGCACCATCTCGGTCTAGTAGAGGTGGAGGTCGGTCTTCGCGTTCGGCCCGGGGGCGAGGAGAGATCCGGTGGAGGCCGAGCACGATTTTATGCACTTCACGATAGGCGTGATGCGATTGCCTCCGATGCTCGTGATTACGGGTATCATTTCTGTCCGTCACAGAGATGCCTCGTTCTATTTGATCCGGGGTCCACATATTCTTACATGTCCTCTTATTTTGCACATCACTTGGGTGCGACTCGTAGTAGTCTTGATTTACCTCGTTCATGTATCCACCCCCGTGGGTGATACGATCGTTGTGGATCATGTCTATAGATCCTGTGTTATATCTATTGGGGGTCCGGAGACCCAGGCAGATTTGTTATTGTTGGGGATGGTGGACTTTGATGTTATATTGGGTATGGACTGGTTGTCTCCGTACCATGCTATATTGGACTGTCATGCTAAGACAGTTACGTTGGCCATTCCTGGTATTTCTCGGATTGAGTGGCGGGGTTCGACCGATTTCGTCCCTAGCCGTGTTATTTCGTTCCTAAAAGCTCAGAAAGATGGTTGAAAAATGGTGTTTATCGTACTTAGCTTTTGTGAGAGATGTGTGAGCTGAGTCTCCTAGCATTGATTCTGTACCTGTTGTGAGGGACTTCCCAGATGTATTTCCCTCTGACCTGCCGGGCATGCCGCCGGACAGGAATATTGATTTTGGCATTGACTTGGTGCCGGGCACTCAGCCCATATCCGTTCCTCCTTATCGGATGACACCAGCTGAGTTGAAAGAACTGAAAGAGAAACTTCAAGAACTTCTGGATAAGGGTTTCATCCGTCCTAGTGTGTCCCCGTGGGGTGCGCCGGTATTATTTGTTAAAAAGAAAGATGGTTCCATGCGAATGTGCATTGATTATAGGCAATTGAACAAAGTGACAGTGAAGAACAAGTACCCTTTACCGCGCATAGATGATTTGTTTGATCAGTTACAGGGTGCGAGGGTGTTTTCTAAGATCGATCTTCGTTCAGGCTATCACCAGCTGAAGATCAGGAGAGTCTGACATTATGAAGACTGCATTCTGGACCCGATATGGTCATTATGAGTTCCTTGTGATGTCTTTTGGGCTGACCAACGCCCTAGCAGCATTTATGCATCTGATGAACAGTGTGTTCAAGCCTTATTTGGATTCATTTGTGATTGTGTTCATTGATGACATTCTAGTCTACTCCCGTAGTCAGGAGGAGCATGCTCAGCATTTGAGTATTGTGTTGCAGAGATTGAGGGAGGAGAAGCTATATGCTAAATTCTCCAAGTGCGAGTTTTGGCTCGAGTCCGTATCATTTCTGGGACATGTGGTGTCTCGTGATGGTATTCAGGTTGATCAGAAAAAGATAGAGGCGGTGCAGAGTTGGCCTAGACCGTCCTCAGCTACAGAGATCAGGAGTTTTCTTGGTTTGGCGGGGTATTATCGCCGGTTTGTTCAGGGATTTTCATCCATTGCTTCTTCATTGACTAAATTGACCCGGAAGGGTGCACCATTCGTGTGGTCGGATGAGTGCGAGGAGAGCTTTCAGAAGCTCAAGACAGCTTTGACCACAACTCCAGTGTTAGTATTGCCATCAGCCTCAGGTTCATATACCGTTTATTGTGATGCCTCGAGAGTGGGGATAGGTTGTGTGTTGATGCAGGAAGGAAAGGTAATTGCTTATGCTTCTCGGCGATTGAAGCCGCATGAGAAGAACTATCCTGTTCATGACTTGG
Organism: Nicotiana noctiflora; assembly: GCA_032618575.1. Classification (NCBI taxonomy): domain Eukaryota; kingdom Viridiplantae; phylum Streptophyta; class Magnoliopsida; order Solanales; family Solanaceae; genus Nicotiana; species Nicotiana noctiflora. The sequence goes on along the minus strand of JASVEL010008749.1, from coordinate 117,515 downwards.
AGCTACCCGGCTCGTCGTCATGGGAATTACCACCCCGTTATGTTGAAATTGTATGTTTTATGCTTTTATATCAGTGTTAAAGTCTATCGGGTGAGTTAGGAGTGAATTGGATTGAAAATGAGGCATATAGCCTTTGTGAAGGAAACTTGAATAAGGAAAGTCAACCCGGAGTTGACTATTTGGTTAGAGGGCTCGGAATCGGATTATGATGATTCGGTTAGTTCCGGAAGGTGATTTGTGACTTAGGGGAGCAATCGGAATTGAATTTGGAGGCCCGGTGTAGAAATAGGCTTGAATTGGCTAAGGTTGAATTTTGGCGAAATCCGAACGGTAGGTGAGATTTTGATCCGGGAGTCGGAATGGAATTCCGACAGTTTGCAGTAGATTCGTTAGGTGATTTTGGATGTGCCTGCAAAATTTCAGGTCATTCGGACGTCGTTTGGTCGGGTTGTCACATTGAATGTGTAATTCGGAATGTTTTAAGGAATTTAGGCTTGAATTCGATGTGAATTATGGATTTTGATGTTGTTAGACGTGTTTTGAAGATTTGAGCAAGTTCGAATAAGGTATTAGGATGTGTTGGTATGTTTGGATGAGGTCCCGGGGGCCTCGAGGTGTTTTCGGGTGGCTAAACGGGAGAAATTATGGAAAAATTGCAGGTTGGGATTCTGTTTCTGTTGTTTCCGCTCCTGCGGAATTTTGGGCGCAGGAGCGAGTCCGCAAAAGCGGACGAGGGGCGCAGGAGCGCTTGGTTACGCAGAAGCGGAACATTTTCCGCTGAAGCGGTATCGCTGGTGCGAGCCAGTGATCGCACAAGCGGACGAGAAGAAAATGGGATGGTCCGCAGAAGCGGACACTTGACCGCCTGGGCGAGTCCGCAGGAGCGGACTCTGGTGCGCAGAAGCGGATGTTTTCGCAGAAGCGGACGTTTCATCGCAGAAGCGGATGCGCTTAAGCGGTCCTTTGCTCGCAGAAGCGAAATTGGCCGGCTAGGCCTGGAACCGCTGAAGCGACCCTTTGGTCGCGGATACGGACTCGTAGGAGCGGAATTTTATCCGCAGAAGCGAAAATCGCTGTAAGTTAAGTGTATCAGAAGTTAGAAAAAATTTCAGAACATTTCACACATTTGGGTCTCGGCTTTAGAGGCGATTTGGGCAATTTTGAAGAGAAATTCAAGGGAAATCATCAGGTAATCAACTATGGACTTAAACTATGATTAGTATTGATAATATTATGCAACTATATCATGAAAATGGAGGAATTTGGGGTAATTTATGGAGGATTTAGCCCTAGGCTTGAACTTTAGAAAATCAAGGTTTTGAATGGGCAAATGGAGTCCGAATTTGGTAAAATTGATATGCTTAGACTCGTATTGAGATGAGGGTTCCGAATATATGACTTTCGTGATTTTTCGATAAGCGTACCGAAAGTCGGGTTTTGACAACTTTGGGAATTTTGATGTAAATTGAGTTATATTGATTGGGTGTCGTCCCATTGGCCTAATTCGTTGTGTTTCTACTGTATTTGATCAGATTCTACGCGTGCGGAGCTTGATTCTCGTGGCAAGGGCATTGCGGAATAGTCGTCGCGCTATATTGAGGTGAAGTAATAGATGTGGGTGATGACCAGCGGGTTCGAAACCCCGGTATACCACTTTGTGACGCTGTATAGCGGCGAGACACGCACACTCTTGAGAGTGCGGGGTCGATCATGAACTGGAGACTATATATATTAGTCCGACCTATTGATACTGTATTATTGGCTATTCTCGAGCCGTCGAACCTCCTTCTCGGATGGTTGCATATATATATATTGTGATATCTCGGATGGTTGCATATATATATATATATATTGTGATAATGGCCACTCTTGAGCCGAGGAACCCCCTTCTTGGGCGGTTGAGTATACATGTGGGCCGTGAGCCAGTTATTGGATCTCGCGAGGATCGTTATCATTGTCTTATCATATAGACATGCTAGTTTACTACTAGTCCGCAGCTATTTTTGTTATTATGCTAATTCCAATCTCTGGAACTTGATATTATTGTTTTCCAACTGAAAAATGATAAAAGAGTTTTCAAAAACTACTTTTGAGCCTGCGAGGCTGTATCTGCATATTAGCTGACTAGTAGTGGATCGGGCTGCGCGCCGCAGCGAGATATATGTTGGATCGGACTGCACGCCGCAGGAATATCTCTATGAGATGTGCTTGGGCTGTAGGAGCCCCTCCGGAGTCTGAACCCCCACAGTGAGCACGGGTACCCAAAATTGGAGTCGAGCTACGCGCCGTAGTGGTCATATCATGCATTGCATTGCATTTAGCTACATCTGCTAGCTGTTATGCTCTTTATTGGTATTTGTTGGTACAGGTACAGTGAAGATTGATTCTATGACAGGGTAGCTGATTATAGCTTTACATAGTGCTTTATTGCGGATTTCTTATCTGCGTTGTCTTACCCTTGTTTATTACCACCGAGTCTGGCAGTACTCATTTTACTCCCTGCACCTTGTGTGCAGATCCAGGTACCTCTCAGCGGACTTGATTCGGTAGCTACTCGGAGGCATTGTGCGGGATAGTCGAGGTAGCTGCAGCGTCCGCAGGACCTGACTCCCCTTCTAGCTGTCATTCTTGTATTGATTTTTCTTTCCGCACTTGGTATCTTTTAAACCTTTATACACTTATGTTCAGTAGAGGCTCATGACTCTTGACCCTTGGTCTATGGGAGTTAATGTATTGTGGGACTTGGTTCCCCGTTTTCGTTATATGTATCGTTGTTATTTCGTGAATTAATATGCCTAAATGGGCTAAAGTGAGCTTCTAGCTCCGTGGTTGATATTGATTGGTCAGGCTGGCTTAGCAATGTGCTGGGCGCCATCACGACCGGATTTGGGGTCGTGACAGTTGTCATCTGAATCCCTGAGTTATGTACTCTTTTTTCCTTCGCCCGATTTTTGTCCTAAATGGATTTTCTAGAAAGGTTTATAATGAGGCAGTAACGAGGATGGAAAACTTCCATTTTTCGATCACGTCATAGTGAATAATTGAAAAGTGGGGAGACTATCTATATATGGTAAAAATTAGTCTCAAAACACATGTGAATTAGGAAGCAACATATGTCAATCAATAGTGATTCAACCATGTTCACACCATGTACAAACCCGTGGTCGAATAATATGTTCACACTGGATACAAACTTGTGGCCGAATAAGATGTTGACACCGGATACAAACATGTGATCTGACAAGAAGCAATTCAAGATATATCTACAGAGACGTTACAGAAGACCCCAAGATTCCTCCAGCTTTATTAGCCTTTATTAGACTCTATTACCCTTTAATATTTAGTATTACCTTTTATTGTAACACTAATATTGGTGATTAATGGGGAATAAATGGTAGACCACACACCCAATAGCTTTAGTATAAACAGTGAATTTCACTATATATTAATACATCAAGAAATACTAATAGCGAAAGACTAGAATTCTTTCTCTCAAGCTTTATACAAGTGTTGTCAAGATAGTCTATTATTCTGGATCTCGGTGGGAACATTCTGAAGCTTAGGCTTGTATTTTCTCAATTACTTTTATTTTAATCGCTTTGTTCTTTATTACTTTATTTATCATATTAATTTAATCTACTTATATATAAATCATGTTACAAATTCAACTGTACTATTTTTTCGATAAACATGAATCACATATGATACCTTATTACACTTCTTTCTAGGTACATTATAATATCAATGAAAATAACAAAAAAATTACCAATATAATTACGAAGTGACAAAAGAAAATAGTTTCAACTTAGTACTAGGAAAAACTCTTTCTCTTGATACAGAGGGTACTGTGTCGTGCATCGATTTTGGGGAGTGCGACCTGCGCTCAATCGAGAAATCCAGTCAAGCAAGTCTACTCGATACCCTCTACGCGATCTTGCCCATGAATAAAGTAATGTTGAATATAAGAAATTAGACAATGAGAGGATGTCATATATAATACTAGTTTGCTACCATTATTTACTTCATTACAAATTCCCAAAATACATTATGCATTCGTAGTTTTATAGGTGGAAACATGTGTCACAAGAATAACATTTCAAGTTTGTTTTACCCAAATTAAAATACAACCCACACTATGTTTACGGAGTCTCTAATTGATACAAAAGAGTAATATGATGGTATCGTTAATAAGGTCTTGTTGATACCTCAAAACACTATATATAAGGAACAAAAGACACCAGACCCCGATATGAAGTGGGGCTCACCAACTCAGCAGAGAAAAGGGTGTACCATTATCACTATCACTGATTGATGTCGCACCTTGGAAAAAGAAATGTTAGTACATATTGAATAGTACTAGTATGTAAGACTAAACTCCCTCTCAGGAATCTTATAACAATACAAGGAGATATAATCAATGAGAGCCCTAAACAATATTAAATTGTTAAGCTATGAGCAAGATAAATTTTCAAGTAAATATCAATATTTTTAAGTTGGGAGATCTCTAGTACCGATAAAACTACTGTGCTTTTTGTACAGAGTTGATCTCGGCCCGATCATCTAATTCGTCTCACTTTAAGACATCCAATCACAACACCACCATGTGTGCAGCATGACGTCCGATCTCGGCTAATCCATCTCACCACAATGTTGTATGGGTCTACATCATTTTTCGCTCTCAATCATCTTATCCCAGTTAAATGGACTAATCTCAACATATCAATCTTATTCCAATTCATGGGAATAGTCTCAATACATCAACAAAGAGATTTACCCCTCAATCACTCCTACACCAGCACATGTTATTTCGGGGTTAGCTTATTTTAACATATCCTTCCTTGGTGACTAAATGATACTCCCAAAACATTTATTATATAAAGGAGCTAAGCTTATTTCATAATCTTTCACACATCCTTTTATTTTATAGGCTCTATTGGCCGTATTATCTCATACTCACTTCTTTCACTTTAAAGCATTATAGGTTATCAACAACAAGAGAATTTGAAATTAAGACTTTATATATGTATACGAGCAAATAATTCTTAAGCACATTGAATTTTCCTTTCAAGATTAGGTACAATAAACTTGCAATTGAAGCATGATTTTAAATCATAACATTTTGATACATTGGTCTTACTTCGATACATTCCCGAAGGAGAACATAATATGATATTATTAATTGAAAAATAGTTTGATTGTGTATCTTTCGACAAAGCTTATTTGGAGTAATTGCATTTATTAGGAAGGATTCAGAATATGAGAAATAAGAACGTAAGCCAGTCACACATGAAACTTACGAGAACAACATGGAATTTGACTTTGCACGAGAAGTTTAGCCAACGTACCTTGCTTGAGCTTTCCTTAAACTACTATAACATTCCGAAAATTCTAGGAACTTCAATCTATTGGAGAAATAATAAAATTGAACCATAATTAGGAAGAGATTTGAGGGTTCAACTCATTTAAGCATTTCATCAACTACTAGGTGTGTAATTTGACTACAAGGCACTCCTATGGAGTATTCCTTCACCCTACAATCAAAATCAATCAACAATTAATACTGGGTAGTTCAACAACCTCCAAGAACACTCTATTGGCACATGCATGTCATATCTTCTACTCCCCTACTTATTTACGCCCGTAACAATTTGCATGGAAGATTTAGAATAAGAATTTACACGAATAGACAATGTCTCAGCAAATTGCTTCCTTGATTCTTCGAGATTCGGTAAGATGGTTGAGTAAAGTGGTTGGAGATTCTTCCTCCCCTCTCTAAAAACGCCAGACCTTGAGCTCCCAAATGACCCCCTTATGTCTCTTATTAAAATGGGATCGGATTATAAAAATAGAAAATGGACCCTCCGAACTCAATTATGCGGTTGCAAATTACACTGTAGAATAGGTATGTGGTGCGCATAAAAGACCATGAATTCCTCCTTCAAAAGTGGGTTGGTCGAGTTAGGTATGTGGTCCGCAGACTAATTGTGCAGTCGCGGAATCACCCTCTGAAATGTTTCATGTTGAATTTGCGATGGAAGTGTGGCCCGCAAAATGATATGCGATCGCATAATGGACCACAAAATGACCTCCAAAAATTGGCTTTGTTTATGTTGCACTTTGCGGCCGATCTACAATTCGCGAAGTGCTTGCATTGTCTCATAGTGGACCACAGAAATACCATGTCCTACAACAATTATTCTTCCAGTTTTCCAATGTATTGCAAAGCCCAAAAAATCTGTAATGCGGAGAGCTCATCTAAAACCTTCAAACATATTAACCTACCTCGGTACCTTAAAACCCCGAATTTCCGGCTAGAAGCATACAAGTACTGTAATGTGCTTCTCCATGGGTATCTAGTAACCATGTGTGTAGGGGGATAATGGGCTATTTGACAATAAAAACAATAAAAATCCAATATATAATATTATTTCTAAAACCACATGATATGACTGATTAACTGATGTTTCGAAATTAATGTTGGTTCATTAGAACCATATAAAGCAAGACCCAAAACTCCCATTAAGAGAAAAACAGAACCCCCGCCGTGTACAAAATAAATTTTGTAGATAGTAATTTATCAAAATCTTGAAATTGTGATATGGGAGGTTACATTGTCGAATATAAAGCAGGAGATCAAATGACTTAAGCATGAATGTTAGAAAGATAAAATATAAAGGGTATTTATTAGCATTTAAAACAAAAACCACACTAAATTATAGAGAAAAATAAGTGAAAATACATATTTTTCTTCCTCTAATAATCCGCGAAATAAAATTATGTACTCATATTATTGTAATTATCTTTTGATGTATCAACGTGAATAAATTTGAGCATGGCTTTTAACTATGTGGACATGGGTTCAACGTTACCGAGCTGCTAATACTTTAGTGTTTGCTTTTAGCTGTAAGTATTATTATTCGTTCCTCTGACCGCATAAAATGGAAAATTTCACTTATACGGTAGCAACTAGGTTGATCGTCTTTGATCCACCAATGATTATACGACGCCATTAACAGCCATTACAAGTATTTAATGTCGACAATAAATCGGCAATTAGGAAGAAATCAGGTTGGAAAAGAGAAGCTGAATATTAACATGAACACCAGGTTAATTTGCACAGGTACAAAACGGTTAATGTCGAAACTTATGCAGCCCAAGTAAAGATTCTATCTACACTACACAACATCACAAACAGAAAGTAGAAACTTCATTTGCAATATTCACAAACCTAACAACAAAAGGCTTATTACTCCTATTACCTACTCTATATCAGCGAGCCGCCATACTTAAGGTGCAACTTTCTTAGCCCTTTTAGCTGCAGGAGACTTAATAGACTTGGGTTGTTTTGCCTTCGTCGGAGCTGTTGACATCCAATTTTGACCCTCCTTTCTTCCAAACTATTTCTTTAAGCTTTTAATATCACTAATAATGTAAGAATAGCTATTTTACCATTTTTAGCACAAACTAGACCTAATTATTAATATTTACCTAATATCACTATTAATAGTATTATTAATACTACTACTACCACAACTACTATTATCATTGGAATTAGTACTAGTATTAATACATTATGACTACCGCTAAGTACTATTGTTATTAGTATTAATATTAATTCGATATTAGTATTATTGTTACTACGACTAGGATCAATATTTTTAATAGTATTATTATTTTATTATAAAATGATTACTATTTTTGTAGTTATCGCTATTAGTGTTACAATTTTATTATACTAATACTATTGTTGCTACTGTTACTACTAATCATTATTATTTTTTGTTGTTATTATTATTATTATTATTATTATTATTTTTACTACTATGTTTACTTTTATTAATAGTAGTATCGTAATTAATATTGTTATTACTTTTATTACTTTGCTTTTTTATCAAGATCTATTTAATATTAGTAACCTCTATTTAATACCCTACTTTTGTCCTCTTCTCCACCATTTGACTAAAATTCAAACTTCAACAGATCTTTCACAAAAAAAACAAACGCATGCGTTTCCTTTCCCTTTCCATCGCTTTTGTCTTGACTTTTCCTCCATATTTTGGCCAATTCTTGATTTTTAAATCCCTGCATGCTAGAGCATATCCCACCATTTTGGGTGTAATCTAAAGCATATCATCACATGAGGATTGAATCCATCTAAAAAAGGTTTCAACGTTAAAATCCAAACGGCTCTTGTTCAAATTTTGGTCAAAAAGATCTCAAAAGAAGATCCATTGTCACGTGAAGATTTTCAAAGATCTTCAAAAATCCTTATCATTTTCTTGCATTCCTCTGCTTTTCTTTCTTACAATACAAAAATGACATATTCATTTTGGTGTAAGACACGACAAGTATTAGCGGCAATATCGCTGTCCATTTCTGCCACAATTTGCCCGTTTGAAGTCCCACATTTTTTTTTAAAAATTCAACTTCAAAAAATAAACCTAACCTTAAATCTTTTCTTCCATCTATAAATATACCTCTTTATTACTTCAACAGGAGGGAGCAACATCCCCTTTTCTCATAGCTCACTAGTTTTCCAAAAGATAAAGCAAAAACTATAGTTTGTTCTTCCTTTTCTTCTCTGTTTTTGTTGGTTTCTAATCCCGAACAAAGATTATTTTGTATCAGTATTTGGTGTCGTCTGAAGTAGCGAGTTCAAGGTCGGATTTCAATAGAGAATCAAAGACCCCAACCCCAGTTTACTGCCTTGCAAAAGGTCAGTGATTTCGAGCTATAGCCCCTTTTAAATTTGATGTCGTACAAAGCATGTTAATAGGCATTGTATATGTTCAGTTATATATATATATATATATATATAATAGACATTGTATATGTTCAGTTATATATATATTTTTGTGTCTTGACATTTATGAGAAATTATTTTCTAGTGTTTAAGCTAGAGATTATGTCCTTAAGAAAACTTGCGTTCTAGACCTATAATTTTAAATGCAACCCATTAATATCTTGACTAAATGTTTATATGAAAAGTCTGTGTTCTCCTATTTTTATTTTGCATATTAGCTTTAGTTTATTATGTTTCCCTTATTTTGTTAGTTGTCATGGGCATAGAACATCCTGATCTAATTGTATCATAAGCTAACATAGTTGTATTAAGTTTGTATTTAGATACCATGCTCATAAAATATCATAGCTTATAAACAAAAGATACATATTTTGTTCTTGAATTTTTTAAGCCAAAAGATTCCATCTAATCCACGTGACTCATGAATATGAGTTTAAATCTATCACTTTTGCTTATTTCAAGTGTTGTGTAAAAGAGAAGGGTAGTGTTCTATTTTAAAAGTTAAAACTTTCAAGCTTTTTCTCTAAAAGAGATTGTTAGATTCATGCCTATTGTGTTAAAGCTTTGACTTATTGCCTGATGATAATTAAATTGGAAATTGTTGTAGTTTTTTTAGAACCTTCATTATTGAATATAGGTATCTTTGTCATGACACTAAGATAAAATTTGGATTTTATAGACTTAAGCCTATCTACTGCTAAACTTTTTCTTTAGATATCATCTCCCCCTAGGACTTAAAACTTTTTTGTTAAAAATACATGTGCCTTTATCTAATATAAATACTAGCATCCACTTATGTGTTTTACTATCAGGTGTTGGTATCTTATATTATATACAAATTTAAATAGCTTTGTAGAAGTAGGAAACGTTTCTGTTTGTTGAATTAATTTATTTTTTTTTATTTTTTTATTTTTTATTTTTGTTGCTCTTAAAAGGACACATTAAAATGGTGCCCCCCCTATTTCGAATACTGTTTATATATAATCCGCTAGTATTCTTATGTTTTTGGACTGTTACTGAGTAGAACAAATAGTTTTACTCTTGTCTTGCGTGTTCCATTATTGTATCGAATCTTTGCCTCTACTTATCCTTTTTTTCTTCTTCTTTTGCATATGCACTTGGAGCAAAATATGGAGTCTTAATGCAAGACTCGCCAACATACCCCGAGCATGGAGTCATAGCTCATATTCCTATAGATGCACCGGATAGCAAGAAAACAAGTAAAATGCTTGGGGACGCCGATGTCGTCTTTCCTTTTCACTATCATTCTTGCTATTTTACTGACTTGTGTGATTTGACATCATTTTTATTTTGAGGATATACGTTAAAATTCGTATTAGCATGATTATATTTTGTTATCCTCGTTTCTAACAATTGATTTAGTACTAGTTTATTCACATAAGATATAGGCTTCATATGCCAGAATTTGGAATTCATTCCCTTTAAAAATAATGCTTTCAAAAACCTTTCATTAAAATCTTTCTAATGGCGTTGAGTAATCACAGAATGCTTAAGTCTAATTGAGTATTATTCTAAAGTACATATGAAGGCTTCTTTTTTTTCTCTTCAAGTTATAAGTTTAATAAAATTTCCATTTCGTCATGAAAGCATTTTAGCCTACTTTTTGAAATCTAAACGTATTTTGCTACCACAAATTTTTCAAATTGTATAAAATATGTCTTCTTTTTTTAAGTCGTCCTACTACATTGAAATTCTTTTAAGTTACACTTTTCCAATCACTATAAAAGGTTTTGACCACTTCACATCAAGTATTTTATATTGTTCTCACACCTTTTTTTAGATTAATTAACCTAAGTTTGGTCGGTTAACCGTAATTAACGGATCATATAGGGTGCTTTAACAACCTTCCCTATAGGATTAATTAGGACCCTTATCTAGAATTTTAAGGTTAAACAGACCATAAAATAGAGTTAATTTTAAGCACTACTTTACTAAAATTGGTGTCCTAATTCACCATTAAAATAATTAGGTGGCGACTCTCTTTAATTAATTAAACCTTCCGAATTACCAATATGTTATACTCTAGTTTGATCCGTGTTAAAATGGGGTATAACAGGAGCAGACTTCTTTGTCTTCTTAGCTCCAACCTTTTTCGGCTTCTGTGTTAGTTTTGCTTTCTTCGGCGCCTCTGTTTTCTTCGCTGTAGCGGTGGTGGACCTTGTGCTTCTAGGTTTCTTCTTAGAATCGGCCTGTGGAACCTTTTTGGTAGAGGCTGTTGTTCTCTCTTTTTTCCCAGCCTCGGATAACTTGTACGAAGCCTTGATTTTCATAAGCTTACCCTTTGCTGCATAATTCTTCAATTGAAGACCTAGAATCTTCCTGAAATTCGCTGGTAATTCGTCCTTGTGTTTGTCCTCCGTGTATTTTGCAATTGCATAAGGACTTGATCCACCTTTCTCGTTCAGAGCCAACAGAGCCTCTTTAATCATCTGTAATATTTCCATTACAATATTAAATTTACATCGATATTGCTAATTATAAAATATATATTCATTAAAATTGGCAAATGAATGGATAAATACCTGAAAGTAGGGAGGATGAGTAACAGTTTTGGCAGATTTAGGCTTTTTCTCTCTCGGCGCTCTAGGTTTCTTTTCCTTAACAGACTTCTTCGTCGCCAGAGGCTGATCCTCGACCTTGGGAGCCTCTGCCGGCGGCTGCTCCACGACGGGGTTCTCCACTTCTCCAGTTGCCGACATCTTTCTATATTCTCACAATCCCCACAAATTCTCAAAAGTAAGGTGACTGAATTACAATTTGCGATGATCATTCTGGAATGCAAGTAACGTAATTTATATTGAGGAAATGATCCTGGTTTCACAGGTTTCTGTATTTTGATTGATTCAATTGGAGTGAGGGGGATCAGTATTTTAATTAAGAATTAATCACGTGAGCACACGTGGATGTCATCTAGACGTTGATTCACTTGGGAATTGGATTAAGAGCTATTATTCTTATCTAGAAAGAAATACTGATGCTGGTTTTTTCTTTCACTGTGGGTGTTCTAATGGCTGTGTTTTCTGTTTAACTTTGTGATTTTATTTTAAATCACAGAGTTTTAATCTTGATTTGAAATTCTTTAAGTGATTGAAGCTAGAAAATTACTGATCCAATGTGGCTGGAAATTAGCAAAATGGTGGGCATTTGTATGTATTTTTGAGGTGTTAAAGTAATACGGTATAAAGGTCAAGTTATAAATTAATATACATTCTAGTTAAAGTAATAATCCATTGACAATTATAAATTGACATCCTGTGTAATTAGCCATGCTTAGCAGTAATGATAATATAATTCTTTTTAGAATTTCTTTTTCTTCTTGAGAGCAGTAAACTTACCAACAAGATTTTAATACTTTGAGTTTCATAAGTATGGATCATGGTAATTTTTCTAATTCATTGGCCACTTAAGAAATGATACTCATGTTGTCATTATTGTGTTAAAACACAAAATTGTAAAGTATAAAAAATATTCCGGGTTCTCAATTTGCTTGTGCGTCCTTAAGGATTTTAACTCCCTCACACGTTGCAAAGGTAATATATTAAATCCTCCCAAGATGAAACGGAATAAACCTTCCTACAATAATGGCAATACAAACTACAGGATACCAACGAACTCAAAGAACAGAGCAAAATCACACTTATGAATTTATAAGAGATACTGCGAAAAAGAATGCAGGATTTTTCAGAAGGAAAGATGTTCTGTAATTTTCAGTGTCTGAAAAAATAAGCCATGCCTCAAAATTTATAGGCAATTATTGACAGACGTGTGATGTCTATTCAGGAAAGGTGTCTGTTCAAGAGGGAAAGCAACGTTCATCAAAGGCATCATTTTTTTTTATTCCAGTTAATTCCGTTAATGAACTGACTAGCAACCAAATTTTGGCAATACTTCTAAAAGTGTTAATTCCGTTAATGAAGTGACATGCCATAAAGTGTTTGACTCGGTAAGTAAGAAGAAGCATTAACTTTATTGATAGTATACCTAGTACAACACTATTAGAAACAAAAATATATTTGAATCCATTCTTGACAAGAAGTGAGGTAGACACAAGATCTTACGAATTTATGAAACATGGAGAACTTGGTTAAGAGTCACAATTTTTTCCGACGTCATCTTCAACGCAATCTTGCCAATTCCTTTAATTTTGGCTGTAGATGAATTTCCCCTGAAAATTATCTCATCGGGTCATGCGGGGGCTTTTAAGAAAGAAAATAACTCTTTGTTAGCACAAACATAGCACGTGGCTCCAAAATCAATCCACCATTCTTTAGGATTTCCTACCAAATTGTATATAGACAACATGACACACAAGTCCTCCATTTTCTTCGGCATTTTCAACTATGTTAGCATGATTCTTATTCTTCTTATCATTCTTTGGTGCACGACAATCCACGGCCTTATGCCCAAATTTTCCACAGTTGTGGCAATTACCCTTGAACTTTTTCTTGCTTGGGTAATTCTTTGGTCCAGAAGTCTTCTTTATCTTCTTATTTAGTGGCGCCTCCTAACAACGTTAGCCCTTATTATTGTCGAGTTTCCACGTGACTTCTTTTCAGCATTTTTTTGTCTTCTTTTATCCTCAAATGAACAATCAAGTCTTCAAGTGTCATCTCCTTTCGCTTGTGTTTTAGATAGTTTTTAAAGTCCTTCCAAAACGGAGGTAACTTCTCAATGAAAACGACAACTTGAAAGGCATCATTTATGACCATACCATCAATAATAAATTTATAATTAATAACAAGATAAATTTTATTAATAAAATATTGATTCGGATCATACGTTCAACAAGGAGGTCATGCACAATGACTTGTAAATTTTGTATTTGAGTTATGACCGACCTAGTATCAATCATCTTGAAATCCAAAAACCTTGCTGCCACAAACTTCTTAAGTCTGGCATTCTCAGTCTTGTACTTTTTCTCAAGCGCATTCCATAATATTTTTGAAGTTTCGATGACACTATAGACATTGTACAAGCTATCATCCAAACAACTCAAAATGTAGTTTTTTCACAAGAAATTAAAATGTTTTCATGCTTCAGTTACAACAAATCGTTCGCCATCCGGAGTGCCTTCAGTCACGACCGGAGGATCCTCTTTGATGAATCGCTACTCAACGTAGTAAGATAGAAAAGTATCTTCATTTGCCAACGTTTGAAGTCAATACCGAAAAACTTTCTGAGTTTTTCTGCTGGTGCCAAAGCATGAGCATGAGTTGAACAACTCGACGAGGCAGCAACACTCGTAACAGTAGCACCCGTTCCATCAGCATTTCCATTAGTTTGGTTTTCATTCGTCATGTTTCTGTAGAGTTGGAAACAAAACAGAACTTTGTTAAGTTAGTGAGATTTTGATATCTTCAAACTGGATACCAAACCAAATATACAACATGGAACAATGGTGAAGTTTTTATATACTTCAAACCCGACGTTTATTATTCCGGTAAAGTTTTGATATTCTTTAAATCGGACAGAATAATTATTGGAGTAGAAAGTACGAAGGCTTTAGTCTCAACCAATATACAAAATATAGATAACAGTTTAATATATATTTCAACACAAAAACTTTAAATAAAATTCCTTAAGCTTGTTATCTCTAATATGTTAAAACACAAAATTAGAAAAATTATTAGAAAAAAAAAATTGGAAACAGTATAAGAAATATTTCGAGTCCACAATTTACTTGTGCATGCTTAAAAAAATTTAACCTCCTCACACGTTGCCAAGGTAATTGATTAAATCCTCTCAGGATGAAACAGACTAAATCTTCCTGCAACAATGGCTATACAAACTGCAGGATACCAACAAACTCAAAGAACGGAGCAAAATCACACTTATGAATTAAGAAGAGATTCTGCGGAATAGAATGCAGGATTTTTCAGAGGAAAGAAGTTCTGTAATTTTCAGTGTCTGGAAAACGAAGCCATGCCTCAAAATTTATAGGCAATTGTTGAAAGAGTTGTGATGTTTGTTTAGTAAAATGTGTCTGTTCAAGAGGGAAAGCAACGTTCAGCAAAGGCAGAGCCGAAGCTGAGCCGAGCGAGCGAGCGACGACGGCGCGAGGTGAGGGACAAAGTTCATGACAAAAGCTCACATGATTCAAATTTTCATTTCCCTCCATTTTATTTTCCACCATTTCCCGATTCATACTCTTAAACTTTAAAGCCTAATACTTAAAGTCTTTAAAGTCCAATGCTTTAAAGTCCAACAACTTCATTTTGTAATTGAAAGATTTTTTTGGGGGGTAAATAATAATATTTTATTTATCAAAGAAGAAAAGTATGAACAAGAATAACCAACCCTACAAAAAAGAAAAAAAACTAAGCTTAACTTTGATCCTTTTATTCACTTAAAACTTCTTATCCGCAAAGTTAATAAAAGAATCTAATCAAAGAGTAACGGGATGTTTATGATGCAACGCAAGATGTTTAGAGTGAAGATGATCAGGCCTATTCTAGTTACTGTCAATAGATGTGGTACAATGAATGAGATTGTTCTTCTGTTAATCAGGCAGTTCGAGTTCGAATCCTACATATTGAATTTTTTTTAGTAATAAACGCTTCCCCTCAAAT
The DNA here is from genome assembly GCA_032618575.1 of Nicotiana noctiflora. Taxonomy (NCBI): domain Eukaryota; kingdom Viridiplantae; phylum Streptophyta; class Magnoliopsida; order Solanales; family Solanaceae; genus Nicotiana; species Nicotiana noctiflora. Next base: position 102,122 of record JASVEL010008749.1, on the reverse strand, counting down.
AAAATTATATGCAGCGTAAATTCGAATATATCGGACTCCAATATAAATATCGAACATCGAATAGGAAACAAAAAAAGCATATTACTCTCTTTTTTCGTTTTCCAACATATTTCTCTTAACGACACGTCCCTTCTAAAGCTTAACTATTGTAATGGGTAAATTCATGATGTTTACACCCTTGTCATTTTGTGAGTCGTGATTGCAGGTGTGCGTATTTCTTATGATTGTAATTACATATATATAAATAAAAAATAAAAAATAATTATATTGTCTCTATTTCAATTTACGTGAATATTTTATTTTTAATTCATATTAAAAACGAATTATCCTTTTCATTTTGAAAATATTTTACCTTTATACAATGATTCATAACCATATAAAATATATGTAATTTATTTTATATTATAAATTTAAAATAATTATTTTAAAATTTAATATCTAATTAAATAGGTTCACATAATTGAACGAAAGAGTAATTATATATACAACTCAAATCAACAATAGTGAAAGTACTCCATTGTTCCTCAAGTAATATCATTGAATATAAGTCATATTTTCAGTCAACTGGTTACCATGAAAACAATTACTATAAAATTTAATCGAGTACCTTCGTTTCATCAAGGGGAAAAACACAATAAAATGGACAAATGAGAATAACTTGTGGTCAAGAACCAGTCAATTTATCTTAAAATGAAAAAAAAGAAGTAAATTAGAATTTCAGTAGTCACGACTCGAGCCAATCAGTTATAGTCTGTTTGGATCATTGTTCTCCGTCATCTTATAATAGATTGTATTGTATTATATCATATTGTATCGTACTGTTTGATAAATATAATGTTTAAATAGATTATATTGTTTGTCATTGTTCAATAATATTTTGTTGTTTGGTTTGACTGTATCGTATTGTACTGTAAAACATTCACATTAGAATTTCAGTAGTCACGACTCGAGCCAGTCACTTATAGTCTGTTTGGATCATTGTTCCCTGTCGTCTTATAATGTATTGTATTGTACTATACCGTATTGTATCGTACCGTTTTATGAATATAATATTTAAATAGTTTGTATTATTTGTCATTGTTTAATAATATTTTGCTGTTTGGTTTGACTGTATCGTACTATATTGTAAAATATCCACATTAGAATTTCAGTAGTCACGACTCGAGCTGGTCACTTATAGTATGTTTGGATCATTGTTCCCGGTCGTTTTATAATGTATTGTATTGTACTGTATCTTATTGTATCGTACCGTTTTATGAATATAATGTTTAAATAGATTATATTGTTTGTCATTGTTCAATAATATTTTGTTGTTTGGTTTGACTGTATCGTACTGTACTGTAATTGATAAGTTTACTAAATACCCTCAATTATTTAAATATTAAATTTATCAAAAAGTATGCATAAAATAATTTTTAAAAAATAAAAGAAAAGAAGGAAAAACACCTTAAGAAAGCATAACAAAAGAAGGCAAAACAAAGGAGCACAAGAATTGAGTTAAAAGTAAATTAGGAGAAAAAGTAAAATAAAAGACAACAAAACACATTTAACGTTGGTGGTAGAAGTACTGGAAAAAAAATAAAGTAGGTTAGAAGAAGATTTAGAGTTAAAATAGAAAAAAAGGTAAAGGGTAAAATAGAATTGTGGAGTAATAATCTAGGACATAATTGGAAAGAAAAATAGAAAATGAACCCACCACATCAAATCAGTTGTTTAAAAAAAAGGAGACTTTTTATTGTTCCGTAACGATGGAATTAACAATACAATACAATCAGTTTTAATGAAACAATCAAAACAAATATTGTTTTGAGATAACAATACAATACGATACAATGAGGAACAACCATCCAAACAAGCTGTTAGTAGGCGTTTGGACACGATTTCCAATCTTTTTTTTTTTGAAATTTGAAATTTCACTAAAATTTGAATTGAAAATGAAGTTGTGTTTGGTTATAATTTTTGCCACATATTTGAATTTTTTTTCAAAAATATGATTTATACCCCATAACTTATAAAAAATAATAAAACAACCCCAATTTGGTTATCGTACTTGAAATAAACAACCCCTTGTTGGATTGGGATGGCAAAAGCAGCCGCACACTTTGTTAAGAAGAAGACATGCACATTTTGTGTTTCTGTGGGTAGTTGTAGGTTAATAACTGATGGGGTCATTTTATAAATTTTTAAAAATATAGAATAAATTTGTAAAACCGAAAACTACCAAATTCTCATTTTCAAATGAAATTAAAAAAAAATTGGTAAAATTTTGATAAACCAAACATTGTTTTCAAAAAAAATTTGAAAAAAAGGAAAAGTTTTTTATGTCCAGGCTCTTACTCTTAAAAATGAAAAAGAAGTAACAAGGGTATACTGAATAATTTAATATAGTCAAGTGGGTCAACTGTCGTAAACAATTTACTTGAGGGACCATTCCGTAATTCACGTATAAATCTTGGGATTGACGCAGCTGAAATTCGAACATGATTATTGATCCTGGTACCTGATCCGGGTTGTTGCAGGCCTGCAACGAGTCAATCCTCAAACGACGCAGTTTAGTCGTCCTGTAAAAACAAACGACGGCGTTGTCTCAATTTTGAGATTTGGACAGTGCATAAGCATCTTCTTCTGAATCTATCAGCTGAACAAAAAGTTTTTAAAAAAAAAAAAAAAAAAACAAAGGAAAAGATAAAAAGACAACAGAAAGAGGGCTTTTGGCATCAAATCTCAGCTCTGCATCGGTTGTAATCAATATTCTCGCTCAGCTCCTCTCCCCTCTCCCTCTGGTAAGCTTAGTTCCAATGCTGTTTCCTATTTCATGTTTTTATCGTTTGATCTGTTCAATTTCCTACTTCATTTCGCTAATTCAAACTGCATTTTGGTTGTTTCTTCTTCTTATTTGCTCCGACTTGTAAAATCTAGCTTCTGATCTAATTTGTGTATCTCACATTTGATACGAGTTGCTCTAGCTTGTTCTACATCAATGCATCGTTAAAAATTCACTTAGAAAGTCAGTTCTTCTTCTAAAATGTTGATTTAAGAGGCGAAGAGGTGTGGTTGACCCAAGGATTAGGTTGTTTAAACAGTAAAGTGGTAGTCTTTATTGGTTTCATTAGATTTACACGTTGTACCTATAGAAATACAATGAAGTTTCTTGGTTGACTTAGCGAAATTTATTCTCTTGCTATGTTGCTTCCACTGCTTGTTGAACCTAAGTGTTTGCGTAGCCTTGCTCTCATATCATAGAGCATAGACTTCGCTTTATAATAGTATTCAGATATTTAGGCTTAGACTTCAGGAGAATCACGTAATAAATGAAAATGGAACACATGCAATAAAATAGAATTGATAGAAAGGATGAATGATATGAGAGGTACTATGCAATAAAAAGATACTTAACTAAGTAAAAGACAAGTTCAATAGAACCTATGTTGTCGGACTCTCCGAAAATATCGCCGGATATGTGTCGGATCCTTCAAATTGTAGTATATTTTTGGAGGATCCGACACAGGTGCAACATTATTTTGGAGAGTCCAAGTAACATAGGATAGAATATTGGTGAGACCAACAATATTAGATGAAAGTGAATATTAGGCCTCGAAGGCTAAAATATCTAGAACATGAGTGTTACAACATGCAAGATGAATGTGTAATTATGAAATGTTTGACAAGATTAAAATGATCCATTCCATTTGTCTGGGTGCAAGTAGTACACATGGAGGGTGTAACAAGAGAAGATTGCCTGATATGATTTGACAATGTTCTAGTAGACCTTCATGGGCACTGGTTTATAGGTGTGATATTATGATGATTAGCATTGCTAAACAGTGACTAGGTGGAAATGTTGTGTAGGGCAACCAGAACCGATGTTAAATTTTTAGCTTAGGACATAGCACTAGTGAAAGAAAGGGAATTCATGTAAGGTAATAAATATAGACTGGTTGGGACGAGAGGTTACTTATGGGTGTTATTTTGACTTAGTTACGATGTTTACCATGAGTTTCTTTTATATGCTAAAAGACTTATCGATATTGTGCTTGTTGATATTGTAGTCATAAGTGTGAGATTTAAACAATCTCAAAATCTAGGCAACTCCTAATAAAAGGAAAATTATTTATAAACAAAGTAGTATTGGAATGATTTAGGCCAAATAAAGTGGAATGGCTATAGAAGTTTCAACTTATGTGTCATACTATCGAACTTTTGGAAAGAGCAATGGAACATAAACTTAGGAACATTACAAGGGTGTGTGAGAACCAATTTGGATTTATGTTTGATCGATCTTTAACATGTCCTATTTTTTCCTAGAAAGATTGATGAATATTTGTAAGGATAATTAGAAAGAGATCATTCTTCCTCTGCTTCACGTGATATTTTTGTTGACCTAGAACAACATATAATAAGACGGGAGCCTTGGAGCAACAGTAAAATTGTCTTCGTGTGACCTATAGGTCACAGGTTCTAGCTGTGGAATCAACCACGGGCGCTTGCGTCAAGGTAGACTACCTATATCATACAATAAAGTAATATCAATACAATAGTGTGTCAGGAAAAGTATGTTGCTGGGTGCTTTGGTGAGTATTTGAGAAGTTAGGAATTCTTACCAGATGTACATTCTGTAAAGGATAAGCATAAAGGAGTTGTCACAAGTGTGAGAATGATAGGAGGAGATATAGGATGTTCTCATAACTGACTGCAATTAGTGTAGGATTGAGACATAGTTGTTGTTAACTTGTTATTGTTGTTGGTTATAGAGTATTAATGTAGCCGAACTCAACTTTGTTGATTGCGGCATACGTTCTTCTTATTATTTCTACAACAGGTAACCTTTTTTCAGTTTAGTAATATTTCTGCGAGTGATATTGTCATACTAGTAAAGCATGCTAGTGTTCAGTTTGTCCTTAGTTACCTAGTTAGAGATAAGAAAATTGACTAGCTTTGGGTTGGGGAAACCTGTGTTTGCTTCCTTGGTTTCTTTGCATAAAATTCAATCAACTATGTCTCAATCTCAAATTAGTAGGGCTTGAATATATCAATATCCTATATCCGTTTCGTTCTACTCAAGTCTATTTCATTCTGATAATAGATGATTTTCCTTTTCAAGACAAATTAGAAACTCTCTAAATTTCAACACTTAGCCGTACACTAATAACTAACTTAAATCTCAACTATTTTTCCTGGATCTTTTGTTTTCATTTCGTTCCATCCCTAGCTAAATCGCCTATAGAGTTGGGAATTAGTAGCAAGTAACATTAAATAGATAAAGTGGGAAGGAAACTTAAAATTACCATGTTCATGTTCTTGTTAAAAATTTGACCTTGGTTTGCTAGTTGGAGGTAGCAGGTATCCGTGGAATTAGTCGAAGTGCGTGCAAATTGGCCCGAATACCACGGTTATTAAAAGAAAGGAATTTGATCTGGGTTTGTCTGTACTTCTTTATCAAGTCATAGATGGTAAAAGAAAGAACTGCTTTATATGTGGAAACCTGTGTTCGCTTTCCTTATTTCTTGGCACAAGGGGGGACTTAATCATGAGTAATGTTAGATAGAACAGATGGAGATGAGATAAAGTTCCTGTCTGTATGAAAGCTTGAAATTAATAATATCGGGTTTGTGACTGATGTGTCGCATTCATTTGTCTACAACTTTGGTTGCTTTGAGATCATTATAAAAAGTATTTTCTCTTATATTTCTGCAGAAAGGTCACATTCAAGATGGGTTTCTAGCATTTGCCTTTTCTCCTGAATGATATGATGGTATGATGCCATACTTTTATATTTGGATTTTGCATTTTTCTGTATCAGATGAATGTTGACTTGTTTTCATAAGAAACAGAAAAAAAAATTGCAAGTACCATTTTTGAGAAGGTTTAAATATTTCTGAGAAGGAATCTGCAAGTACCTTTGTTTAAGGAACTTCAAAATATATATCTTACAATTGCAGCAAACTATCAGTAATTGATCTAGAAATCTTTTAGACTTCACTTACCACTGCGAATTAATGAGACCTGACTGAACCTATTCTAGATTAACAAACCAAAGAGAACTGGTAGAACCTACTTATGTACCATAATGCTGACGCTTAACTGGCAACTAAAATAATTTCATGAACATGCTACTGTATTAAACTACAATGATCTGATTATGTATATGCTTAATGATTCTTTCTTTAATAAAGGACCACAATAACTTTACTATAAAGACTTACATGGCCATCATGGCCGAGAGGGATGCTGCCATCCGTGAACGGAATATGGCACTAGAGGAGAGAAAGAGGGCTTTTGCAGAGCGAGACATGGCAATGCTTCAGAGGGATGCAGCTCTTGCAGAGCGTAATGCTGCGATACAAGAAAGAGACGATGCCATTGCTGCTCTTCGATTAGGGGAGAGCTCTATAAATGACAACAATGTGGGTCCAGATTCACCAGGAAATGATACTGAAACTGGTGCAAAGCACATTTTTAACCAACAACAAATGCATCAAACCATAGCTGAAGCAGTTCATGGTTCAACGGAAGACCCCACAGCTGGCTACTTGAAAGGAACGGATACTTCTGAAGCAAAGAATCCTAAAAAGGTCAGACGGCCTAAAGAGAGCAGACACAATAAGCAAGCCAAGATACCAAGGCAGGGTAAAATTGGCACAGAAAGTTTGAATATGCAGGTCATTTCTACATCATCAGATGATTGGGTAAATCTGCAAGAGTTGGATAGTGATAAGGAGGGAGATATGCAGCTCACATCATGGAAAGATAACTTGGGTTTGAACCAAATTAATTTTGATGAGTCTGCCATGCCAGTGCCAGTTTGCTCCTGTACTGGGACTCCACAGCCATGCTACAAATGGGGTCATGGTGGGTGGCAATCAGCCTGCTGCACAACTACCATATCTATGTACCCGTTACCTCAAATATCAAACAAACGCTATTCCCGGGTAGGTGGCAGAAAGATGAGTGGTGGTGCCTTCAGCAAATTGCTTAATCGTCTTGCTGGTCAAGGTTATGACCTATCTGTTCCACTTGACCTGAAGGATCATTGGGCTAAACATGGTACAAACCGCTACAGCACATTAAAATAGCTTCTGTATGCACGGTGGATTGGGACCTCAAAACTTGTAGAAGGCATTTTTGGGGAAGTGTGTTGTGGATGAAAGAAATTGTACTTTAAAACTGTGCAGGATATATACAGCTAATACTATTCATTCACATTTTTTAGCTTTGTCTCTGTCTCAGAGTTCCAATTCATCTTATCAGAACGGCCACATATCATGTAATTTGCTTTTATCAAAATATATTTAAATGAATATGGTGATTTGGGTGACAAATAGCTTTGCCTAGACAGCGAATATGGAGAACAAATGGCTAAGACGTGTGCAAGCCGGTGTATTTTTTGCATTTTGCCTGTATCGAACACGCTCTTCTGCTTGTTTAGTCGTTCTCTATGAATGTTTCTTCGTATTGACTCACCTGGAAAATGATCTTCCACGTCAAATAGAATTTGCTTGTGGTATAGTGTTAGCAATAATACATGAAATTAAATGGCACCATTTTTATTGATAGAGGAAACAAGTACAAAATAATGACCTGACAGAAGTGTGTGCCAATTCTGTGTTCGCAGAGCGTTTGCAGCTAATAGCCTATTACCTATAACCATAACAAACCTCAGTAACACGTCAGTTAATCTCTAAATTCACAATACTCCTATTTCTTTGGCTACAAACTTTTATTTTTCATTTGTGTAATCTTTAAAAATAAAAAATAAAAACTGTCTCGTAGTATATCTTTCTTGTATCGACTGTTGTGGGGATTGAATAATTTATATTTCTTCATATTAAATAAAGAAAGAAAATTTTGCATATACTGATCGTACGAAAATAATCAAAAATTGATTTTTTAGAGAAAAAAGAAGAGAGATAGAAAAACAGATCGATAACAGCATGTGGCATCATTTTGTTACCTGCGCCCGTTAAAAAATTCAGTTTTTCTGTTCGTCCGACGAAAAGATTTCACTCGAATTCTAGGTATTGTTAATCGCCTCTCAACATAGGTGCTGTACCCTATAAATGGGTGCATCGGAATCAATTCTCTCCAGCTCACAGGTACTTTTTCAACTTCAACAAATTCTATGAATCTCAGTTCAAATTGTCCGCTTTTTTCCTTGTTTAATTTTAATTTTCTCGTGCGTGCAGAGGCCAATCGATGAGATCACTACTGTTTCCGAGCGTGTAGAAGGCGTTGATCCTATTTTGGAGAGGCTAAAATCTCTCAAAATTGTAAGCTCTCTTTCGTTGCGTGTATGAGTAGGCTATTAATCCATCACTTACTGTATGAATTTATCTAAATTCGTTGCGTGTATGAGTAGGCTGCTCCAATACTGAAATCACCGCCGGCTGAGAGTACCCTGACTGATATTCTTGTGAGAAAACCATCGTCCTCTTCGAATAAAGGTAATTTCCCTGTGCCTGCTAATATTTGAAACATTGTGATGCAAGCGGACTATGGTGGTGTTACTCCAACATTAAAATTACTTTAGAGTACCTCAAATGAACAACAAATCAAGAGAATATATCAAGCTTTCATTAAAGGAAAAAAAGGAAGTGGAGAGAGAGTTAAATTTCATCTTACAAATATTACATTAAGCATAGAGCCACACTGACTGATTCTTTTTCACCCTTGTAATGTTTCCAAGATTATGGCCTATCGCTCTTTTCCAGAATTTCATTTTAATAACACAACAGTTCCACATCTTTGAATATCTCCCTCTATTGTCATATATGGGAACAACCTACTCTTTGTTCTAATATAACATTGAGTAACTTGGTTGGATATTACACCAACTTCTTCAAGGCATTTACAAAACTATGTTGTGATACCATTTGGACCACATGCCTTTTATCCTCAGATTTTTCATGTCTTCCCTTTTCTCTAGTATACCTAATTTATGAGTGTAGTCAAGGTTTCTATTTGTCGCAAATGTTTGGTATCCTCATAATTTGTCTTTTGCAATTGATCGAATTAATATTCTCATCTCTCTTTTTATTCTCACTGTCTCTTGTCAAAACTTGCTGAAAATTGTCTTTAATACACATAATTTGGTTCAAGTTTTACCCCTCCTCTCTTAATTGTGCTAGCTTATGTAGTGCTTTCTCTTCTGGTGTCCATTACTTTTGGCATGAGTCTTCATTTCACTACTATGATTCTTTTGGTTAGGGTGTTAAGTTTTTAGACACGCCTAGAAGTTTATGTGCTACTTTATCACTTGAGATTTCCCTACATGATATCAACTTTGAATTGTTGGATTAATATCAATGTTGTTGTATATTGGATGTTGAAATGTTTGTTTCTTATTTAAGGTGGATATTATTTAGTTTTCTGTAAAGTTTGCTCCTCACTTCTAGCTTTTCACTTAGAACCCCGGGACCTTTTTGCCTTTTTGCGGTTTTCGCTCTTTAAAGACGTATTTACTTAATTATTTCTTCAAGAGCCTTCATCATGATACTATGTAGTTAATTCTTGATTATACTTGGCCGGTAAGCATGAGAGCGGCAGGTTTGACCATGCTGATGAAGTGGTTAATCACCAAATGTCTTTGGGCACCCATGATGACATCTTAAGTCACAGATTTTCTGTATATAACGTCATCAAATGAAGGGGGTGTGTGAAATTAGCAGACACAGAGCTGTCTTTGAGTTAAAATTGAGAACAACATCTTCTAGAACAAGGTTGATACTAGATGATTTATTGCCACTTTGTCTTGCTTCCTTCTCTTGTGTATATGATTTTCCCAATCGTCCCCATATTAAGTTGGTAATCAGGCTTAGATTCACCTATATTCAATTTGGTATCAAATTCAGATTTTCCCTCATTCCTATACTCCATTTAGTTCTATTGGCTGAAGCCTCATCTCTGGCAGTGTCCACAGATTCGCTGCTCCAGTATGATCCCTATTATTTTCATTATTGGAATCTCTGCAGATTTGGGAGATCCTGAATGAGATCATATATACATGTCTTTTCATCGAACTAGTATAGTACCCGCGCGATGCGCTAATTAATTTCAAGTAAAGAAGAGTTTAAAGAGATACAACAACAACAACAACAACAACCCAGTATAATCCCACTTAGTGGGGTCTGGGGAGGGTAGTGTGTATGCAGACCTTACCCCTACCCTAAGGTAGAGAGGCTGTTTCCAAATAGACCCCCGGCATCCTTCCCTCCAAGAACTACCCACCTTAGCGATCGAATACAGAAGGAGTTATTCTAAAATTAATAGATGAATTTTGTTGAGAGTAATATAAGTTGGTACATAAGAATGAATTGCATTATATTAGCATTTGAAGAAAGGTCGGAAAACCTGTGAAGCTACTTAAGATGTATGGTAATCTCCAACAAATATATGTAGATGTCGTAGTAAACTAGTAATCCTTTTTTTTTTTTGTTCTCATCCAAAAAAATACACTTGATTTTCCATTCTATCAGAAGTTATACTCTTGTAATGAACATAAATAGGTGCTGCAGTTAGTATCCTTTCACGGGAAAGAAAACTGTAAAATTAAAGATTTCAGAATGAGTACTAAACAATAATCAAGTACCTGTGTTTGCGTCAAAGAGAAAGAAACGGAAATTCAAGAAGCAAATAATAAGCGGAAAAAAAAATATATCAGATAACTTATTTTCAACAATAACTTGTATGATATAATGATATAACAATTTGGATGAGCGAAATAAATGAACCCGAATTGGTAAGGTAAAAAAATAATTAAAATACATTTTCATCTTGTAGAACCAATTCAATCGAGAAAATAGTGCCTGGATTAAAACGATCCGATACTTCCCACAAACGGACAACACGAACTTTTAACTTCGATTGCATCTTCGAAATAGTTATATCTTTGATGAAATCAATGTGAGTAGCCATCTTTTGCATAGGACGTAAGTTTTGTATAAATCTTTATATAAGAATGAACATTAGGATTGAAGGTTGTGTAGTTGCAAAAGATATATGTATTTCCATGTTTGTAAGTTGCAACACACAGACGTGTAAATCAGAGTTGAGGCAATGAAATTTGTGGGAAAGTGGGTTGAAGGTATGGTGTTTTTCCGGCGTTAATTTAGGTTTACTTTAAGGGAAGATGGAAAGACAATTAAAAGTCACGGTTAGGAAGGATTTTGATTTTAATTTTATTTCACCTTTCAACAAATTAAATAATTAAATGGAAAAACTCAGTATAATACAGAAGTAATTCAAAGGTCACGGTTTTGAAGGCGAATGAAGCGTTTACGTTTTTTTTGTTTTTAAATAAATATAATCTTCCTAACCTAATAATACTCAAAATAAAACTGTAATTCCTATTTTTTACTTCATATAAATTTGGAAAAAAGTGACAGTTATAAGGCAAATTTAACCGTTTTTAATTACATTTTTAAAAAAATATTCTTCATATCCTAATCCTAATAAAAATAAATTTGTAACTCCTTTTTCTAACTTTCTATAAATTTGGAAGAAATTCCTATAAATTTGGAAGAAAACTGATGGTTTTGAAGGAATGAGTAGTTTTTTGATTTAAAATAAATTAAATTACAGTTCCTATCATAATCCTAATCAAAATGTAATTGCGTTTGGTTGTTTTTTAATTCGTAAAAATTAAGAAAAAAAGTGACGGTTTTGCATTGAATGGAATCAGTTTTTTTTTCTTAAAATAAAATTTAGTCTTCCTCCTAATCCTAATTAAAATAAATTTGTAATTGGTTTTTTTGTTTTTCCTATAAATTAGGAACAATGTCCTAATGAGCAACGTATTAATTCCTTGCTTTGATGACTTCATGAGAAGCTTTTGTCTTTGACTTTTAATATGTGATATACTTAAACTATCACTTAGTAACACTGTTTCAGTAAATTCAAACCCATATCAAAAGTTCAACAATTGAAACAATTGGCCTTTTAATCATACATGGAGTAGTAAATACCAAAGAGAAAACCAGTAAACAAATTTAATAGCTAAACATGATGGCTCCATAAATTCAAAACAAACCTATAACACGAATAAATTCAGATTTCAATTATGAATTCGATAAAGGGTCATATATGAGTATGGAGTACCTCAAAGGCTCAAACCAAAAATCGACAGAAAAATGACCAAATAAGGTCTGAAATAGCGTGGAAAATCTAGCAACAGAAACAACACGTCAACAATGAAAACACAATGATTCAACTTCAAAGCGAGCACGCATACGCAGATCCGAATCTGAAACACTTCAGATCTTAATTGAGTGACTCAAAGAAGAAGGTTAGAAGCTAATGTCGAAATGGAACTTCTGAGAACGGAACCGCCGAGAGAATCAAACTGGCCCCCGTTCATTTCGTCTCTATGTATGTCCTATATTTATAGAATATGTGGATGTGTTGGTTATTATGTGTAGATGTGTGGAGGGAGTGGGAAGTTATTGTTATGTGTGTGATGTGAGTGGAGGAAAGGCATGAGTGATGTGAGAAAGTGGGGAAGTTGGGTGTGAGAAAGTGGGGGTAAGGCATGAGTGAAATGAGGAAGTGGGGAAGATGGGTGGTTTTATTTATTTAATTTTTATTTTTATATATTTTAACTCTATATATATTTATTTAACTTTTCCTAAAACTTTTTTTTTATTAAATGAAAGAAGATAAAAAAAAATACACACACACACTCATATATATACCAACTTACTTTAAGACTTAAAGAAACTATGTAAATAAGAAAACTCAATATTTACACTAAAGTTTAAATTATACCAAGAAAAATACTACTATAAATTACATCTAAATTAAAAGAAATCGAATATATATAAATCGAATATATTCATCTAAGAATATGAATATTTTTTTTAAAAATAAATATAATCTTCGTATCCTAATAATACTCAAAATAAAATTGTAATTCATATTTTTTACTTCATATAAATTTGGAAAAATGTGACGGTTATAAGGCAAATTTAACCGTTTTTAATTACATTTAAAAAAAAAAATATTCTTTATATCCTAATCCTAATAAAAATAAATTTGTAACTCCTTTTTTTACTTACTTCTATAAATTTGGAAGAAATTCCTATAAATTTGGAAGAAAACTGATGGTTTTGAGGAATGAGTAGTTTTTTGATTTAAAAAAAATTAAATTACTGTTCGTATCATAATCCTAATCAAAATGTAATTGCATTTGGTTGTTTTTTAATTCGTAAAAATTAAGAAGAAAAGTGACTGTTTTGCAAGGAATGGAATCAGTTTTTTTTTTTTTTAAACAAAATTTAGTCTTCCTCCTAATCCTAATGAAAATAAATTTGTGATTGAATTTTTTTGTACTTCCTATAAATTAGGAACAATGTCCTAATGAACCACGTGTTAATTCCTTGCTTTGACACTTGGCTTCATGAGAAGCTTTTGTCTTTGACTTTTAATAATATATAGATACTCTGATTCACCTTTAAGCAAATCTGAATGACTAAATTTGTTTGTAGTATCTAAAGCTACAAAACTAATCAATTTACTTTTGTTATCTTAAGTAATCACACCCACAAGGGTGAGTACGCCTAACTTATCAAGGGAAAAGGGAATGGTCCTCATCTAAAGTGATATCAAAGAAGCTTAAAATAAAATATTATGAAACAACAACAACAACAACCCAGCAGTTTCCCACGAGTGGGGTTTCGGGAGGATGTACGCAGCCTTACCCCTACACTTGGAAGGGCAGAGAGGCTGTTTCCGGTAGACTCTCGGCTAGAGACGACTGAAAAAGAAAAGGTAATTGCAACAAGTAGGAATAATAGCAAGATGAAATAAGATCGAATCCAAGAATGCAGTCAAACTCTAGGTAGTAATAGCCATCTATGAATAAAAGACATCATACTAACACCAAGGCTAGTGAACTGAGTAAGACAAAGAGAAACGCTCGACTACCTACGAACCTTTTTCCCTAATCTTTGACCTCCACACCCTCCTGTCTAGGGCCATGTCCTCAGTCAGCTTCTGCGGCGCCATATCTTGCCTAATAATTTCATCACAGTAGTGGTAGCATTTGACCAACACTTTCTTCAATCCCTGTTGCACTATAACTTTTTATTTTCAACAATTGTCATCAGGAATAATTAGAAGTTTTCTCTTATCCTGCTGGTGAAATGTTGATATTCCTTGATTTGTTCTTGTAGGCTGTGTAGATCCAAAAATTCTACTTGAGCTCTTCTCTGTATATCGCCAGTGGCAAGAGGAGAAGGCCCAAAAGATCTGTAAAAGACAGGTTTGCTCAATTATTATCATTTGTGTCTGGTCACTTAATGCTTCAGTAGCCATTTACCGTTGCGGCAGTGGTTGTCTCCGTAAAAAAAGTGCATGTAGAACAGGTCTACGAAATGCACCTTTGTGTCAGTTTGAGTTAGAGTATGTAATCACACAACAAAATCTACTCCTACTGCAATTCCCAGTCTCAAAACATGGTCGCTTTTTGGGTCATTTCTTATTAACCGGGGGGGGGGGGGGAATAGAAGTTATCGCTCATCAGTATCCTTTTGAGTCAAAGCTGTGGTCTGAACTTTGTATTGGTACTCTTGCAAGTAAATTAAGGTCCGGTAACTACTGTTACAAAACATGGTCGCTTTTTGGGTCATTTCTTATTAACAGAGGGAAAGGGGGGGGGGGTGTTTGTGTGCAGAGGAATAGAAGTTATCTCTATCATTTTGAGTCAAAGCTGTGGTCTGAACTTTGTATGATACTCTTGCAAGTAAATTAAGGTCAGGTAACTACTGTTAGCCGTGGCTGGTGATGAGGTGGATTATCACCCCAATAGTCATCATGTTCGCCATAGAAGTTGCACGCATGCTCAGAATTGTTAAGCAGATTGATCCCATCATCCTAATTATGTTTACTATGTAGAAGTAGCTGATAAGATTGATTTCCGTTCTCTAAAACATGGTTCTAGATTTAACAAATAAAGGAGCAGCTGCCTCAGAATCTTGTCTATCTGATTACTAGATATTCCGCAACTTTTCGGGCATATTAATTCTCAAAGGTGGTCACTAAAATTAAAAGCTCTCTAGTTCCGTGATAGACAATATCCTTTTAAATCAACAAGTGCACATCATCAACTCTGAGATTTTGAAGGGTGGGCAAAGATAATGCAACATTTTATGTTTGATCACAGCTGCATTATTAGTTGTTCCATTGTACCTTGGTTGAGAATTCCCACCTCCCATAGTATCTCTTGTATTACACTGAACTGATGGTGTACCCTTTGCAAAGGGCTTCCTTTGAAGAGAATTAAAAGTTATAGTCAATTTGGTGGTGGCTTTTCAACACTAGGATTTTGAAGCTCTCTTCATTACACTAAGTCCTGTGTTCAAGGTGTTAGCCTACCTATGCTAGCATGTGAAGCTCTGCATCATGTTTACAAGCTTATGTTGTTTGTTGTAGTTCTATTTCAAGTGAAAAGAAGAGCTAGGATTTCTTTTTGAAGTAGATTCTTTGATAATTTCTGCAGGAAGAAATAGAAAACAAAATAGAAGTTGCAGATGCTTTGGCTGTTAAGCTGCTTCAACGTTTCAATTACTCCGTTTCTGCAATGAAAACCACCTCACAGCATCTATCAGAAGGTATTTTCTTTGAACTGGATCTATTAGAGGGTAGTATGATTAACAATCTCGGAGAATAGAAGAAAATAGAAATGCCCAAGGGAATCACTAGGATTAGTATACTGTGGGGCTTTAGAATAAAGTTAGATGGTTGTCCATATGATATCTGATTCCAGGTATTTAATCTAGCAAGGGAATGCTGTTTTCTAACTCAATGTTTGAATTGCATGCAGTACATGGTTTGCAGGTTGAACTCGGGGAGTTAAAAGGGAGGTTGACGGAGGTAATCAGTAATTGTGATGCATTGTGCAAGAGGATTGCTGCAGAAGGACCTGAAACACTTCGATCGTCTATCAAACCACTTACAGCAGCTTCCTCTGATACAGGAAGCAATTGCAGTAGCATACATACTACTCTTCAAGCTGAAGCAGATGAAAGGCAATAGTGCGAAGACTGGGTTGGAGCTTATAAAATGTCTCTATCCCTGGTGTACATAACTTGTTTAAGCATCATGACCCATAATTGTATCTTTTGTCCAACTGACTGGTAGTTCAAGCACACTCAGGAAATTAATTGCACAGGAAACATAGTCAGGAAATTTAATTGCATTGGAAGCACGTGGATCTACTTCTCAACTGGTATTGACTGTTCATTAATTGGCACTTGAAATATTAAGATTCATTGCCTTGATGCTTTATTTATTTATTTTCCTTTAATTATGACAAATACATTCAGGAGCTGTGTGAATTTGAGAATTTAATTGGACGGTGAAAGACGTTTAAATAGATTAGTATGCTGATTCTAGTTTTGCCTTGTAAATAAATTGCGGAGCTTATCAGGCAGGTAACATTGGATGCTGAAATAAGACTACATTGTAGTAAACATTCGATGAATTAAACATGAAAATTTTAGAATTAAGGGCAGGAGGATAGAACATTGTTTTACTTCACCTAATATGGAGAAGTTTCTTTAGACAAAAAAAGATGTACTACATACTACCAAATGTACTCGTCTTTTACCAATATATTCTTTATGGATTTGACTTGGTATTTTCAGACTCTAACTAGGAAAAAAGGCTAGATTTATTCCTCAACTTTAGTAAATTATCTATGTTTATTCTTAGTTTTACCATCCGTCCAAATACGTCCTTACTGTTAAGAAAGTAGACAAAATCGTCCCTAACCCTAATAGAAATCCAACGCGGCACTAGGACCCTTTTCTTTGACTGCCAACTAGGCACATTAAAACCCCAAATTTAACAGAAATCTTATCCAACCTGATTAGCCAAAACCCTTGTTTCTATGGAAACTAATAGCACAAAAAAAAATTGACTTTTTTAACCGAAGAATACTAAATCCCAAAAAGGCCTAGAGGCCACTCTTTCTACAATATTACCTGCCCAATTTCCCATCTCATCTCAATTAGAATTAGTTATCACCTCCGCAATATATCCACTCTAATCTCTATATATTCTCCACGGTGTTGTTAAAAAAATCTGTAGGCACAATTCAACGTCATATTTTAAAAAACTTTTTTACAGTCTGAATAACCCAATCTTCCTCCACTCACGGCCCGATTTTAGAGCCCTATAACCATCAAGATTTCACTGACGTTCTCCCCAATGAATGTTTAGCCAATTCTAGTACTTAAACCATGTGACCGTACAAAATGCTCTCTTGTCTGTCGGAGATGGCTTTCAGTTGAAGGGGAAAATCATAAAAGCAGAGGCGGACCCAGGATTTAAAGGTAGTACCTTAACAATATTTATAGGCAGTATGGTCACGACAGAAATAATTACTCGATGACTTTAGGCGGACTAATAACTAGTGGTTGCATATGAGCTTTGAAAATTAAGGAAGAAGTTTTTTGCGTGGAGAGAAATAGTTGTAGAAGAAGCTTTTGACGTAGAGATTTAACTAAAAGTAAAAGAGGTTGATGCATTGAAAAAAACTAAATCAAATACACTATAGTAGGCGTGTTGAAATTCTCTCAAAGAGAGAAAATGTTACTAGTAGGCCTGTTGGCGTTGAAATTACCAAATGAGACCCAATCAAAAATATTAGTATTATTGTTGAACCTGAGATTTGAACTTGGGTCTTGAAAAAACTAACTACTCCATAAACCAATTGTTCTACCCAATCTTTATGACTAAGGGTGCAGCATAATATATTTATAGGGGTCCTTCTTGTATTAACTTATATATATAGAATATATATACAATATTTTTACCGAGGCTAACGGGTGCCCGTGCCCCCCACCACAATGCATAGGTCCGCCCCTGCATAAAAGACTCCCTCGACGCAAAGGCTGAAATAATCCCGGTTTTACCCGCCATCTTCTCTTGTTTCAATTCCATCACCAAACTCGCTCCCCCTTACCGCATATATTCGGTTAGAACAAACAATGAAGGCTATATTCTTATCTCTCTTAAGTGCGTGAACCTGACTTTGGAGATTTTGCGTTTGGTGTAGACTCCTGAATGCACATATGTTGAGTTGTGTATTTGTTGAAAACTCTGTGAGTCACTCGGTGGAGGATATATTTTAGAATTTGGAAAATTATGTGTGGAACTCATTTTGAGCTTAGACAGGCGCTCAGTACGTGGAAGTGCAGCGTGGGGACATTAGTTATAAATACAGAAGAAGGCATAGTGCATTTTTATGTTGAAGTTGTCAAGTGTTAAGCTCTGTTTTGTCATCTCTGTTCTTCTTCCATACTTCTCATCCCTATTGTTGTATCAGTCTAATTCTCATCCCTTTTATTCTTAAATTTTTGTTGTCCTATCCTTACTTTCGTTACCACATGCGTTAATCACAAATTCACAGTTCGTATTGAGCTAATACAATCAGTTGGTTTGGTGTATTATCTGGGTTGTTTCAGTATTTGGCAAGGTATTGAAGTTGTTAAACAAGTTTCACATTGATGAATTCTTTTTTTTAAAGGATTGTGATGGTAATTGGAGGTAGTTTTGGGTGGAGTGAAAGACGAAATGAGTTTTAAGAGGGAAATAGGTCCCATCGGGTAATGGGTTATTTAAATGGGTATGAGTTTTTAATTTGCCTAGTTGGCATTCAAAGAGAAGGGTCCCGGTGTCATGTTAAATCTCTATTAGGATTAATGATGATTTTGTATACTTCATTAACGGTCGAAACATATTTTGATGGATAGCAAAACTAAGAAATAAACGTGGATAATTTATTAAAGTAGCTGAACAAATCTGACTTTTTATCCCCTATAAGGTAGTAGCGCGGAATCGCCCTTACACATTGTATTTTATGTAATTTAGTGCCTAGTGTCAAGTAGCTTTAGTAGAGCCAATAAATTATTGCACTCAGGAAAATAGTTGCAAGTTTGCAACTGAAGCGGGTGGCTTCAACTCCTCAGCTACTATAAACTCTTTGTTTATAGGCACTCGATACATCTTGTGAAATGTTAAAGCGTCATGCCCATATTTAGTTTTAACATTGTTCACCCTAAGAAAATTTATAGGTGATTTTAAGGATATGCGAATTTGTTCAATTCATACAATAAATTATGTTAGATTAAACAGATAAAAATCATGATAAATTGTCAAACCAACAATGGGAGCGAACCAAGACTCAGTTGCAACTTTAATGTAATGCATGCCTTTGATCCCGAACTCGTAATAATGAAGAACCAATAAATAGCAGTAAGAACTTTGAAAAGCAGAGAAAATAATATATATTGCTTTGGTATAAGTTACCGATTTTTTGAGTTATACGACCGTTCCAGAGCTGAGTTTGTCGTCATCAACCAATGACCCCAACTAGCCAGAGCATCGACTTCGCTATTTTGATCCTGGGGCATGTATGGTAGGGTCCATTCCTTTAATCGATGTAGCGCTACTTGTAGTTTATCCAAGTATCTTCGCATTCGTTTCCTTTTTACCTCTAATTTCCCATTGACTTTGATTCACCACAATAAGGGAATCACATTTAGCTTCGATCACTTTGGCCCCCGGGCTTTTAACCAATTCTAGACCTGCAACCATGGTCTCATACTCGACTTTATTGTTAGTCAATTTCATAGTTCTAATAAATTGTCTAACTACATTACCCAAGGGCAGCTTTAACAAGATGGTGAGTCCGAACCAATTTGCGTTCGAGGCACCATCCATAAAGAGGATCCAGATCCCCGAGGAGGTCCTCGAGGTTAACAACAATTCTTTTTCGGCCTCAAGTTTGTCAAAATTTGAGATTTAATGGTGGTTCGGGGTCCATATTCAATATCATACCCTATAATATCCATGAATCATTTGGCTAATTGCCTGTCCCGGGTTTGTGCATTATGTTCCTCACATGGTAAGTAGTCACAACACATATGAGATGACATTGAAAATATGGCCTTAATTTCCCAGAGGCGCTTAGCAAAGCGAGCACTAATTTCTTCGAGTGAGGATACCTTGTTTAGGCCTCGCCTAAAGTCCTGCTAACAAAATATATTAGAAATTGAGTACCTTTTTCTTCCCGGACTAAGACTCCACTTACAACTATCTCGGATACCACCAAGTATAGGTATAACTGCTCGTCTACCTTCAGAGTATGAAGAAAAGGTGGACTCTAGAGGTACCATTTTAGTTCTTCCAAAGTTTGCTGGCACTCTGGGTCCATGAGAAGTTCTTCTTCTTCTTCAGTAACGAGAATAATCGATGGCTCTTATAATATGACCTTAAAATGAACCGAACCAGGGCAGTTATGTGTCCGATTAGCCCCTGAATGACCATGACATTATCCACCATGGTGATATCTTCTATGGCCATGATCTTGTCGGGATTGATCTCGATTTTCTGGTTGGATACCATGAATCTAAGGAACTTTCTAGACCCGACTCCGAATTCGCATTTCTATGGGTTCAGCTTCATATTGAACTTCTTCAGTATGTTGAAGGTTTTTCCTACAAATGTTCCAAATGGTCCTATGCTCGTAGGGACTACATCAATTGATTTTCCTATTTTCTCCTCAAACATACGATTTACTAGGCATTGGTAAGTGGCACCAACATCGTTTAGCCTGAATGGCATTATGTAATAAAAATAGATATCGTATTTAGTGATGAAGGAAGTTTTTTCTTGGTCTCCAAGTCCATCCAGTTCTCGCTGTACCCATAGGCATTGATAAATCTGAGTATCTCGTGGCCAGTCGACGCATCGATCATAAAATCGATGTCAGGCAAAAGAAAAGAGTCTTTAGGGATTGTCTTGTTCAAGTCTTTGTAGTCTACACATATTCTTAATTTATTTCTTTTTTAAGGCATTACAACTGTCACGACCCTAGTTCACCAATTGTGAACACGTCATAACGGCACCTAGTCTTCACGACCAGGTAAGCCTAACACATTGCGGAAGTAACAACATTTGTGAAATTTATAATAAATATTGGATAACATGAATAATGTACACAGTTGCCGCTTGGAACATACACTTTAATACTTTAAAAAATATGAAACTATCCCAAAGACCAGAAACCCACGGGCAACACAGACTAAGAATGAAACATAATACTGCTCTATCATCCGGAAATGTCTATATCAAGGAAAAATGGAATATCATCTAGCTAACTAGAGGGTAGAATGAGAGGGAGACTCTCCGGTCTGCGGATGCGGCAGATATACCTTAAGTCTCCGAAAATGCTCCCTGCAGCTGCTGGTAGTGCGCCTGTGTAGAGGTACCTAGATCTGCACATGAAAAACATGCGTAGAAGAGGCGTGTGTACACCACCGTGGTACTCGGTAAGTGCCAAGCCTAACCTCGATTGGGTAGTGACGAGGAAAGGTCAGGGCCCTACTGAGGCAGAAATAATACAGTAACAAGAATATTAATAATGTTGAAAATGTGACGAAAACTAATGAACACAGCAGTACGATAAGACAGATCAATGAAATATAATACTACAAGACAAAACAGAAACGTAGAGAAAATACAGCTAAATTGCAAAAAAACCAATGAGGGTCTCCCAGGATACCGTCCTGTAGCCCTTTCCTCAATTGTCCAATGGATCTCCTAAGATATCATCCCGTAGTCCAATTCTCATATCAATATCAAAGCAACCCCGGATATCGTCCCGTAGTCCAATCATCAGTGTGCAGGGGATCTCCTAGGATATCGTCCTGTAGTCCCAAAACAAAAATGCAGGGGAATCTCCCGGGATATCGTCCCATAGTCCCAAAGTAAAAGTGCATGTAGATCTCCTTAGATACCGTCCCGTAGTTCCAAAGTAAAAGTGCAAGGGGATCTCCCCGAAATCAAATCCGTAGTCCCAAAGTAAACAAACAAGGGGGAGCTCCCAGAATAGTCCTAATTAAATGCGCAACCAAAATGAGAGAAATATTCAGAAATTGAAGTACAACAATACAAGGCAACAACTAAATACTGGCCTAACATACTCTATGTAATCAGAGTTAAGACAATTTAAACAATTAGGCAGCTTGGATCTATTAAACATGCTCCTCTACACTAGCACATACTATAATAGTAAGTAGGATAAAGCAAATATAAAAGAAAATCCAATTCAAGTTTTTAAGTAAAATTCCGGGTTTCAACAATTAGCTTAAGTACGCGCCCTCGTCAACTCACGTACAAGGCATCCAATTATCAATTATCATAATCTAAGGGACGAAGTCCCCCACACAAGGTTAGGCAAGCCACTTACCTCGAACCCGTGCGAAATCAACTAAGGAATGATGCCCTTGCCACGAGTATCCGACTCCAAATGGCCCAAATCTATTCAATTCAAATACACATCATAAATAATATTTCAATCAACTGATTCCACTATTAAAATTGAAGCTAGGGCGTGAAAATAGGTAAAATGACCAAAATGCCCCTCCAGCCAACATTTTGAAATTGTATTTTCAGAACCTTCATACTCTCACGAGTCTACCCATATAAAAATCTCCCAAATCGGAGGTCAAATACCCACTCAAAATTACAAAATTAAGTCTAAGAAGTTTCACCTATTTTTCCCAATTTTAGACCTTGAATTTGAACTAATGGTTGATTTAGCTAAGAAATGATGTAATATAACTGGAAAAGATCAAAGCAACGTTACCCAATGATCTTCTCTTCAAAAGCAACTCAAAATCACCTTCTTCCGAGCTCTCAATTGATTTTTACACTTTTGAAATAAACCCTCGGATAAACCCTTTTTCATACTAGTGATACCGTTTTTGCAGCCCCAAGCGGCCCCGCTTTTGCAGAACTCCAATCGCTATTGTAGTCTCACTAAAATCTCGCCCTTCCACTTTTGCGATCTTCTACTTGCATAGGCGGTTTTCGCATAAGCGAAAATCCTATCCGCTTCTGTGGTCTCTACCCAAGTCCACCATCCGCTTCTACGATTTCTTCGGTCGCTTCTGCGGATCCGCTTCTATAGTCCCCCAGCCGCAGAAGCGAAAATGACAGGAGCCTGCTACAAATTTTTCTTCTAACTCCAAACTTTGCCCGTTGAGTACCCGAAATCATCCCGGGAACCCCGGAACTCCAACCAAAAGTGCCAATACTACCTAATACCTTATTCAAACTTTTGTAACAATCCTAAAAATAACTTAAACAACACCAGAAACCTGATTAAACCAAGGATTCAAGCCTAAGAACTTCAAATTCTAACAAAATGCGCTTTCGATCAAAAACCTAACCAAACCTCATCTGAATGACCTGAAATTTTGCACACACATCCCAAATGACATGAAGGAGCTACAGAAACCTCTGGTATTCCAATCCGACCCTCGGATCAAAAACTCACTATTGGACTGGAAACCTCAAACTTTCAAACTTCGGTATTTGAAGCCTAAATGATCTAGGGACCTCCAAATTATATTCTGAACACGCTCCAACCCCAAAATCACCTAACGGGGCTAACAGAACCATCAAATTTCCATTCCGAGGTTGTCTTCATACTATTCCAAATACGAATCAATTTATAACTCTTAAGCTCTCATTTAGGGACTACGTGCCCCAAAACACTCCGAATCCTAATACTGAATGTCCGGCAAATCCAAAATAGCAGAAATGACCTTAGGGAAAATAGTTAATGGTGAATTAGGGCGTAAATTCCAAAAATGACCTGCCAGCTCATTACAACAACTGTGTTTGCTAACGAATGCGAGTATTTAACTCCCCGAATGGAACCTATTTTAAGAAGGTTATATACCTCATCTTTGATGAATGCATGCTTGACTTCATACTGAGGCATCCTCTTCTGTTTAATCGGGAAAAACTTTGGATCCAAGCTCAGCTTGTGAGTAGTTATTTCTAGCAATTTTCATGTTATGACAAGATGAGACCAAGAAAAACAATCTGTGTTAGCTATAAGAAATTGAATAAGTTTTTTCCTAAGCTCGAAAGTTAGCCCCGTGTCCAGGTATATCTTCTGATTGAGGAAGGTGCTCGATCAATCTGACTTGCTCCAGCTCCTCAACAGTTGACTTGGTTGCATCGGAATAGTCAGGGGCTTTGAAAGACCTGGGGGCTCTATAATCATCATTCTCGCCTGCCTCATATTTTTCTGGTTCTGTCAGGCCGATGTAGGTGATTGCTATTTGGTTTCTCCTTTGATGATAGAACTCGGTCTTTAATGTCAAGAGTGGGGATATGGGGACCACCTCATCGACTGCAAATATTTCTTTTGTGGCTAGTTGCTCCCCGTAAATTATTTTGGTCCCTCAGTGTGGGAATTTTCAACGCTTGATGTAGTGTCAAGGGTGATGCCCTCATGTTGTTAATCCAAGGCCCCCCAAATAGAGAATTGTATCTCATATCTCTATCGCTTTCGTAGAACTTTGTTTATTGAATAGTTTTGGATGTGTTTACTGGCAGGGTTATCTCCCCCTTAGTGGACTCGCATGCCATGTAGAATATGTTTAAAACTCAGATTGTACGCACTATCTGGACTAGCAAACCCAACTGTTCCATGACCCTCGATCGAATAATTTTGGTCGAGCTACCTGGATCAATTAACATACGCTTAAAAATTTATTTATGAGTACAGATATTACCAGTGCATTATTGTGTGGTTGCACGATGCCTTCAGTGTCCTCATTGTTGAAAGATACGGTTCGCTCTGGTACATATTCTCAAGTCCACTTTCCTCATGTAACGGATACTTTAGCGTGTTTTAACATCGGCCCTTAGGGGATGTCAAATCCACCAATGATCATATTAATGGCATGTTGAGGTTCTTCTTGCTTGATCTGCTTGTTGTTGTCCCTATTCTTGAAGTGATTTTTGGCTCGATCACTTAAAAATTCTCAAAAGTGTTTGTTGTGAATTGCCGATCTACTTCTTATCTCAGTTATCGGTAGTCTTTGGTTGTGTGGCCGTGAGTGTCATTATATTTATATATTAGGTTGGGGTCCCATTGGGCAGGATCAGATTGCAATGGTCGAGGCCACTTGGTATCTTTAATGCGTCCGATGGCGGATACGATGCTGGCAGCATTGACACTGAAGTTATACTCCGATAATATTGGTTCCTCCCTAGTCCCGAGTGGCCTATCGAAACTGTTCTTGCTCGTGAGTCCCTGACTATTATGTCCTCGATCGTTCCTTTTTCCATTCCTTGCAGGATTACGTCCAGAACCACTGTTCCTTCAATCTCCGTTATAAAGTTGATATTGATCTCTATTCAATCTTGGTTCATGACGATGATTATTTTGGATCTATCACTAGTTCTGACGAGATACATGGATCCTGAAGGGGTCCCGAGCTGATCATCTTCTACTCTGAGTTTTGATTGGTACATGTTATGGATGTTGTCCCAAGTTATAGTCGGGCAGCCTACTAAGTTTTGTTTCAACTACTCCGAAGTCAATGAGCTTTGAGGGTTGATTCCTTGGGTGAATGGCTGAATGACCCAATCATCCGCGACCGGGGGCAGATCTATCTATCCCTTTTGAAACCTAGACATAAATTTCCTGAGCATCTCGTTATCTCTTTGTTTTACCTTGAAAATGTTTGACTTCCTGCTCTCGACCTTGATGGCCCCAACATGCGCTTTTACAAAGGTATCTGCAAGCATAGCAAAGGAGTCAATAAAATTAGGGGGTAAGTTATGATACCATATCATGGCTATTTTTGACAAGGTTTCTTCAAACTTTTTCAATAGAATAGATTTGATCTCATTATCCACCAAGTTGTTCCCATTGATGGCATATGTGTAGGAGGTCACAGGTTCGTTTAGATTAGTCGTACCATTATACTTCAGAATTTTGGGTATATAAAACTTCTTCCGGACAGGCTTCGGTACAGAGCTCGGAGGAAAAGGCTTTTGGACAAATTTCTTGCAATCCATTTCTTTTGGTATCGATGGTGCTACTAGGATTTGATCGACCCTGGAGTTATAGGTCTCCATTTCTTTAGCGTTGCCTTAGATTTTCTTTTCTCCCGGTACTACCTATTTCGTCAGTTCCTCGAGCATCTTTATTATTTTGAGGTTGGTCCCAAATTCTGGTCCCCTTGGCCTTTCTGTGACAAGTCCATTTCTGCGAGTGTTTTCCCTGGATGGTTCAGGCTCAACATTGTTGCGGGTGTGACTTTGGTTTTGCAAATGGGCTATCATTGCCTGTTGAGCATGTAACATTTCGAAAATCACCTGCAAGTTGATCCCATCGACCTCATTGCCGTGTGTATCCCTAGTTACCAACCTGGCTCCCCGAAAACGCTATTTTTAAGGTTAGTGGGCAAGTTAGCATCGATGGCCACATGGGATTTAGCACAGATTAGGTCCTCGATTGGGTCCCCGTTAGGGTTAGCCGAGTAGACTTGTTGCTGGGCACTATATTGTTGTTCTTGCCATGGTGACCAGATTCAGCATCAACGTTTAAGTGAGCAGATTAAGAGTTTGATATCCTTAATTTTTCCTGAATTAAGATCTCAAAGAACAAGAGTAAAGTAGATAGTGTTATGGAAATTTGTATCAAATTGCCAATATTATCCTTAGCCCAGGGTGGGCATCAAACTGTTTACCCTTAAAAATGGATAACAATTAAATTTGTATGTGGTTTAAAGGATATACGGATTTATTCAATACAAACGATAAATTGCATTAGATTAAATATATAACGGGCGTGATAAATTGTCAAACCAATTATGGGGAGCGAGCATGGACTTGACTCAGTTTAATGTAATGCCTGACTTCGAACCCAGACTCGTAATAATGAAGAACTCATGAACACCAATAAGAAATTTGAATAGCGAGAAAATAATAATAAATTACCTTGGTACACGTGTTATAATGGTCCCTTATATAGTTAGACCCCCTTTATATAGTAGGGGATTTTTACCCTAAATATAATTTCATAAACAACAACTACAACAACAAACCCAGTTTGATCCCAACATGTGGGGTCTGGGGAGGGTAGTTTTTACGTAGACCTTACCCCTACCTAATTCAGGTAGAGAGACAGTTTCTAATAGATCCTCGGCTCAAGAAGGGCAAGAAAAGGAAGAGAGAAGCAAGGAAGAAAAAAAGAAAAAAGGGAGAGATAAATGATAAGTAGTATCAAATAATAGCAACAGGGGAATACAATACCTGAGGCGAACAATATCACATATCGTAATAAAAATATAAGAATATGAAGGGACATGCACGCTACTAAGCCTACCGATAAACACTACAAACTACCTACTAACCTTCTACCTTAATCCTCGAACTTCACACCCTCCTATCAAGGGTTATGTCTTTAGTGAGCTGAAGTAGAGCCATGTCTTGTCTATTCACTTCTCCCTAGTACTTCTTAGGCTTACCTCGACCCCTTCTCAAACTCTCCATGGCTAACCTCTCACATATCCTGATAGGGGCATCAATACTTCTTCTCTTAACATGTCCAAACCATCTCAGCCGTAACTCCTGCATTTTGTCCTCCACGGAGGCTACTTCCACTCTGTCCCGGATAGCTTCATTCTTAATCATATCTCGCCTGGTACACCCACACATCCATCTCAACATCCTTATCTCTACTACTCTCATCTTCTGCACGTGAAAGTTCTTGACTAGCCAACACTCAGCCCCATATAGCATAGCGGGTCAAGCCACCTCTCGATAAAACTTACCCTTATGTTTTAATGGCACATTCCTGTCACATAGGATACCAGAAGCGAGCCTTCACTTCATCCATCCTGCTCCGATGTGATGTGTGACATCTTCGCCAATCTCCCTGTTACCTGAATAATTGACCCGAGATACTTCACGGAAGTTTAAGGATAACTGTAGGTCGATGGCTACCTTAAAACTCGCTCTCTTTGGGATACCTTGACCATTAAACTTAACCTCTACGTCTGCATCATGGGTCTCACTGAATTTGCACTCCCAAGTATTATGTCTTGGTTGTACTTAATTAGTTTGAAATCTTTAGACTCCAAGGTCTATGTCCAAACCTCCAACCTCGCGTTGACTCCACTACGCATCTCGTCAATCAACACTATATCATTGGCAAATAGCATGCACTAAGACACCTCCCCTTGGATGAGACGCGACAATACATCCAACGCCAAGGCAAACAAAAATGGGCTAAGAGCCGATCCCTGATGCAACCCCATCACCACAGGAAAATGCTCTGAGTCACCACCCACGGTCCTGACCCGAGTCTTAGCATCATCGTACATATCCTTAATCACCCTAATGTACGCTGTCGGGACGCCGCTAACCTCCAAACACCTCCACAGGACCACCCACGGAACTTTATCGTATGCCTTCTCAAGGTCAATAAATACCATATACAAATCATTTTTCCTCTCCTTATACTGCTCCACTAATCTCCTTACCAGATAAATCACTTCCGTAGTCGAACGCCCCGGAAGGTAAAAATTGTCCGTTTTACTAATCACTGATTTTCAGCCGAGATTTACGCCATGACATCCAGTTAAGCTGGAATGACACGGCCCATTGATGGTCGTGTTGGATTATCTTATAACGTTTTTCGAAGTTTAGGGATTAGAATAGGACTTGGGGGAGGGGGCGATTCCTCTGAGGGAAAATGTTTTGCCCAGACCTCGACTCGAGGGCTCCTTGCCTCGACTTCGATTCCTTACAGTCGCATTTCTGCTCCATGTACTTCATCGAGAACCGAGGCATCCAAAGGACTCGATTTCACCCGTATACAAATATAGCCAGGGAATACATTGCACATGCATCACAATCAGGAAGCAATTGCATCTGAAGCACGTTAAATTCAAATCATGTTGGCACTTGACAAGGAGGAATTAGGAAACAACCATCATGTTTCGTCTGTTTAATTTTTTCCCCACTTGATTATCAGAAATCGCTTATGTATATGGACATTCGGTGGAGAAGTGCTTGAAAGAGATAAAAGAATACAAATTAAGCTACAATGGCTCTAAAAATTTAACATACTTTTGCAAAAGCCTTTGGAAGGATAGAAGAGTATTATAAAGTAAATTTATCTACAATTGATACCATCATTGCCTAAGATCGGCTTGAGGAAGCTAATGTACCAAAATGCTGCGAGACCAAAAGCCATAGTTACTATGTGGCTCCAATGTCATGGAAGGCTCCTAACAGTTGATAGGTTGAGTAACTGGGGACTGACCGTAAACCATACATGTGTTTTATGTCAGTCAAGCAATGAGACAAGGGACCATATGTTTGCTGAATGCCAATATTCAGAACAACTATGGAACAAACTAATGCTGTGGATGAAGTATAAGTGCCTGAGTATCAGACATGGGAAGAACATTTTCAATTCATATGTCAACACATCAAAGGGAAATCTGTTGCAGCAAAGCTTATGAAGATGACCTATACTGAATACATTCATGTGTTATGGAGGGAGAGAAATCAAAGGAATTTTGAAGAAACAAGCAAGGACTTTAACATTCTGGCAAAAGAAATAGCTTGCATGTGTAGTCTTAGAGCCAATGGAAATGTGAAGTCACTAGTACAACATTTGATTTTCTAGGTATAGTAGAATAGTACAGGATTCTGTGTAAACCAAGGTCGATGTGTACCTTCTATGATTTAGCGAAGCTGAGAGTAGCTTGCTATGCTATATAAAAATTGCTATCGGTGATTAATGAAAAGTTTAATTACCAAAAAAAAAAATTAACATACTTAAAAAATACTTAGAAGAACTGAAAAACATCCATCCAAATTTTAAATAATTAACAAAAGTTGAAAAAATAGAAAAGCTAGAAAGATGTCCTCCAAAATTGTGTGAAAGAACCAAGACAACAACAATTTCAATGGGCGATAAAGCACCTAAAATTAGTACATAGATCCACCACTGCTTGGAGCGGCGAAAAAACAAAAAGAGAAGTGCCGAAAAGGCCGTAAAATGCCGTAAGCCCGTAACCAATAACAAGTAATGATAAAATGAAAATAAAAAAATATTATCTCATCAAACCAAATTGGTATAAAATGAACTTTTTCATAATTACGTGACAACAAATCTAACAACACAATATCATAAAATAAAAGGTAAAAATCAACCAAAAATATTTAAAGAAATCTAATGCAATAAAGAACCGATAACACGTGATCAAGGCTGCTGTTGGGCATCAATATAGCCAGCATCAACAAGAACTTTCTCTCTTTTAGCCAACTCTACATCTTCGTCCACCATCATCTTCACCAATTGCTCGAATCCTACTTTCGGTTTCCAACCCAACACCTTCTTCGCTTTACTCGCATCTCCCTTCAAATTATCAACTTCTGAAGGCCTAAAATACCTTTTGTCAATCTCCACATGTTCTTTCCAATTCAAACCAACGTACCCAAATGCCACTTCTAAAAACTCCTCCACTGTATGCGACTCTTCAGTCGCCACAACATAATCATCTGGCTTTTCTTGCTGCAGCATCATCCACATTGCTTCTACGTAGTCTCCAGCAAAACCCCAGTCCCTTGACGCTTGTAAATTTCCTAAAAACACCTTGCTTTGTAACCCAATTTTAATTCTCCCTACAGCCCGAGTAATCTTCCTTGTCACGAAATTCTCACCTCGACGTGGCGACTCGTGATTGAATAAAATCCCGTTACACGCGAATATCCCATACGCTTCGCGGTAATTCACTGTGTACCAATGCGCAGCGCATTTCGAAACGGCGTAAGGGGATCTAGGATGAAACGGAGTAGATTCGGATTGCGGAGGCGCTGTAGATCCGAACATCTCAGATGACCCGGCTTGATAATATTTCACGTGGGACCTACCAGTGGCGGAGATGTGGGACCTAACGGCTTCTAGAAGGCGGAGGGCGCCGGTGGCAACCACGTCAGCAGTGTAATCAGGGATCTCAAAAGACACGGCAACATGGGACTGAGCGGCGAGGTTATAAATCTCGTCGGGGAGGATAATGTCGAGCCAACGGCGGAGAGAACTAGCGTCGGAGAGATCAGCATAATGGAGCTTCATTCGGGCTTTGTAAGTGTTATGCGGGTCGATATAAATGTGGTTAATGCGTTGGGTATTGAAACTGGAAGATCTACGAATAAGGCCATGAACTTCGTAGTTTTTGTTAATGAGGAATTCAGTGAGGTAAGAACCGTCTTGGCCTGTGATGCCAGTGATCAGTGCAATTTTGCGAGGTGGTGGTGCAATGGCGGTGGTGGATTCGGATCGGGTGCTGCCATTTTCAGCTGCCATTAATTTGCTCTAATTTGGGATCAGGTGTTTAGAGACAAAATGGGGAGATTTGTTTGATTGTAATGAGGCAAATGAAATTCCAAATATCGCACTATATATAATTAGCTGTGGTCTTAAGTTGTGACCAAGATACACGTATTAGAAAAATGAGGAAAGTTTTAAATATAATTTGAGAATTAACTTCTCTCTAGAAAAGATGGTTGAATGAAGACTAGAAAATATAAGAGTACATAAAGATGGCGTCATAGTTCTAATAACTTCATTTTTTTTTCTTTTCTGAATAATGAAGTTATTAGAATGACGTTGCTCCCAACTTTTTCTTTTTTTGTAGCTTGTTATCTCTGGTTGACTGGTTCCTTTTAGGATTCTCACCGAAAGAGAAAAAATTCACACATTTGACTAGACTAAAATACATATGGCTACTTGAACCTATTAAAATATTAAAAACAAGAAGAATTAATTAATCACTAACAGCTTGTATGAATGGTTGTTACCCGTTATATTATATCGTATTGTTATTTTGAATATAATATTGATTTTGATATACTACTAAAATATTTGATTTTAACGACGGACAAATTTTGTCGCTAAACAGAAAAATTCACCGCTAATCTCATTTAACGGTGAATTAGCGACATATAGCTAATTCCATTTTTTTTAGTGATTGTTCTTGAATTCTGTTGTATCGTATCGTTGAATCTGTCGTTACGTAATAGTGCAAATTACCACTTTACGGAACGACAAATTTGATGGGGTGGCATTGTTACTTTACCTTTTTCTCGCATCGCCCTTTCTTATTATTAAATAATCGTATTTTATTCTTTATCCTACTCTTTTATATAATAGTTCTACTGCGTGTCTTATTATTTTCTTAGTAATATTATAAGTTTGTTCTCGTATTATTGATGCATGATATTATGAAACGGCGATAAACAATTCGATCTTTCCAAATATTATATTCCTAAACAATACAATACAATATGATACATTATAAAACGACATATAACAATAAGCTGTAAAGAAGTTACGTGTAATTGAACAATTTGTATCGATTTCAAAGTCGGTTAACATTTTATTGAGCCGTCTCAGGTCATAATTAATTCTTAATAATACTAATTTGGTATAAACAAATTATAATTTTACATATATGCCCTTGGTTGACTAACATATAGTTCTATTGAGATGAACACCGAGCAAGAAAAAGCAAAATATCTTTAGGCTTGCATTAAATAAGAAATACTTAAGTGTTTAGATATTGTTTTCCTATTTTCATGAGTTGAGGAAAAAACCTTTGTGTTTAAAAAGCCTTTTAATAATAATTTAGCATAAAATGTTGGTTGAGTAATTGAATTACACTTTTTCTCTAAATATCCTTTTAATTTTAAATTAATCACAACGTAGGTAAAAAGGTTGTAACGCATGAGGTAGACATCTAATCTAAATGAGTAAAAAGAAAGTAGCGTGCTAATTCACGGCAATCTTCCCTTAATTATGATTGTGAATAATGTTCATGTTAGTAAAGCATTAAAGGAAATGAAATATTCATAGAATCTCAGAGCCACATGCATCTGCCTTACTTTTCTCTTTCCAAATTCCATTTTGAAAGAATCGTTAGGTGAATGCACATAAGAAGACAGAGGGAAGATTCAAGATTATATATAGAGTTGGAAAGAATAAAACAACTATGTACAAGGTAGCTACGTTACACTTTCATTTCCCTATCTAATAATCCATTAGCGAAAAGGATTTTCTTTCCTTACCCAATGAAAGAGTCCATCTCCTGCTTTAGTATTCTCAAATAAGGCGTGCATGCATGCTCCTTTAGTAGGTGATTCATTACCGAAGCGAAGAAAAGGTTGGAAAGGGGTACTACGAGCCCTCTGCCCCACGCATCTAACCACCTCGCGTGGTTCACCGGTTCCATCGACTAGACCAAAAAAGTGATTCAATCGATACAAAAGTGCGCTTGAAGTGGGGGGTGTGCTATCCCTATTGGGCTGGGCCCTTCCCCATAAGGCCCCTTTACGACTATACCATAAAGGATAGGGGGTGTTCACCTTTGGAAACGTAGCTACTTAAGTCCTTCTCATATGTGATTCCCCGATCAAGGGGCGGATGTGATCTGCGTGAGTATGTTGGGCCAGTATGGAGGACTTAAGGCCGAATCTTTGCCTGTAGCTTGAGCACCAAGGTGTTGATTGTGCGAGCAAGTGTTTTGAACTTATATATTTGGTATTGTCAGTATTAACCGGAATTGCGATTTTTTATTCATGCTATGAGTGTGTTAGTACTGCGGGATGTATCTATATGACTTGGTAGTGACGATGAAGTGTGCTGGATAATAGATAAACTGTTAAGTATTCATTTCCTATTGTGATTTTGTTGTGTGGTCCGAATTATGGGCGCGTGAAGAATATTGCAGTGTCTCCTAGATGGGGAGTGAAGTGCACTACATGTGGTGATATGAGTTTAGACCCAGGAAGACTAAATGACTATGTAACATGTATGACGGGGGAAGGTATGCGGAAATATTAAATTGAGGCAAAGCATGTGGGTTATCTAATATGGAGTGTTCCTAAGTGGTATGATCCTTATGTGTATGTTAGAAGATTTTGTGTGTTATTGAATGGTATGTATTGTAATTTGAAAATTTTAGGTCGCTCAAGAGGGTGGACCCAACTGATATGGGGATGAATTATAGGTGTTTAACGGGTGGGCCGGGCCGGTCCGGGTCCAATTTTTTTAACCCGCACGGGTTCCTTACCGGGCCGGTTTCGGGCTCTCCCTTAACGGGTATAACGGGTTGGGGTTTTTTCGGGTAAAAATTGACCCGTACGGGTTACGGGTTAAAGTGTCACGATCGGGCCGGGTTTAACGTTTTTTTTTTAAATTTTGTATAACTATTGTAATTTATTTAAAGAACACAAAGTAAATGATACTTGTGCACTTATAAAGTTTCAATGTAAGACTTTAAGTTTGTATTTCAAAAATAAGTTAGATGATTTAGTTTCAATTTAAGACTTTAAGTTTGAAATTGAAATTTAAAAATTGAAGTTTCAAATTTCAATTTAAGACTTTAAGTTTGAATTTCTAAATAATAATTTTAATTTAAGACTTTAAGTTTGCTTTCAAAATTAAAGTTCCAATTTAAGAATTTAAGTTTGATTTTTGAAACTTTAAATTTGACATTCAAACTTAAATTGTTAAAGTTTCAATTTAAGATTTTAAGTTTGAATTTCAAAATTAAAAATGTTAAAGTTTCAATTTAACACTTTAACTTTGAATTTCAAATTTAAAGTTTCAATTTAAGTTATATTAAGAATTTGTATTACTTTAAAATATAAATTAAAGAATAGAAGGAATATGAGAAAAATTGCACTTGCTGCAAATTGCAAGTGCTTCTTTTATTTCATATTTCATAACTCAAATTTGAAACTTACAAATTGAATGTTTGCATCTTTTAAGACTTGAACAAATAACAATAAGTAAATTCGGATGGGTGACCACTTGTTAATATATCTCCAAGTTCCTCGTCTTCTAGGCGATCAACATCTTCATGTCCTTGATTTCTTCAGTTGAATTCGTACAATGTGCATTAGCAACTTCAGTTATTGGATATCTATATTTATAGCAAACTTTTAAAAATAAATATGTATAGTTCCATCTAGTAACTCTCCAGTAGTAGGGTTAATAGTTGTTTGACTATCATCACCATCTGGGCCCCATTCTATCGGGTGTGCAGCTCTCATATGCCTACTAAGCGTTCCAGTTCCCCCTAAATTTCCTACAGTCAAATGTTTAAATGAAACTTTACAAATTTTGCATCTAACTCTATCGGAACCTTCAATTAATTCAAAAAAATTCCAAACCTTACTTCTTTTTCTACGATTAGTCGTCGGAGCCGTAGGTGGTCTACCACTAGTGCCACCACCACCACCCCTTGTATCAACTCCAACACTACCTACCCCAGCACTAGGTGCACTAGTAGGTGTAGCGGATATCTCTTCTTCAATTCTTATTTCATTATCTTCTATTCCATAATCTTCTTGTAATTGATCATAATCTATATTTTCATTAGGCGATATTTCAGGAACAATAGATATTGGGCTATTACTACCAGATGCTGAAGAATTACCTCTACTTTTACTCCCCTTATCAGTAACTTTTCTACACATTTTTTTAGCAGCATTAAACATATTGTGAAATTTAAGGAATAAATAAGCTCAAAATAAATATGCAATTAAAATATTAATAAGAGAAAGAGTTGGAGGGAGTGCACCGAATTGGAGCACTTGGTTATGCAATTCCGAATTTCCGATGTTACCACGAACAAACGTCAAGCCAATATTCCAACTTGAAGTTCAAAACCCGAATGATAAAATACTAGATAAGTAGAGAATAGGTGAATGAGAGAATTTGAGATTGAGATGAGAATTTTGAGTGAGAAATGAAGAGGGGAGGGGGGTATTTATAGATTTACATAAGGCTACATTTGTAAATTAAAAATGTGTTAAAAATTAAAAAAAAATGGCCAAAACTTAAATAGATCCGTTGGCCAACTGATTTTTTTGATTCTAGCCGTTTGGGCCTTTGGGGTGGGCCCCATATATCTGAATTTATAAAAAAAAAAAAAAATTTTTGACCGTTGAACCGGGCCGGGCCGGGCCCGGTTACCCGTTAAGGGTACTGTTTGCCGGACCGGGCCTACCCGGTTCCGGTTAACCGTTCACAAAAAATTCCCGGAACTAACCCCTATCCCATGATAACCCAGCCCACCTAGCCCCTTTGCTACCGGTCCGGGCCGGTTCCGGTTTCTACCGGTCTGGGCCGGTCCGGAACCGGTCCAACCCGGCCCGTTTAACAGGTTTAGGATGAATGCGAGATTTGTAGAGGATTATAGTGCTAGAGGATATGTGTTTTCACAGCTTGTACGTGATTTGTGTTTAATCTCACTATGGCATTGTAGCATCATTAGAGAAAAACTGCTATGAGTTGTTAAGTGTGTCTTGATATACGACTTCGAGCCAATTTGGGGAGTTTGTTATCAATTAGCTAATTGTACAGTCATGTGCTATGTTGGCTTCAGTTGGAGCGTGCAGGTAAGTCAGCTATGACTAGAGTAAAAGAAAAAATTTGACAAGGTTATATTATGATCCACAGGGTATGAGAATCACGAAATGTCTAGAGTTGTTGTTGGTAAATAATGCTCGGTGCATAGAGCATGAAGTTGCTTGGCTATATTGGGATGAGGATCTCATTTTGCGGTATCGGAGTGCCAATAAAGCACGAGTGGCTTTGTTCGCTAAGTCAGGTAATTTGCAGTTGAATAAGAGTGAATGACTCTCAATAATGATTTTAATTGTGTTCAAGATTCTACATGTAACAAATAAGGTGTCTTAAGGTTGTGTATGTGGTCAGAGATTGCGCTTGCATCAGAAAGGTCAAGGCTTGTGGTATTTTATGATAATTATAGGATTTTATGTATCAGCATCTAGAAAGTAAAGATAACGAATTCAAATTCACAGAAAGTTCTTCAAGTAAAGTATTCTGGAATGTGGTATTTTTGGGCACTGTTGAGAGAGTATTCAGTGGCCTGTGGGTCTTAGATAGTGTGGTCTTATGTTCGAATCTTGTGTGGTAAGCCTGGATTGAGGCATTGTGATGATGCATCGAGGGAGAGATATCAAGTTGATGATGAATCAGATGGGAAATTAGATAGATGGAATAGCTTGATAGTAGACCGAATCAATATGGTAAGAATATGGTTGATTTTTCGTATGTGTTCTAGGTAATGAGTTTTACAGGTATTGTGCAGCAAAGCTCTTGAATTCTGACAGCTTGCTTAGCTTTGTTTGGATAGAAGGATTAAGTTCTGTCATATTAGCTTGTGCCAATGGAATTGGGAGAGATTTCTTGTTGGGTTTTACCATGGTTTGGAGATGGATATATTTTCTATAGGTATGCGAAGCATGAAATGTGTAATGATTCTTCTTCTAGATGGGATTGACAGAAGGTCTTGGCTAGATGAGTTACAGTTCAGGTCTGAAAAGAAGTTCATAAAATTCTTAGGCAACGGGTAGCCTCAGGTAATCAAGGAAACGGTACTGCTAATTAGAAATGATTTGACGAGAGTATATTTCTCGGAAGAAGGGTAATGTGATTAGACTGATGATACTTTGGTAGTATTGCGGCACTTTTTTGCTAGAACGACTGCTGATATGTGAGTTTGTTTGATGGCACAGGGAAATTTTAGAATATCTTTCATGGAATGATTGGGTACTCGAGGTGTAATATGTATTCATATTGCAGAATTTGGGATCAGGTACATTGATTCGTGTGCTATATGGAGTTGGAGACTGGGATTTCTTAGGTACAGACTATGTAATGGTTGTGGATCGTGTGTATTGGTACCATTAGCGGCTATTTTGATTTGGAGGCCCAAGTGGATCTTTCTTTGCTTGGTTATTAGATTTTGGATATGATATTGGGGTGTAGACGGATTATCTCAGTGTTGGGTTATTCTAGACTATTGTGCTATGGGCTATGTTGGAAAATGTCACAGGTTGCGTGGTGAGGTGCATCTGATTATGTTATAGCAGAGTGGCTTGTATTCCAAAGCCCAGCGGTTGGCTAGGAAGGATTGCTTTTCTTAATTAGGCATTCGTGGCGGATGTCAGTACAGAGGTTTCTACCATTGATTTAGTTCCGGTATTGAAGGACTTTTTTGGATGCGTTTCTTGTGGCCAGGCATGTCACCGGGCGAGATTATGGATTTTGGTATTTATTTGATGTTGGGCACCATATCGTACGGCTACAGCAGGAGTTATAGTGGTGGAAGGAGCAGTTTTAGGCTTCTTGGTATTGAGTTCATTGGCAGGCCGATGTGGCTACGTATTTGGCTTGAATTAGCTTGGTTAGTCCCGAATTGTATTGTAGAGGGATAGGTTGATTCGATTGTTATTAAACTTGCTAGTGATCTGGGGAGGTCTATGAGTTGCTTTTATATACTGTGAAATATTATGATTTGTTGATTATGGGAACATCTGGTAGTGAAAGTCGAGCGGGAAGAGTAATTGGATGTTGCTCGACAAATGGAGTGTTAGATATGACCTATCGGGTTGCATGTCATATGTCATTTATTTCACCACGGGTGTAATGAATTGCTTTAGTTTCATACATCAAATTATGTGTGGCTGTCGATTTTGAGCAAAGTGACTTGAGGTGATTCATGTGTAACAGTGTTTGGATAGGATCACGCATTGTAGCGAGGATACGTGGATATATGAACTTTAAGGGTAGATTCATGTATTCTATTTCTATGATGTGAGACGGGGTCTCAGCCTTGTGTTATGATGGTACTGATGAGCTTGAGGTACAACTATTTCGTTTGAGTTATTTTTTTTCATGATTTGAGGATGTTCAGACAGTTTCTTATTAATGCGTGTGTTATGCAAGTGGTGGCTTAGGCCGGTATCGAGGTGTCATATCACTAGAGTGGTGTGTTGGATTTGAGGTGATCGTTGGGGTCATTAATAAATACGAACAGATTTGATTTCAGCTTGTTAGAAGGATAATATTAAGGTTCGGCTCAGAAATTTATTGTGGTATTAGTCAAAAGGAGTGGCTTCATCAGTGATTGATCTAAGGAATGGTTATAGTTTTCTGCGTGTCTCATGTATCGTTGGCAGTATATGAAAGTGGAATAAGACTTTAGCTAGTAAGAAGTTTTTTATCGGTATTTGGTTGTGGTGGGCAACTGTTGTGAATAGAGGCTATTATTTTGAGTGTTTGAATTATGTGGTATATCATATGACTTCACCTGAGGTTGCATATATGTGTTATTATAGCTGGTTCGGGTTTATTCCGAATGTAGGCGTGAGGTTCTGATCTTGTGTATGATTTCGAAAAGTGCAATGTGGTTCTACGGTTGGTGGCCTAGATGAATTGTGAGATTTCAGCTATATTGTGTTATCAAACCTATATGGGATATAATGATGCAGGATCACCCCCGGGTGTATGCTTGGTAAGGTTATTCAGCTATTGGTTGGCTTCTAGGACAACTCTGGGTACGCTCGAGGACGAGCATTAGTTTAAGTTGCGGAGGATGTGATGACCCGATCCGTCGTCTCATGAGTTACCACTCCATTTTCCCCATTTTATGATTCTTCATGTTTCATTTTCAGTATTTGGTATGTTAGAGTTAATTTGGATTAGTTTTGGTAGGAAATGAGACACCTGGTCTCTTTTAAGAAGGGTTAAGTTGGAAGAGTCAACCACACATTGACTTTTTGAGTTAGAGGGCTCGGATGCAATGTTTGGTGATTTGGTTAGCTTCAGGAGGTAATTTGTGACTTAGGAGCGTGATCGGAATTGATTTTGGAGGTCCGGTGTAGAATTAGACTTGAAATGACGAAGTTAGTATTTTGGCAAATTCCGGTTGATAGGTGAGATTTTGATCCGAGGGTCAGAATGGAATTCCGAGAGTTGATATAGATTCGTTAAGTGATTTTGGACATGTGTGCAAAATTTCAGGTCATTCGGACGTCGTTTGGTTAGGTTTTTGATCGAATGCGTGTTTCAGAAGTTTTTGAAGAACTTAGGCTTGGATTTGATGTGATTTGATGGTTTTAGTGCTATTCGTGGTGTTTTTATAATTAAAACAAGTTTGAATAATGTTTTAGGTCGTATTGGTATTTTTGGTTGAGGTCCCGAGGGCCTTGGGGTGATTTCAGATGGTTAATGGAAAGTTTTGAACTTGTGAAAAAGAAAACGTGTTGCTACTTCTGGTTTTTCTGCTTCTGCAGAATTTGGACCGCAAAAGCGAGGTTGCTTAAGCGATGGTTAGACCATAGAAGCGGTGAGGAGGCCTGGGCGCCTAGTTCCGTAGAAGCGAAATCGCTTATGCGATGTGGTGACCGCAGAAACGGTTTGGTTCGAGAGTGGAGTTTCTGCAAAAGTGGAAGAAAATGCGTAGAAGTGGCCCCGCAGAAGCGAGAAGGGGACCGCATAAGCGAAAGTGCTGGGCTGAATACTAAATATTTCCTCTACAAGTTAGGTATTATTTTCCTCCATTATTGAGCATCTTTAGAACTTTTTGGGAGCAATTGAAGAGGGTTTCGACTGGAATTTATTAGAGGTAAGATTTTTGAGTTAGAAACATGATTATTATATGAAATTAACCTAGAAATTCATGGAATTAAGCCAAAAATTGATGAACAAGGGCTTGAGTTTTTGATATTTCAAATTGAGATTTGATAGCTCAATTGAGCTCGGATTTGGGAGTTCTTGGTATGTGTGAACTCGTGGCGAGACGAGAAATCCAGTAATATAAGTCTTGTAATTTTTCGAGAAGTGGGCCCGGGGCTCAGGTTTTGCTAGTTTCGATATTTTTACTATATTTCGATTGTTTTCGATTGGGTATTATTTTCTTGGCATATTGTAATGTATTTGCTCTGATTTTGGTTAGATTCGACGCGCGTGGAGGCCGATTTGAGGGGCAAAGGCGTCACGAGCGAAGGATTTTACCGGTTCGAGGTGAGTAATGATTGTAAATGATATTCTGAGGGTTTAGAACCCCGGATTTGCACCTGTAGTGCTATATTGAGGTGACTTGCATGCCGGATAGAGAGCGTGGGGTAGAGAACTATTGTGGATTGTGACTTGGTCCGTCCCGATTGTTGATTTTACTGCATATTCCACTATGACTTGTTATTTTTCACTATGACTTGGGCTTATTGCATACTTGGGGCTTATTGCCGACTGTTTGAACTCCTTGTGAGCAATCATCACTGTTTTCCCTACTATTTTAAATATTATTTGAACTTAGTCCCTTTGAATTACACTGTTTCGTGAACTCACCTATATTTTTACTCAACCTTAAGTTTTAACTGATATTTGAACTACTGTTTGAGCTGAGCATTTTTTTCTGATGCCCGAGGGGCTTATGATTATTTTTGGACTGATTGAGGCCGATGGCCATGTGTGAGGATATGATGAGGCTTTCAGGCCTCGAGTGATATGCGAGGAGGCTTTCAAGCCTCGAGTGATATGCGAGGAGGCTTTCAGGCCTCGAGCGATATGTGAGGAGGCTTTCAGGCCTCATATTGATATGTTCAGGCTTTCAGGCCTTATTATGATAGCGCTGGGTTGTAGGATCCCCCCGGAGTCTGCACACCCATAGTGAGCGCGAATACCCATGTGTTATGATACTAAGCCCGAGGGACTGATACTATTTGAGTGTTGTGATACTGAGCCCGATGAGCTGATACTGTTTGAGTGATGTGATACTGAGCCCGAGGGGCTGATACTGCTCTGAGCGATTGATATTGAGCCCGAGCGGCTGGAACTGATCTGAGCTGTGCCCGAGGGGCAAACTTTTATGTGCTCATTGTGAGCACGTGATTTTTTCCCTATACGGGAATTACTCCCAAAATTCAAACTAAAATAATTTTTATGTTGTTTGCAATATATGTGGATTTTGTGTTACTTTTATTGTTGGTTGCATTTGTGTGTACATGACTATTTGTTTAAATAAACAAATAAACATATATATATATAGACGGTGCCATCGTAGTTACAGTTTAATCGGACAATTTGGAATTAATGAGTAAACTACGTATTTTATAAAGTGGAAAATATTAATAATATTGTATCTTACATTTTAGTATTTAATTGTGTGATTTTCGTATAACACTGGTGTTTAATCATCTGTGATAAAGATTAGTAAGAGTTAATTAATATTTTGGCTTTACAAATTATCTTAGAATTTTTGGTAATTAAGAATCAAAAGGAAAATAAAAGAAGTAGAAGAAAACAAGTAAGGATGAACACAAATCGGAACTGGGCCATTTATTTGGACCCAAAACCAGGCCCAATGCCCCAACCCAGTCCAAATAACTCTCAGCCCATCTCCCCTTACCCGTCCAAACCAAACGAACCGACCCACCTCCCCATTGATCTGAGCCGTTGGACTCCTTGATCAAACGGCTAAGATTGAAACCGTAATTTTAATTACCCAAAACCCCCCAAACCCTAATTCACATTCATTTTATCGTCTCCCACAGAGACAAAGC
This sequence comes from Nicotiana noctiflora, assembly GCA_032618575.1. NCBI lineage: Eukaryota > Viridiplantae > Streptophyta > Magnoliopsida > Solanales > Solanaceae > Nicotiana > Nicotiana noctiflora. The sequence goes on along the minus strand of JASVEL010008749.1, from coordinate 59,855 downwards.
CGACGCCGCCGTCCCCCGCCGCACTCTGCCGGCCGGAAATCATCTCCGCCGGCGGTAATGGTCCAAACACCACCATTTTAACACCGTAGAACCTCCCGACCACCCTGAACACGAATCCACAAACCGTTTCCCTCGAATCATTCCCTATCTTCTCGAATCTTCATTTGAAGATTCGAGCTAAAACCAAATCTATGCCAAACCGCCCCAAAATCTCACCCTAGCACCTCCAGACCACCCTCATACCCAAATCACCTTTGGTTTTGTTCGAATCCAACCGGAAGCCCAAAATCCCAAAAGCGGCCGTATGAACCCTAAAATTCAAAATTAGGATTTTTCTTCAAATTCAAAGGAAAGTGAAGTCTAATAGAATTTAATTGGGATGTTTTCGTTTGAAAACATCTCAATTAGAGTCCGTTAGACTCCAAATTCAAGTCCAAGCTCCGGATTCTGTTTTGGTTTCGATTTCTTCTCCTCTTGAGGTAATTTCTTTTTTCCTGTTTATTTCAATTAGGTGTTTGTTTGTTTTGTGTATTTGATTGAATTCTTCTCATTTGTTTCGGCCGTCCTGTTGTCACTTCTTCTCAAAGACCTTTTATTTGGTCAATTACTCTTCTGTATTGTTTGTTTGATTGCGTATGTTGTCGAATGCGTATTCGCTTCGATTAGCGTCGTCGAATACTTAGTTTCATTTTTTCGGCCGAGATTTTTAGAATCACTGTTTATTGGTTTTGATTTGTTATCAATAACACATGTTATAGTTAATTGAATGTCGTCGTCTAATCTCGTAGAATTTGTGGTGTGAAATCTCGGGCAGTGCTTTGTTTTGCTTGAATTGAACTGTTCTATTTAGTCCTTGAATTCTGCTGATGTTAAACTAGGAAGTCTGGTTTGGATATAGCTGTATTTCCAATAGGATTTTAAGGAAGATATAGCTATAACTCTAATAGGATTTTAAGGAGAAAAGAGTTGTAATTCTGATAAGTTTCAGAAATAAAACTAACAACCAAATTTCAAAGAGTGCAATGCACATGGAAGGGCTGGTGGAACCTGCTGGACAGCAGGTTATACCATTAATTTCTGCCTTTCAGAGTTCTTTAATTAAAAAGCCATACCTGTACAACTGAAAAGTGAAGAAAAGGTGAAAAAACATAGGCTGGACAGATCTAAAACTAAAAAAGTAGGGTTGTTACTTGGGATCTCTAGGCTATAAAAGGGGATACACACACATTCACAAGGAGAGGAGAAAAACAGACACACATACAAAAGATACAGGGAGGGAGATTCTGGAAAAAAAAAAAACACAGGCATAACACTGTTACATTGAAAAGATTTAGCTCACAAAAATTTCAAGTCAATCCTAGGCAACTCGAGCCCCTATAACGCTGTTGCATTGGTCCCAAAATCAGATATAGTCGAGCTTTCTCTGTTCCTATTTCCAATCTTGAGTGTTCAAAGTGCTTAACCTGTTGAGTTATTTAAGTTTGGTCTTTTGTTGTTTGGTCTTTTGGATTTGCTGTTGGTGTTTCTTGGGTTCCGATGGCTTGAGTTTTCTTCCTGAAATTCTACTATGTTACCTAGACTGCTTGCTACTATTTTATCAGTAGTTTTGGTTGTTGTTGGTGTGGATTGTTGTTGTGCTGCTGATGCTGATCTTCTTTCTCCTTCTTTGTTTCCAAATACCAGGTACATATTCGAATCACAATTTGGTGTAGTTTTGAGTGAAGTGTTGAAACGAAAGACCTATTCATCTATTTCCTGAATCTGAGTAGTCATACTGTCATAACAGCCTATATACTGATAATGTATGTTTGTTTATGATCACTTTCACTTTACATTCAACCTAGAATTCCATTATATAGATACTAGATGACTAAACTGTGTACTGGAGTGTATAACGTGAACTTTGGATTGTTTAATCAATGTTTGAGGACACAGTTAGGATTTAGTATAATTTGATGCTAGATCCAGTATTACGTTTCATGGACAAGTAAGAAATTAGAACTAGTTGGATTCATAATAACCTGCGAGATCAACATATGACATATGTGTTAACTAGGATTTCAAGTTAAGGAGACGTCTCAAGTAACCTTGCATTGCAATAGCCTATACTAGCATTCTTACATTTTTGCAAGTAACAAGCTTGAACGTTGATTTATTAACGTGAATGGAGTTAATTCAAATATAATTAGTCTATTCTGTGTAGTATTATTATCGTTTTCAGTTCGTTCTTCACCTATTTGAATCTAATAATCCGCCAACAGTTAAATGAGTGAAATAATTCGAGTATTAAACTGTAATTTGAGTGATCCATGATTCATCTGAATGTCCAAAAACTGTAATTAATTCTAAAAACTGATAACTGACTACCATGTATAATTTTGAGATAAAAATTTCAAATATAGAAAACAGAAATAGAAAACTTAGAATATTTTAGTTAGGCCTTTAAATAATAATGAGACGAGCCTCACTAAATAAAAATACATAATGGCGGGGCCCTCAAATTAGTTGTTATAAAAACTTAGACTCGGGAAGATCGTTTAACGAATTTCACGGTCTTTCCCAAAGTTAATAAAGACGATAGGCTCTTTAGGCACAATTTGTAAATAAATTCCTTTCCCAAATATGGGTGCGCATTTATGTGACCCAAATCTTATTCTCGGCGAAACTGAAATACATTAAAGTCACAGGCGTACTGGTTACGGTGTGACTCGAAATATGTTTTCGTGACGTCGCAATTCTCCTTAAAATTAAAAGCGGAACATTAAAAGCACCTAGTTAAAATATATAAAGAAGTCGGATAAAAACAAAAATTGCAGTTGAGTGACCGTGCTAAAACCATGGAATCCAGGAGTGCCTAACACCTTCTCCCGGGTTAACAGAATTCCTTATCCAGGTTTTCTGGTTTTACAGACTGTATTACAGAGTCATAAATTTCCTCGGTTCGGGATTAAACCGGTGACTTGGGACACCATTATTTTTCTAAGTGGCGACTCTGAATAATTAAATAATTTGATCCCGTTCCGACTGTCCCTTAAGTGGAAAAACTCCTTCACCAATTATTATTATATCCCTTCTCGGGGTGTAGTATTAAACAATGGCACATTTACATTTAATATATGTGCTAAAAAGGAGGTGTGACACTCATCATGCATACTTATTTGCCTTTTTATCTGTTATATTGTAGTATTTGTGCCCGAGGGGCGGATTTTCTATGACTATCAGCACTAATTGTTTTTGAAATCATTTTTGTAAGTATTGAAAATATCATGTTCAAAAGAGATTTGAACTCAGCCAAGGTATTTCTAAATATTTCACTATTTTACTCAGAAACTTGTACTAGGCTTCTATACAGCATATATGGCTGCTTTACGTGATTTCTTGCTGCTCATATATTATTTACTTCTATTACTCAGTGAGTTGGAGTACTCACTTTACTCAGTGCACCTTGCATGCAAATGCAAGTATTATTCACCCGGTAGCGGATTTGAGCTGGTTGAGGGTATTGCTATTGTAGCCGAGCAAGGTGACCACCAGCATTTGCGGCACCAGACTCTGTCTTTTGATTCCAGATTTTATTTATATATTATTGGCCCTGTAGCAGTGTTCAAACTTGATGCTCGTGACTTGTGACACCACTGGTCGGGCTGTGTTGGGTGGTAAATATCGATTATTATTCTCATTTAGTTGTATTTATCTAATTATTTATGTTTAATAATTTCGAAAGAGGTGTTGTTGTCCTATTGGCTGGCCTTGTCTTCACGAGAGGCGCCATCACGACTAGTTGGGGAATTGAGTTGTGACATAATATTATATAATTTATTTTTATTTGTCTAAATTTTGATGAGCACAATATAAGTAATGATAGCAAATCGTAATAAGTATGGGAGGTGAGTGCAATAAAATTTAGGAAGATATAAGCAAAATAGGATATAAGAAAATAAAGTAACAACGTAATGACGTATGCATTCCTAAAGCAATTGATATTGGAAACAAAATCCACGGGGTGGGCAAAGGAGAGAAAAGAAAGGAGTACGTTTCACAATCCGAAGAGAAAAAGGACTAAATTCCAAATAAATGTAGGTACTAATATATCTTTTTTAATATAAAAAGACATGATGATGAGCTGTAAGTGCTAAACCTGAAAAGAAGTGTAACGATTTCTCCAGACTCCAACAGCAGCCATATAACAAAACTGCATCCTCGTCGCGCCTTTCAACTTCTAGGGTTTTCGCATTCTGTAGATTACTCTAATCTCACCTTCCGACTTGTATTCTCTAACTTTTTTCAGAACGCAGAGATAACTTGCATTAATACTCTGGAGGCGGAAACAATTCGTTTTTATCTAAAAGAAATTTGAGTGTTTTCGAATCTAATAATTAATTCATAAAGGGATTTCATGGAATTGAAGAAATCAAAAAGGGTTTCGTGGGCTACTGGACCTAATCTTTGTCAGGTATACACCACATTACTGCATACAGTTTTTAGTGCACGAAGTTTATGCGTATTTTTTATTTCTTATTCATGAGTACTGAGTCAGTTTCAGGCTATCCTCTGTTCGTAGATAAATAGATGATAACTAGTTTCGCTGTTTTGAGTTACCTGTATTAGTTTATTTTAGTTTGGCTGACTGATGTAGTGATGCTATACTATATATGAGTGGCAGGATTGTAGAAAAACATAGCAATCAGTTTTAGGTGGGGTTATTCTGGACTGTAAATCGATAGGAGATTAAGGGTTTTTATAGGACTAAAGGGTAAAGAGAAGGATGAGATAAAATTTGAAACATTAGGGAGGTAGCAGAGGTGTAGACAAGCTGGCCCAGATACCAGCATTGTCATAAACAAAACAAAAAATAGCTTTGAGGGAGAGAGTCAAAGGCCTTGAATAATTGTTTGAGTTGTGCATTAGTGTCTTTAGGTTCCTTGAAGTGGATGTAGACTAGGAAACTTCTGGTTTTCCGCCAAGAAGTAATGTTTTCAGCTGTTAGGTTTGTAAGGCTTAGTGGCCACTGATTTTTCTTTCGAGCTTTGACTTTGCTGTTTATCCTTTTGGTTGAAAGGTATCAGTCTTCATCTATATTTGCTAAAATTCAAATTTTAAGGGCCATTGTCTTTTTATAATTGGATGACACCAGAGCATGTAGTTAATATGGCTTCTTGGTGCGCATCTGTCTATTAGTTATCATATTGATTTATTGCTGTTAATTTGTCTTTATTGCTTTGCACTAGTAATTACAAGAATTCGAGGCAAACATACATTTTTCTATACAAGTCAAAATGATTTTATTGATATTCATCCTTTTTTATATGATAGTATTTGATTGGACATGAAGTTTAACTTGCTTGGTATATTAGTGAAAGAAGAAGAAATACTGTAGTAATGTTCGAAAATAAGTTTAAAAAGGAAAACTACGCGTCAAAGTATTGATTTGAATAGTCTATTGAATTTGAATATATCAAAGTATTGATTTGAATAGTCTATTGAATTTGAATATATGAATTTGTGTAAGAAATGAAATGGTTTCAAGCCTTTTAGGACGTTCCAAAATGAAAAGAGTCATGTAAGTTGGGACGGAGAGAGTAATATCTGTTGACAAGATGAAAGACCAATAATATTCAATGAGAGGGAGAAAGTACTATTCGGTTTCAAGATAAAGGCTGAACTTGTCTATGCTATTGTTAAGGTGAACAGTTGCCCGAAGCTCTTATATTACACATGATCGAACAATGTAATATACAGGTATCTAACTTGTTAAGAGGAACTTAAATTTTTCTGAGGAATGAAACAAAGAAGTAATATCTAGTGGCAGACTAAAGACAGACAACAGAAGGTTCGCATATTTTGAATTAGGAAATAATGTAAATACTTTCGGTTGTAACGCCACAGCACATGCTTAGTGCTGCTATTCTATATAATATTCTTTTACGGATTAAGAAAAAAACTTATGAAAGGGAACTTACATGTATTTAAATCAACTTAAAATGTTAGAGAAGTACTATCAAGCGTCAAGGTAAATGTCGAACTCGTCCATATTATCATTCAGGTAAACAGTTACTAGAAGCTTTTTATTTATAAATTTGATCATACACGATACTCGTTGACAAAGACCTCAGCATATTTGCTACATGTGTAGATGAAAAATAAGAACGGAGATCAACACCGGGAGAGGAGCAGGTTTATTAAAGTGATGTGTATCTGCTATTTCAGCCAAGAGTTGTAGAATGGGATATAAAATATTAAAAGAAAGATGCATCTTGAGGCAGATCATTCACAATATTCATTAAAAAATCCCCATTTAGAATCACATCAATTCCCAACCCACAAGGTAGTCCTTTGAATTACATTTTGGCTGAGAACTTTTAATAAGTTATGTTCTTGGTCTTATATTTATTGAAGATATCATCAAGATACTTAATGAATGGTAATGCAAGGATGGGGAAGTAACTTGATAAATGTTATTACGCTAACAAATTCCTTGCTTAAGTTCTAGAGGCGGATCTAGGATTTTTGGAACATGGGTACACCACTAAGAAAAGGAGAAAAAAGGAAGTATTAAGTGGGGATCGATCCCTAATCCTTTAGGTAAATAACTCAACACTCAACCAAGTGCACGATTTTACCTTTTTGGAGCATGGGAGCCTGCAAATAATATTAAATTAATTTTAGGAGATATGTACATAAAAACTTAGTTTGGCGGAAAGACAAAACGTGCAATAAGGCAGTAAATCAGCCCATGTTAAGTTGGTATCAACTGAGAAGCTTCTTCAACTGGGACCCTATCTTGCAAAGGTGCTTATAAATTACAGCTGCAACAACTGTAAACATATCGTAAATGAAGGAATTGATGAGATTGATACATTATTACGATTTCCAAAGCCTAATTCCCTCAACTTGGATACTGTCATCTCCATTGAAGTCCCAAAGATTTGGTAATTTACGTAAAAGAACTACTGCTCGGATGCTATGCAATAATCTCAAAGTTTCAAGTAGATTACCCCAACCTCCTTACTGGTTGTCCATTGTTCTGTGCGTAAAATTTTTTCTACACTATCATCACATTTTTTCAGTATCTCTCTACCTAAAAGATTTCTAAGAAATGTTACTCTTTCTGAGCTATTCATCACATTTTTTCAGTATGTCACTCCTAAACGATTTCTCAGAAATGTTTATCCTAAAAGTTATTACAATGGGCATAAGATCTATTTTTAGCACAAAAGCCCAATCATGTTTCTAGCTTTTAATTGCACTTCAAACTCCTCCTTACTCGTGCTAAGTCAAAAAGGAAAACAAATCGGGATGAAGACTCTTGGAAGTTATGCCCCATTTCCATGACAATTTAATCATATGTAAACCTTTGAAGTTTTAGTTGCTAATCGGCCATGTTTGGAGAACTTCATGACATTTGATGAAAGAAAGAACCATGTAAGATTTTGCCCATCAAATGAAGATGGCTTTGGTGGAAAGAACACAATCTTGATGTTAATCTTGTGGAATTTTTTTTCTCAGTTTTCCCAATATAAGACCATACTACAAGGTAAATATGGAATTTATGACCAGATTTAGACATCTTGATTGAAATATTTTTTGTAATCGGACCGTTAGGGAATTTTTTCCTTGCAAAAATTTCTGAAACAATTTTATGGCTATATAGAGCAATATAAATAGAATAAATTGGTGTTGGATAATCAGAAAATTATTGACTTATGCTCTATTTACTTGTCAACTAAAAAAATTGGAGAACAAATCTGCAAGTTAATCTTCTTAAGCATCATTTTCTCTTAAATATCCAAAAGAAAAAAGAAAGAAACTGTTTTTCTTCTTAAGAGAAGGAAAAGGAGCTTATTAGAGGAAAGAAGGCAAATAGGACAGTGATTCATTTATACTAATTCGTGAAAAGAAAATTAAAGACAGCTGCCATATGTGGCCTTATATATGAATTGGACAAAGAAGTGATCCAAAAATGTTATAAATGAATTGCATTCATTTGTGGTGTAAAGAGGATTTCTAGATGATGTAAGCTCACTTTTAGATGTTATAGTATCCTTGTATGAAGAACGAGGACTCACTTTTGCTTTCCTTTTTGAACTATAGGTATGGGCTATGGCTGCAGCACTTCCCTTTTATGCTGATACTTGTATATATAAGCTGTTACCATTCTTAAAAATATGATCCGAAGAACAAAATTAGTGGCAGGTTAGGAGAATCAAGTGCACAAAAAAAGTATGTCGAGATTCTACTAGTGGGTCAGTCGTAGATCCGGAGATTCAAGACTCAAGAGCATGAAAAAGTTTGTTGAGAATCTTGCCATTAAATGTATTTGGACAGAAAAAGGAAAACTGAACAAAAGCACTTATTCAAGTCGCTTATATAACAAAATGCAATTACTGAAATTCTTATAGTTCCTGTAATTAAAGGCATTTCAAGATCAGATGATACTGAACCAAAGTAATGGTTATGGTGTCAGTGATCCATATCATCGTACACTAAATAGTTCTTTTATGATTATCCCTATTATAGTTTGTCAATGTCATAGTGACTTTTTTAAACAAGACCTGATTGGTAAAAGTTCATCCCTTGTTCAATAGTCATGCTTAGTGGTCGCTGATTGCATCTTGCTATTTAAGCTTTTGAGAACCATAGCAGATCATCACAGAGACACCTAAATGTTTGAGTTGTTAATTGACAATCTTTTCCCACTTTTTGAAGGCAAAGCAAACAAGAAGTGGATTTTTGCCATTACTGTATTCTTATTAACCCCCACCCTCCTTTTTTCAAGGAAATATTCTTAGTGTAGTATTTTGTTCATGACATGCCAGATTGACATGCTTTCAGTTTTACTTATCAAGAACATTGATATGCTTTAGTTTTTTCCTAGCTCTCCTTGGCAATTGTGCATAATTTACCATTCATTAGGTAAACATTTATGGGAACTCACTGGGTTTTCTGGGTGTTGTTGTAATAGGTAAAACATTTCCTACAAAAGGATTGTCCATCAAATGCCGGTAGGGGATCTCAACATCATCTTCAGTTGAAGCCGTCGCTTAGACCATCATTTGAAGGAAGACATTGTCTGAAGCAACCAAAAGAGAGGCTTCCTTACATACGTCTGGCTAAATGGAACTGCCCTCCCAAGGTAATCTATAAGTTTTTTATGATAGGAGGTTGCCTTTTATTTGCCTGGTTTCTGCACACATTGTTGTAATAGCCCATTTAATGCAACAATTGCTAGTTTAATTTGAATGAGAGATGGTGTATGGTTGCTGGTGAAGAAAGTAAAGAAGCAAAGGCTCAGAAGCATAGGGAAAAGAGAGTACTTGAGGCAGTTTATCCTTCTTGGTCTGCAATTCCCCCCAAGTATGTAATTTTTGGACTATCTGTTAGGTTTATAGCTTTTTGGTCCCAATTTACTTGATTATGATCCCTGGTTTCTCCTATTGGCTTATAGTCCTTCCACCTCGTCGGATCTGGACCAATTTTATGACGATAACCAAACTCAAGTGATTCCAATCATTCCCATTGAAGAAACAGCAGTTGTAGAAGGTTCTTCCCATTCAACACCATCCCAAAACATCAGCAGCAAGTTGTTAGACCCATGCCTGCCTAACAGTTCATCATCATCAATCAGTATAGATACCACTCAAAAGCTACCTGCTAGTGGAAAATCGTTTCCCCAGGCTTTGTCAACCTCCAAAGATCTCAGGCTACCTCAGAGTAACTCTCCTTTTTGTGTTGGACTGCCTGTTAATGGGCAGTCTGCTCCATCTATTTCAAGATGTCAAAATGTGAACAGAGCTGAGCAACATCAAATTTCTCCCAAGTCACCTGCTAATCACAACCCTGTCACCCAGTTTCCATCCACATGTGAATATCCCAAGATTCCTCAGCACCAGGCTGAAGTTTTGCCAAAGTCCCTAGCTAACCACAACCCTGCTACCCAGTGTCATTCAACATATGAGAATCTGAACGCAGCTCAGTGCAAGAATCAAGTTTCTCCAAAGCCACCTGCTAATGTCATCTGTGTGCCCCAATATCAATCAAATACTGAAAATCTGAGTGTCCCTCAGTGCAAAACTCAAGCTTGTCCAAATCCACCTGCTAATGAAAAATCTATCCTTGAGAAGATGCCACATGGTTTTGAGGGTGATTTGATGGTTGCTGTAACCGCAGCTGTAGCTGCACTTGCAAAAAGTCAAGAGCAGGGTAGTCTGATTGATACTGACTTCTTGATTAAGCTTCTTAGCAACCCAGAACAGATACAGAAACTGATGAACGAACACGGAGTGGCTACCAATCCTGAAACTGGTGCTGCATCTGGCTCAAAGCCTATTGTTTCTTCTAGTAACACCTCAAGGTCAACAGCTGATCCTCTGCATAAACAGATAGCTGGTAATGATAGTCGCAAATCTGCTGTTGCTGATTCAACCGTTTTCTCTCGGTCACTGGAGGTAAGAAATACTAATGAACAAAGAGGAACTGCTGCCATGCCTAGGTCAGTGGATCTAATGGTTCCCTTGCCTAGGACAAAACCTGACAAGGTAACTAACAAGCCCATTACTGAATACCAAGCTCCCCATGCAGGATCTGGACCAATCTTTGGACCAAAGCCAATGGCAAAATCTGTGCCCTTGGCTATCTCTAAGCCTGAAACATCCGTGAAAAGTAATTTGGTTAATGAACAAAGGGCCTCTGCTCATGTAGGAACTGCAGACATTAGAGGAAGTAAGCCATTAATTCACCCCACTGCAGACCTAAATTTGCAAATGATTAAGAAACTGATTAATGAATATGGAGCACCTGACTATATAGAGGGGAAGCCCTTCGTAAATTCTGAGTTAGTTCCTTCACTGGTTTCGTCAAGGGCAAAATTTCCTGTTGCTACGCAGCCTGAGCTGCAAATACAGTCGTATTCATCAAATACTGGCCTCACGTCCCCATTCTCCTCAATGACTAATGCTGCCCCTCTACATAAGGATATCAATTACTACAAATCCTTGATCAAGCAACATGGAGAAAATCGTGAATCTGTGGATTGCGAAATCCTACAAAATATCAATCCTTATTACCATACGCAAGGACCAGAATCGTTAAAGAACCTAAAACCTAATCAGGCGAGCCTGAATTTTCAGAAGTATTGCGTTTTCTTCAACACATGGGGATGCCTAAATGGCACCACTTGCCCCTTCCTGCCCGATATGTCCAAACAATGGAGGTCTGGGGAGATGTTGGAAGCTCCGGCTCCAAAGAGAATGAAGTTAGGTGGGGAACTTACTGGTAGGACATGATTCAGGAGGTATCCGTTTTCTTTAATACAGAAAATCAGTGAGAAAAGCAGTTGCACAGTTTAAACATACGCATTTCGTTTTCCTTTTCTTTGGGGAAATTTTGAAAAGCATCCCTTTTAGACTTAGATTAGACATTTAGAATGAGTTGGCTTTTTATATGAGAAAAGTTTTGATTTGAAACTTCGAAGTTGGGTGAAGCGCTTCTTGCCTCAAGAAATTTTTTCTTTTAACAAGTTTAATGAAGCCTTTTTACTTTAAGTCAAAGTTTCTGAAGCTTCAAAAATTGATGGAACTGGTTTTGGACTCAAGCTCCTGGGGGAAGCCCTAGGGTCATAATTCTGGGTATTGAAAGCTCCCAATTTCAGAGAATACTGCATGCATAGATGAGACTCCGCCTTCGCACTTGATAAAAGTGGTATATAGAATTAGGGGTGTTCGTGGTTCGGTTTGGATTTGTTTTTCTTGAAGAAGAAATCAAACTAAATAAGTTGGTTTTCCAAATATTAGAATCAAATCAAACTAATTAAGTCAGTTTTTCCTCCATTCGGTTTATGTAGGGTTGTCTTTTTTCGATTTTTTTGGTTATTTATCGATTTTTTTCTTAAATATACAACATATACTACCAAACACATTTCGGCGATTATATTTTCAACGTGACACTATCAAATCAATTGCCCAGAAATATGTTATTTACCAAGATATAATATGATGATAATTGAGTTAAATAGTGATGAATAATTTAAGTACTCAATTAAAAATATTTTTTTTTAACACTAAATGAATTTTTACACTTAACAAAAGAAAATTACCAATTAAATTAGAATGTAAAGGTAATAAATTATACTAAAAGTGCAAACTATTAACATTTACTATAAAAAATTTGAAATTTTGTATAAAAATATACGTATATATAGGTCTAATAATGCATTTGGGATAACCAAATATATATGTATATATACGTATATATACGGCATACACTACTCCTATAGTTGGTTTGGTTTGGTTGTTTTCGGTTTTTTCAGTTTAAAACCATAACCAAACCAAATTTGATCAGTTTTTAAAATTCGAAATCAAAACCAAACTAAATAAAAAAGTGTCAGTTTTTGTTTGTCGATTTGGTTTGCTTTTCGATTTGGTTCGATTTTTTGGATTTTTATGAACACCCCTACTTAGAATATACCAACTTAAGAGCACCCTTAATCCTAATTTCGCATGTTGATTTACAGATTAGGTTAGTGGCAATTAACTAAAAAGATTATAAAGCATTTGATGGAGGAAATTCTGTTTAAGAATCAAATAAATTTGGATTCTTTAAAAGTGGTGAAAATCATATAGAATAATACTAATTACTAATAATGGGATCTGATAACCATTTTAGAACTTTATAAGATGAATAAGAGTATTACATCAACGGGGATAAAATATGCCAATATATAAATTAAGTGAAAGAAATGCTGTGTGGCCCACCATGCAATCTTGTTTGTTTGTCGTCTAAAATTAGCGTAAAGAGTTGAGATCCAAGGGAACGTAAAATTCGGAAGTTTATTTAGTTACTCGAAACTCGTCTAGACGCTAATTCGTCGTGACAATTCAAGTGCAAAGCTAGTTGTCTGAATGAATGGAATTTCTTCTTCTGAATGAAATTTCTTAACATAGACGAAATGGTATTTGTCGTATAAAACCTGAGTCGAAACTTGACATACTCATTCTTGCAGATAGACATGTTAACCACGGATAATATTATCATTCAATACATTCGTGTTCATATAACCAATATATTTGTATCAATTTTCAACTCGAACACACTGATAATTGGAACATAACAGAGGCCGAACTTATTGAATGAATGGGCACTACTCTAAAGCCAGAGAGCTTCCTATGGCTATACTTTTGACTGGGTTATGTTCTTCCACTGGTACCTCGCTGCAAGTATACTAATCATAATTTCTTGTAGGAATCTCTAAATCAAAATCGGTTTGATTTGTCAAAAACTATTCTTCAAGGATTACTTGTCCACAAGTACCACCATCAGAACCATTGGAGACCGATCCATGTTACTCTCTCCGATCCAGAATAAGTGACCAATTTATCTTGGGAACACTCATTAAAGAAATACTAAATTCTAGAAATAAATAATTAGTGTGACTAAACTACCCTTCATTAAATGTTGTAGCGTTATTAATGTTAGGAGTAAAAGACTTTTTAGGGATACATATATAAGGGTAATTTTGAGAAAACAGATTTAAGTTTTTCTTGATTATATAAAGGGAAAAGGTCCAAATATACTCCTGTACTTTGCGAAAATGGTCAATTATACCCCTCGTTACAAGTTTGGCTCATATCCAACCTTGCCGTTACATTATTGGCCCGGAAACTCCCTAAACTTTAAACGGAGCAAAATACCCCCTAAACTTTACGATAAAGTCTATATATAACCCTCATTTTTTTAACAAAATATTTTTGTAAAAACTAGATATTTTGTTAAATTTTTTTTTCTGTTTTTACAACAAAACTTTAAAAACACTGAAAAACGAAGAAAAAATATTTTTCAAAAGCGAAAAATAATTTGTTGAAATATTTTATTCAGTTTTTAAAAAACAAAAATATTTTGTTAAAAACTGAAAATATTCTAATTCCTCGGTTTTTATATTTTTTTTCCAGTTTTTACAAAAAAAATAATTTTTGCAATTTGTTTAAAGTTTCACAAAAAGAAATGTCCTTTTCTTTTGGAAATGTTCTAATTTCTTTTTGTAAAACTTAAAAAAAAAATTGCAAAAATTTACAAGGAAAATGAAATAAAGAGTGCAAAGTTGCGCTAACCATAGAGAGAGTTGCCGAACCAGCACCAGCTTTTGCCTGAAAAAATGAGCACCGTATCCATTCAGCAAAAGATGAATTCCACCAATGGGGTTAGCTTAGTCAGTAATTTGTGGTGTTATGACAGCAAAATAAACCATGACCGAAATCATCCAGAGATTTTCCTTGTTTACAAAAGGAGAGTAGCAAGGAATAGGTAGGATAATGGAGAAAGAAGATAAATCAATCCAGGAGAGAGACCACATCTTATGGCAATGGAGCTGAGGCATGATGCTGGACACGCTAGCACTGCATATTAGATGTGGAAGATGTGGAAGATAAGGACTGTCATTTTTGCAATTTTTTTTTTAAGTTTTACAAAAAGAAATTAGAACATTTCCAAAAGAAAAGGACATTTCTTTTTGTGAAACTTTAAACAAATTGTAAAAATTATTTTTTTTGTAAAAACTAGAAAAAAATATAAAAACCGAGGAATTAGAATATTTTCAGTTTTTAACAAAATATTTTTGTTTTTTAAAAATTGAATAAAATATTTCAACAAATTATTTTTCGCTTTTGAAAAATATTTTTTCTTCGTTTTTCAGTGTTTTTAAAGTTTTGTTGTAAAAACAGAAAAAAAAAATTAACAAAATATCTAGTTTTTACAAAAATATTTTGCTAAAAAAATGAAGGTTATATATAGACTTTATCGTAAAGTTCAGGGGCTATTTTGCTCCGTTTAAAGTTTAGGGGGGTATCCGGGCCAATAATGTAACGGTAAGGTTGGATATGAGCCAAACTTGTAACGAGGGGTATAATTGACCATTTTCGCAAAGTACAGGGGTATATTTGGACCTTAACCCTTATATAAATGGACACTTATTTTGGACCAAAATAAGAAGGTAAATTGATCACTTATTGTGGACCGGAGGGAGTACTTTGTTAAGCTTAGTAAAATCAGTGATCAAGTTTCGAGTGCAAAGTTCATGTTATTCTCGCTTTTCATGCCTTGTTACTCGAACCAGTTTATGCGTCAATATGTTTTCATGACTAAAGATCATACATTAGCTGGACAACAAAAACAATGCTACCTATAGTACTTAATGCAAAAATTAGAAGAGGGAGCGGTATTTCTTTGCTCCTGTTGTCAAGCATCCAGTAGTTTTCTCAACTTTGTGTTAGTTCATGTTTTTCACCAAGTTGGGTTGAGAGCTGATCTTTACAAGCACATGTCCTTCCAGCAACAGAGAGGAATCCCAAATGGTCAAATAATTGGACGATGTAAGGAGATAGATCAATTGGCATGATAATTCTTTACATGCGATGAGGCATATACTAATACAACAGCTAGGCAGATGCGGATACAGAATTTAAATTCTATGAGTTCAAACTAATTATATTTTTAAAGTTATAGGTTCATATTTACTATATATTGTAATTTTAATAATTTTTACGCATAAATTTATACTCCGCACTGAAAGTACTGAGTTCAGTTGAACCCGGTACTAAAGGGCTGGATCCACCCCTGCAGCTAGGCAATGGTCCACATATTTCTATTTCTCATGCAAGAATTGAAGCACCAATGCGTTTCAGCACTTTCAATTCTGAATCAATCTGAAGCAGCTAGTGAGTTTGCAACGACTGAAGGCTATAATGGTGAAGGATGTGACCTAGTAGTTAATGAGCTAGGTTAAAATCACGGAATACTAGGGTCAATTTTAGTAGAGACACCTTTGTTGGTTTTTTCTCATCTATTTTTACCTTGTCAATGTAAAGTTACCTGATACTGCTAACTGGTTGAATAATCAAGGTCCGTGCTAGCCACTTTATCAAGAAAAACAATAATTATAAGGTTGAGAGAACAATTGCCATAGGGATATTAATAAATGTAATACACATGTATACACATTATATGCTAATTAAAGATACCTACTAAGAGTCGTCCTTGCTGAATTTAAGCAAAGGAATTATAATAGTCCCTGGAGTTTCCTTGCTGTTATTTAATTTTTATTATTGGTTTAATGGGTGTCCATGGACCGGGTGGTTCGGTGTTTATTAAAACTAAACCAACCCAACTATATCGATTTGGATTTGTTTGATTTTGTCAGGGTTTTTGGGTTTTCGGTTTTTTTGTTACATGAATATTATTTTAATCTTACTTTGTTAAAATTATATATACTTATTTGATAAGTGAATATATGTTTAGTAAATATGAAAAAAATTAATAAATATATGATCTATTAATATATTCTAATGGGAGATTTTTTGTAGTAACACATGATAGTTATTTTCTTAGTCGTCTAACAATAACTTTTCTTTAATTTACGCTTTCAAGGTTAATACATGAGAGGATCCCAAATATTTCTACATTTTCTAAAGAAAATTCATTATAAAGTCTTAAAAATATAAATAAAATTTATATAATTGTATGACGGTTTGGTTCGGGTTTTATTACTCAATACCAAACCAAGTCAAACCAAACCTAGTCTAGGTTTTTAATCGGTTTGATTTAGTTTTTCGATTTTGTGTGATTTTCCGGTTCAATTTCAACACCCCTAGATTTAACTATAGCTCACACCTTTCTAGCAGACACTCATTCATCTTAATCCAATATCCAATCGTGAATTGATTGTATAAATTATCAAGATTTCATATTTCTCTATTTGCTTCATCTATATTATTTGAGAAATATTCCTTTTGTTTCAATGTATATGAACACATTTGATTGGGCACGGAGTTTAAGAAAAGAGAGAATACTTTTGAGTTTGTGGTGTAAAATAAAGCACAAATATTTTGTGTGGTTATAAATTATTGCATAAAGATAAATTATTTTCAAATAGAACAAGATGTCACTCTTTTTAGCACTGACTAAAAAGAAAATAAGTTCGCATAAATTGAAACGGAGGGAGTAATTTTTAATTTGGTAAAACTTATTATTTGACTCCACTTGTGAAATTACACTGGCCTCTGATGTTGTTGTTATAGCCTAAATTCTTGATCTCAATTTTCACTACTCTCTCCCTTTCGTTGGGTGAAATTATGTGTACGAGAGTAAAGCTACATAAATTTTGATGTGAATTCGTAGATTCTTAAAAAAAAAAAAAAAAAATTGATGTACAAAAGCTACATAAAAAGTCACTATAGTTAATAATTCATAACTTTAACAAGTATTTAAAAAGAATTTGGTAAAATAAAAAAATATTTAACTCCGCAAATAATAAAAGCTCTAATGTATGTTATAGCGCTATCGGGATTATGAATGAAAATGGATAAAGGGTAATTTTTTGGGTAGTTATAAAGATAACTCTGAATGTTTGCAAAATTATAGTCAACCAAGCGTTAAATAATAGCAAGGAACGGAAGGTAACCAAGCGTTAATTTTCGACTTCTTATGCTTCACATCTTCTTCCTCTTCAGATGGGACTCTATTTTCACTTGATTTTGCTTCTACAATAAAAGAGCGGGTAAAACATAGTATATATATAGAGAGAGGGGAAGTAGCTGCTCGACTTTTGAGGTTATTTTTACAAATGTAGACTTCTCAGTGGAATAAACTGTTTTCCGCGGGAACACGCATTTGCTTTTTTATTTTTATTTCAAAAGAATAAAAATAAAGTGATTAATTTTGACAGATAGTGGGTCTCACTTTTCTACAATAAGCAATTCCACTTGAGATTCAAAAGCTATTGCAAGCTCAATCGCATGCTTAAATGAATTCAAGCAGAAGTGAATTGGAAGTTTAAAGTCGGACCAATATTGACTTAGAATTGTTTACTTGGACGCATTCATTGAGTATAAAATTAAGCTTTTACTCCCTGCAGCAGGATAGAAAATCTCTCGCCCATAAGGTGGTCTCTTGTGCTACTTCTATCAAACTTGGAGATGCACGAGCTCAACGAGCTTCACAGCCAGTAATGGCGGAAGCAGTTACATGTTTTAAGTGATCAAAGCTTGAGAGGAAAAGGAATTCTCTGATGATTGAGGAGAGAAAATCATCTCATTATGTGTTAGCTGCAAGTATATATACAACAATCTACCTAATGACAGCTAAGCAACTAAGTGGCTAACTAGCCAACCTTCAACTATCGCCTAACTAACAATTGGAATGAACAGTACTAACTAACTATAACTAACTACTGGAACTACTAACTAACTACTGGGAAATAGAAGAGGAAAGAAGGGAGTACAGTGTTAATTATATGTACAGCATAATATTAACAACTTCCATATACAATAACTTCGGCACGATTATTTTCACTTGCCGACAGTTTAATATTGCTATCAAGAACATTCAACGTCTGTTAATTCCCTTTTTTCCCCAACGTCTGTTAATTCTTAAACCCTCTGAAACTGGTCAAACTTTTCAAGAACAAAAAAAGGAAAAATGAATCAGCTCAATGTGGTGCCTGGTTGTAAAAACTAGTTTATGTATTTGCAACTGCTACAACTTGATAAGATGGTTCTGAAGCATATATAGGATTCACCAATAGAAAAATGCGTACAACAACCTGATTTTAAGATCCAACAATCCATCATGGCAACAATGTGCAAACTAGTTCAAATCAACCTATCCTGAACATTCTGATTGTACAAACAAATTCTATTAATCTCAGCCAAAAAGATCTCTGCTCGCTATTTGCTATTGGTATTCCATAATGTAGGATGAATCTGCGTGAGAGGGTATCTGTGATCTACAAGACATATCCTCAGCAAAGGAAACAATACTCCCACTTTCTTACATAACAAAGATCTGCAGGATCTCATATAACTTTGAGATGTATATCTATATTTCTCTGAGAATGGGCCAACCTTTCTTAATAATGTCATTGATCTTTGCATCAATTTGCTTTTGGATCCTTGATGGACAGAGCTCTGCTGCATAGCCATTTAGTTTTGCAGCAAGTGTTGACCTCTCAAGCTCCTCCTCAGGCAAGTTTCCCATCAATTGAAGTAGGAATGGGTTCCGCTTAAGCTCAAATTTCTGAAAAAATGGACAGTGAGTGGATTTGTCAATCAAGTGCTTCAAGAGATCAAAGCAGTGGTATTGAGATTAACAAGACGAATGCTGTGTGTGTGCGCGTGCGCGCGCGCTTAGCAAAGGGGTACAGAACAGGGAAACTACTTTTTTCTGTTCTTTTTTAGTCTTACAGTCTGAGCATCACATTTTCCAGTTTCTTACAACAAAATTCCCCTCATTAAAGACAAAGATGTTTTCCCATTTGCAGTGCTTTACCTGGAAGGGAAATCGCAGAAAATAAATATTTTTTAGAATCTATGCACCACGTATCCACCCCGCTTATGTTTTTTGTTATTCCAACTTATAAAGCAAGATGGAGGCCAAATTCTTTGGGCAGTAGGAAGTTAGGGCCAACAAAGAAAAGTAACCTAAGAGCAGCGGAAGAGGCCAACTGGTGTATGTCCCTCTGAATTTTACTAGACCAAATTTTTTGTTATACATCAAATAATTTTATTAAGATCAAGATGGTGTTAAATACAATAAAGAAATAAGAAATGAATCCCCTAAAGTCTAGTCAACTATCGATGGGACCAGGTATTTCTTATTTACACACTCTCTGAAGCTTGGATGTCCTTGGACCAAATTCCAACAACTTTTTGCCATATCTTTATGCCAATATGTAACAATCATATGTTCGCGAATCTGAAAGGGGCTCATCCCTTCTCAATCTCCCTGACAAGAAGTACAAGGCAATGACCCAAAAAAGCACTTAGAATGCCCCTTTGAGTAGGAGGGGAATTTTCCTCCAATACCAGATACAATATCATGTCAACCTACATTTCCTCCATATAAAGCTTGCCGACGGTAAGGGCTAATAGCATTTTGCTTGTCATGAATTCTATGAAGTCATCCAATATAGCTTCAACGGTTATGCAAATCTAGTAGCATTAGGATCCTGTGCAGAAGTTTTCTTCCCTGCTTACCTTTTGTAATTCTTCCTAAAGGAAAGGAGACTATGCATTCATTTTACAATCCTTATGTACTCCAGAAATAACCGATTGAAGTCTTCTCCTTAGCATCTGAACTGACAAGAGAGAGATTGCTCGATGGCATCTCCTCAATCATCATTACTAATCTTCTATCACATGATATAAGTTCACACGCTGCCCTATGGAGCCAACAGAAGCCCATCCAACCCACTTATTACCTCATATACTATGAGAAACTGGTTCTACCACACTGTTGAATTGTGTGATCATCACTTCTTAAAGCTTAAGTTGTTAGAGAGCACACTTTTAATTATATTTTCTGAAGTAATAACTAAAACAGCAGAGGTAAAATATAGTTAATTAGTACTTATTATATTACGTCTCAACACCCCGCCTCACGTGTCTGATTCATTTTCATGAGTCAAACACATCGAAATGTTGTTCTATCTTTAAATTTTCGGGCGGGTGAAATTTGAACCGAAGATTTCTTGGCTGCTCTAACATGTCGAAGTGTGTGACTATCTCATTTAAAGTTGTAGCTGTTAGAGAAAGTGCACTTTTATTACTTAATTATTTTACATCTCAACACACCTCCATCATCGTGGTTTCTTTGAGACAAACCACAGATGGTTTTCATTTTCTTTATCGTGCCCTCAACTAATATCAACTCCGTAAATTTTATGATGTAAGAATCAATACGACCGGAAACGTCAGTACTGCACCCCTTATGACAAGCATCAAGCTATGCACTTATGCTTCACTAATCTAGTATCAGCTATTCAGCATAGTGTAGTTATGGATACTAGACCTGATGTTCAGGCTCAGCAGGATGAAAAGCTTCGAGCTGTTGAATTTGAGTGGTTACAATGCTGCTCTTTGACTTTGATTGTTCTCTTTCCTTGCTAACAGCAGCCAATCTGGACTCCTCAGTGCCGCTTGTGAAAATAATAGACCTACACTAGGCAAATTCATAACTTTGCTATTCATATAGTAATATGTCTGAAGTAAAGGGAACCCAGGTTGAAGTCAAGGATCCTACCTGTACTGGTTACCAACATCAGGACCTTGTCCAAAGACTTGCCTAGAATCGTGATTAGACCAGAAGACCTCCAATAGTTGTCTGAAACCGATTACTTCAGGGTCATATTCGACCTACAGGATACAAACTTTAGCACATTAAACACGTTGAAATCATTAAGATAAATGAATATTTAGTTATTTTAAATGTAAATTTCTAGGTAAGAAAAATTAAAATGCAACTCAACCTATCCTCCGTTTATTTGAAACAAATCCAGAACAAACCACAGAAAATTTTCAAATAAGCTTGATAAAGGACAAAAAACCTGTTCAAAACCTAAAACATTTTTACAGGCAAGAATACCATGTCAACAAAATGAAAGCGTAAAACATCAACTATTTTCTACAAAATTCAAAGAAGTAGGTTCCAAATATTACAAATAACAGCAAAACTATAAAACATCTATATATCAAATCTGAAATGCACAAAATGATCATTCATATCTTTATGGCAATAACATGGACGGAAAACAGGGGAATTTCAAATAAAGAACTTTGACAAAAAAATTTACTCTGTACCTTCAGTCAGTTTGGTATGCTAGATGTCTGTAAGATATGCTAGCATGTTTCCATATATAGGTCCCTCATATTTTTCACCACCCCATGCTGAGCAAACTAGCTTTGATATATAAAATACTAGAAAACACTAGCCCTAACATAACCATCGCATACTGATACCACACAGGGACACAAATGGGTTGCAACTACAAATTACAACAGCGTGCGAATTGGCTATTGTATAATATGACAATCAAGTAGAGACCACTGAAGTACACAAGGATAAGAATAGACGCGAAAGATTATGCTCCATTATAGCATATGGGAAAAGGAACAGAGCCAAATAGTTCCTTATTTCCACCACCACCTATGGATGACAGAGAAGAAAAATATTATAAAAGTTACAACCCATCGCAGTCTGAAAGATAAAATAATATAATGAAATTTTATTGCTTATATAAATACCACTAACCACTGCTGCAAGTGAAACATTTGGTTACTAGCTCTATGGTGACCAATACCTTATTTTTACTAAACAATTAATGCAAGTCAGCGAAACGCCTATGGTGAGGACAACAAAATTGTAAAATACACAAAAGAAGGGATAGCCACGTGATATCCATGAGAAAATAGTTCGAACACGACAAAATGTATCCAGAAATTAGTTGCATAAAGCTGGTGTTAATTCAGCCAGACACTAAAGATGATAAAAAAGGGTATTAGCTGACTCATCTAACATATTATGTGCATTGCATAACCCTGATTGGAGATAATTCACCGATTTAAGTAAATCCCACAAGGACTTTCCTCCACCTCAGCTAATGTCACACCTAATATTTTATAAAAAGTGCAACCCAAGCTGTCCCCATTTTAGTCCTTCATGCACGCCATTGCAATTTGATTTTGATCAAGCTCCTCCTTGCTTTGGCAAAATTTGTTGTATAACCACAAAAAGTTTGTATTCCTTACAACCTAATCATTTCTTCACTATTGACTAGGCATTAATAATCATATACATAATAAATTACAGCTCCATTTTCCTATATCCTATTCTTTATAAATATGAATGCTTCAGTAATACTTTCTTCTACAGGAAGTTAACTATTCATGTACCTTTTGAAGATACAAGGTACTCGTTTTGTTTAAACAGAACCTAATTTTAACTATCTAATTTTACTTTTTACAATGCAATCAACATATCTAAAAAAATCCATCAGATCGCAGAAGAAGCTTTAAAAATGTGGTGATTACATTAGATTGGAGTAATTTATTTACAAGTAATTAAGGCACAAATATGAACAAATACCTGTACACATTCAGCGTGATCGCCCAAACTTCTGTACTCAGGATTGGGTTTAGAACCACCAGCATAACCGACGGAGGTTCTAACGACGCCGTTGAGGCAACCAAATGCAGCTTCGGATCTCCAGAAGCATCCAAGAGCGAAAACTGCAGTTTGCAATGGCTGATTAGAAGGATCCTTTGAAACCTCAGGGATCCGATCTGGGAATCTGATGCTCACAACTGGATTCAATGCCAATAGAATGATTGTAAGACAAAGAAATGGAGATAAAAAGGAGGAATTGCTCTTATCGACTTTCATTTGAACACAGACAGGGAAAAGCCGGGGACGGTTACGCCCACTTTCCGGTTAAATCTTTCCGAGGGGGAGTAGTTTTTCACTCGGTCTCGCTGGAATTGCCAGCTCGCCTGTCTTGTTTGCTTTTCGGTAATTTCCTAATTCCCAATTCTTTTATTTTAGGAGACAACTCGTCGTTCTTTAAACTATTTTTATATTTAGTTGGTATAAAGTTACAGTAGTCAGTATATCTGATTTTGGGATTGTGAAGTTATCTTTACCCTGTAACAAGAGAGAATAATAATTCAAAAATAGTTAATTACAAAATAACTTATTTAGCAATCAAACGATCCTTTAGTATTTAGGAAAGTAAAATTATAAGTTCAGGTACACTTTAAAAGTTTTCTTGAAGTATCATTTTGACAACTTGGTACCAAAATTTTCTTCTTTGTGTTAAAAAAAAATAGTTGGGAAAATGTCTTAAAGTTTTCTATTTAAATTTAGCATATAATGTAGCGGGGAACTCTTTTGCAAGTAAGAATAGTTATAGTAAAACATGATTATAATTGGGAGTAAGTTAGGTTACAAGTTGATGTCAGAGAAGGTCGGTTGGAACTTGATTATGACTTTGAGAATATTGGTTTGCAAATTATTTGCTTAAAATGAATTGGCAAAAATTTGCTCTAGTAAGTTGATTTACAACATAATTACATTTTTGTATGAATTGGTTTGCAAAAACTCCTCTATTATTGCTTATATTTTTTAGAATATTTAATATGTGTTGTTGTCAATCTTCTACTAGATTAGTCCCATAATATCCACACTTTCAAGATTCACTTAGAAATATTATCATTGACTAGGTTTAACCCCTCACTATACAAAATATAATGGTTTAACCTATAATTATACTTTTTGGTCAAATAATTTGGCGCTGTCTGTAGAAATTTTCTAATTAAGTTTTAGTTCCCTCTAGATCTACAATTAACACAGATCGCTAACGTAAAAAAAACGGGGGGCAATAACAAAGCCCCTTTTCTTTGTATGCACAGATCTAATATGGCAGGTAACAGAGAAAAAAGAGCGAGAATAATGAGTTTCACACCTCCTTTTTACGCTAACCCGCAAGGGCGCAAGGAGTTTTTCCAATTAAAGGACAATCGAAACGGGATTTATTTAATTAATTCAGAGTCGCCACTTGGGAGATTTATGGTGTCCCAAGTCACCGGTAGAATCCCAAATCGAGGAAAGAATGACTCTATTTAATGGTCTGCGTACCAGAATCCGGATAAGGAACTCTGTTAACCCGAGAGAAGATGTTAGGCATTTTCGAGTTCCGTGGTTCTAGCACGGTCGCTTTGATCATACTTGGCTTATTAAAAATATTTAATTACTGATTTTAAATCTATGTGCATTTATCTTTTTACTTCTTTTAATTACTTGAATTACTCGCATTTAAAGAATTGAATTACGCGAACGTATACTCATTCTTTTTTACGCGTCAAATTATGCCATGCAAACGTGTCCACAATTAATATCGTTGTGTTTATTTATTAAGAAATAGTTTGGCCAAATTTGCGCTAACGCATACTCCAATTTCATTTTTTTTATTTTTTTATTTTTTAAATCGTAATCATGTTACGCGAATATATACCTAATTAGGATAGTATTTTAAGACGGTCCTGAAGGATTTTGTACGAAATATTATTCTTTTTACATCTAGGTTGTGAAATTTACACAAAGGTCATATGTGATTTAATAGTGAATAGTACACCTCAAACTACTAAAATTAATTAATAGCTCGTAACCCATTTTAGTACTAAGAAGAGAGTGATTAAAGTTGCGCGAACGCATACTTTGAGTCTTTTGAAAATTAAAATTACAACTTTATTACGCGAACGTATATATAATCGGAAAAAAAAAGGAATTTGTGCACAATAAAGTGCAACTACTGAATCATCACATGAAATTAAAAGCAATGGGTTGACGTGAGTGAAGATGAATATTTCTTTTCTTTTCTATATATTAGAAAAGCTACGGTTTCGACCTGGCTGTTTTTCGTCCTTAAAATCAAAATTGAGGACATTCTTGTCTTTTCAAAGTGCTTTAAATGACTTACGTGTCCCGCAGAGGTGGAAATGAAGGGACACCTCATTATTTGGGTACCTAGATACCATAACCAAGGTATAACATCATGAAAGAGCCATTCAAAATCAGATAAATCCCTCCCTGAAGTTCAACTTTGAGTTTGATTTAAAGTCATTTTACTGGATTATTTCTATGTTTAAACTTTTCTCCTAAGTTTCTTTGTCTTTTTTGCCATTAGATTTTATTTGATTTCTAGATTTCTCCTTTGCTCTTTGGTTTTGGAGTTTGTTGTACCTGCGATTTGTGCTGATTTTTCCTTCTTTTCTTTGTTACTTTCTTTATTTTACTCATTTATTTGTGATGGAATTTTGATAGATATCTATTAATTTACTCCTTATTTTGAATAATTGGGTAGATCTTTCACATGCATTGTCATTATTTATATTTCTTTTATACGTTTCATTCTTCTACCAAATAATATGTGTTTTTCTGGTGCAGGGAATAAGTTAAACAAAGATTAATTGATCTCCTCCAAACGAGAACTCAATAAAGCTCAAAAAATTCATGGATTGCTTGCTTTTCTTCTTGATTTCTCAATTTCATGTCCATTATTAGTTTAGCTTCTACAATTTTGCGCTTTCCTCGGTCTTTTTAGGTTGCACCCGTCTATTACTGCTAGATTGTTATTTTTTGGAGTTTGATATATGCGTGATTAGGTACAAAAGACAGATATCCATAGGCAGCTACTACAAATAAAATATGCTACTTATGTATTTTACCATTTTTTTGAAATAGATATACCAATATACCAATAAATTTTTTAAAGAAGTTAAATATTATAAGAAAACCCGTGATATGGATAGCAAATAAGTATTTGCAACTATTATGTTTTGACATTTGTTTGTTTTGTCCCGTCCAAATGAAATTGATTATCTCCCGTCTCTACTTTGGTGAAAAGCTGATAGATTTGGATAAAGAAATAAAGACAGTATTTTTTCTATTTTAACAAATAAAATTTCTTTGATGAAGAGTAAAGAATGAATAAATAGTGAGGTATACATATTCATAACCTGAGATTGAAAAAGATTTTGATTATGATGAATTCTATTGCTTTGATTAGTTGATCTACTCGTGATATTAATTAAAACTTTTTTGAATGCTTTCTGTGTTTTGTTCCTTGGTACAACGGTCCAAGGGATATTTTGGAATGAATGCATAAAGGTTCTATTATTTTTTGCCCTTCTTAACTTAATAAACAAAGATGTTTATGAAATGACAAGTGAAAAAACTTGCAATATTTCTGAAGCATGTAAAATATAGTTGTGTGTTGAGGTGTGTCACAAAAATATTATAAATGAAAGTTATTTTGCATCAATGTTCTATAGAATCCTTCTCTCTTACCTTTCATCCATTGCCCTCTAGGTTGTACTGGTATTGGTCACAGTGATCAGGTTTACGTCTTTTGTTCCTTTTATATTGCTTTTGATCCATTATCTGGTATTCTTCATTATCCTTTATTGTTTATTTCTCATCTTTGTTGGTATTCTCCTTTTTTTTTCGATGTGTGTTGCTTTGTCTTTTGTTCTCTTTTTGTATTTTGTCATTTATGTACTTCATGTTGTTTGTCTGCATGCAGAGATCCATCACACACTCCCGAATTTACATTTTCGATATCTAAAATCTGTAGCAATTTTTTGACAAGAAAAATTGAGGTTTCAGCTTGAGGGTCTTCCTTTATCATCAAGGTAATTGCATTTTCCAAAATTAGTTTATGATCTATCTTTTTATTTTGAATTTGAACGGCGAGTTCCTCTCTATTCTTGTAAGTATTTGGTTTTGTATGCTCCTGGTGGTCTTAAACTTCTCTGCAATTTCCTTTTGGCTTTGATCTTTTAATCGTTCTTTGTTAATACACATGGTTGTGTTTTCCAACTTTCTAATTGATTTATTTTATTGACATGCTATGGCTAATTTATGTGAAATTGGTCTGACCTCAAAATCGGTGGAAAATGAAACAAAATAATAGTTCTAAATTCAAACTTAGAGTCAAGAAACCATGTTGTTTGTGTCTTTGTGAATGTGTTCAAAATTACGGAAAAAATGGCTATTCTTATATAGGTTATATATGATATCACAGGGAGAGTCTTCCAGATTCAATGGTAGTGTTATAGTAGTAATTTTCTTTGTTGTCCATGCATCTGCTTCATTATTTTCAATAGATGAGTGCAAGTCTTAGTTCATCGATCCAGATAAAAAGCTATACATGTGATATAGGAACAACCACTTCAACTTCAACCTCAATTTTCTTCTTCTCTCTCCCCATTGTTGGTTTTCTTCTCACAGAAGCCTTTATCTAAGCTCGATTGTGATACTGATCTTGATGTTAAGCCTAATTTAGAAAAAGAAAATTTAGGTTCAATCTAAACTGCTATGTACTCAAAATATGATTAAATAGTAAATTGATGCATATTCTTGAGGTAGCAATAGTGGAAAGACCAATCACACTTGATGACACGTTAGATTCCATTCCAAATCCAGCAACTTTATGTGCAGAGTCTCCCCCATACTTCTTTTCTGAAGGAAATGAAATAGAGAATTATTATTTTTTCGAGAGAGTTAAGCGATGTATGCTCTGAGTTGCTCCAAAGATGCTAAGGTTGTGCGCTTTTTCATGAGTACTGTGATAAAAGTAATTTTAATTTTCTGCATAAAGATAATTTTTTTTTAACAAAACTCTTTCTCATTTTCTTAGTTCATTGGGGACAATGGTTTCTTCTTTTTGGTAACCAATTAGCTTTGGCTTTATGTTTCAGAAGCAATTTATGTTTATTGCAATTTTCTCTGATTTATTTGTTATTCAATTTGATAAAGAATTTTTCAAAAGAGAGCTTTTTATGTGTACAGTTGAGAAACACTATCGAGAGAAGTGCTTACAGCTGATAGTCTTCTTGAAACTGATAAGGTATCATTATCTTTGGTGAATGTATCTTGAGTGACGTGTCTTCCAACGTGCAATTAAACAGCCACGTATTCTTTGATTTGGCTTTACACGACTCTTAGCATCTTTTTTTTGGATCTTTGCAATCTGGAAAGTTCTTGCCATAACCCACCATATTCATATTCAAAGCAATTAGTAGTAACAAATGCACAGAGAAAGAGTCGTACATAATTAATCAGTCTTAATCCACCATAATTAAAGCATAGCAACGAGAGCAAGCAGAACCAAATAAGAAATCCTTTTTGAAGTGCAAATTTGAGTTTCATCTAAATCCTTTCCGCTCGATCATAGCTGTGTTTTAGTTTTTCTCCTTAGTTTCTTGGTCTCTCCGGCCATTAGCTTTTTTATTCAATTTTTAGATTCCTCCGTCTACTATTTGGTTTTGGGTTTTGTTGTACCTATGAATTGTGTTGAGTTTCTCTTTGCTCTGTTCTCTTAAATTTGGTTTACCCATTTCATTGTGATGGCATTTTGGCAGACATGTGTTGTTTCCTTCAAACCAGAATTTGATAAAGCACAAACAATCTATGTATTGCTTGCTATTTTCTCGATTTCTAAGTTGCATCTCTCTTATTAATCTTTTTTTTTTCTATATTTTGCGCCTTTCTCCAATTTTTTGGGTTGCGCCTCCATATTTGTGATGCTTTTATTTTTTTGTTTATTTCAGTTTTGCTATGGCTTATGGGTTGTAGTAGCTATCTGTTCCATTGTCTGCACATCATCTTGTAAGTACCGCACTTTTATTTTTTTTTCTTTGAATTCTTGATAGTTTATGTAAGTATAAATATTGTCTAATTATTTGAATTATTTTTCGATTTTTGCATTTGATGTATGCCAATAAGACCCAACTTACATAACTATATATCTAGATTAAATAATGTAATAAGAGACTCATCGCTTTACTCTAAAAATACGTTAGAAAATTAGACCGTCGCTTTGACTATATGTAATCCTGAAAGGAAATGTTTTAGATGTTTACACACTTCTTTGAATCATTAGTTATTATCATAATGAACACATGTAACTTTATTGCATGCCACCTCTGTGCATAATGATTTTTAGTCAATCTGAGGGTTGAATTCACAGCTATCTAGCTATCTAGCTCCTGGCTCCTCTAAAATACAGGAAAAATAATTATGTTGCCTATCTCCGTTATTTTATAATTCAATTCAATCTCGCAGATATATAATCAAAATCCCATTGTTAATTATATGCCTTATGAATGAAAGGAACTATTCGAGGTCCCGAGGGAGGACATAAGAGATAATCTTAAATCAGTCTACATATCGGCACTGGTATAAAACCTCATGAACACCAGCGAGTACAAGTTGATATTGCCCTGACCATGCATTTTAAGTTACTGCATTCTGGAGTTTAGCTTTCTACTTAAGTCACTATTTTTTTTTTTAGAAATTTTATATATGCTTTTATTGCTAATACTAGATGCAAGTCGTCACTATCTATGTGAACATCAGTAACTACTTGGTGATTGCTTCTCTAGATAATAAATGGTGCTTTTAGGAATATGTTTTTGATTTATGCTTCATTGAGCCATGGTCAGGCTTCCATTCCCAGAATACAAAAAATAAACAATGCTTGAAACTCTTGTTGGATTGGGACTCCTCATTATTTTATATGTTTACTTGAAACAATTCTCTCTAATTCTTTAATCTTAAGTAAGGTTGTCATCCTTCTTATTGTGGTGGTTGAAATTTCTTTTTATATAATGCATTTTAATTCACTTTGGAATTTGAATATATCTTTTATTTTGCTTTATCCCATCCAGTGAATAGTAATACCTTGGATGTGGGGTGGGCAGACTTGCATCGATTGTCAATTCTGTGTCCTGATTGCTTTATTCCCCGTAGGTAATTGAAGTTTTGGACTATACAAAATATGTTGTCCTATTGGTCGTAGTGTTATGATATGCTTCTCCACATGATGCCAGAATGAAGGAACGGAGAGTTGCTCAATAGATTTTGCATGTTTGGTCTTTTTTCTTTTCTTTGTGTTGCAATATGGTATTATACATGTTAACAGAACAAGGAAGTACACCAGTAGGTATTTTGCTAATTGCAAAGTTGTCTAATTTCCCTTTAACTAATTCGTTGTATTTTTTCCTTGCTATGTTAATTCGAAAGCAAGTATTGAACTTATAACACATCTCGGGTACGATATTTGGCTCTTTAGTCTAGCTAAAACTATCATGAAAGATGTACACGATAATATTTGACTTAATGCAGAAGTAGAGTATGTCTGTGACGACGTAGTATATCCTAGGCCTATAGATTATGCTATGTGGATTTTCTTTAAACTTCAATTTCAGTCTTTTAAGTTAGGCTCCGCGCTGGCAGAGGTAAACCATGTCAAGATTATAAGCATATTTAAGGCTGCTTGACCACAAATGTATGACTATTATTTGCCGCTTCACTTATATAAGCAACAGCATTAGGATTTTGAAAAAAAAAAAAACCAACAAAGTAACCCCACGAGCTAAACATATCTCAAATGTGTTATGTAAAATTCAACGTAAGATGTCAATGATCCTCTTGCTCCACAATTAATATGATTTGAGTAGTCAATACAGCTGAGTATTACACATGTCTGCGTTGAATTGCTGGTACTAGCATATAGCATGCTGATGTTGCATATTGTTACTGTCAAGTGGTGCCTCTCCTTGCCACGCCCATTAGATATTTGACATTTGTAATACCATGTTATAGAATACAACATTTAGTTTTTTCTACTATATCACCAGGTATGCTTCGTGGATCCTCATATATTTTTCTCAGCATAAGAATTTTAAGTTGAGACTGAAGATTGTCATTTCCCCTTCTGTGGAGAATCCTTCTCCTATGGTTCTAGGAACAATCGTCACCGGCCTTTCAATTCTATCCATAAGCATCTATCAATGAATTGAAATTACACCCGAGAGCTAAGCACACATGCTTATAGAAAGGTCGCCATAATAACATCCAAAAATTAGAAAATATGAGTTTGGATTTATTACTTTATTTGTCTTGATGCAGGTATGCCAATAATTACTTGCTTCTTTTAATGGATTGTATTTCTATCCAACAATCTTTGTGTTTGTGTCATTTCACATCAAATATACAAATACCTCTCATACGTGTTTTAATATTTCTGCACAATCACTACGTGTGTGTTTTACAGGAGCACACGTCTGTTAAAGGAGTAATTTTAGTTTTTCTCAATTGAATAAAATATACTAAGGCTTCTGAACTTCTTCATTCTCTTCATCTTTCTCTTCCTCGAATTTCTCTTACATCCAGGTATGATTTTACTCTATTTCGCCCATAATTTTTGCTACACATCTGATATGAAAAACAATCCTTTCCTTTTGTAGTTTAATTTTGTGGCTTTGTCTTTCTATTTGTTTCTCCTCTTTTGCTTTTTTAATTAGTTTCAGCCAATATGTAACTTTTTTTGTTCAGATTTTCAATCCATGGATGATAGTGGTATGGGTATTGAACATAAATTGAAGAAAGGAATTTTTGGGTATATAATATCTGAGATCTTGTTCAAGTTTCACCCGTTCTCACCTGGTATGGGTATTGAACATAAATTGAAGAAAGGAATTTTTGGGTATATAATATCTCAGATCTTGTTCAAGTTTCACCCGTTCTCACCTGTTCTGTTCATTCTTTTGTTTTCCAATTAGTTCTAACCTATCATGCACTTGTCAAAATTCGACTGTTGCTTGACATAGATGTCCTGCTATTAGGTATGGTATGAGCATGTGAAATGATAGGTTGTATTTACATCTAATTTTACTTTACATGCATGTCACTTTCAAATCTTCCAAGAAGATAACAAGGACTTTAGGACATTCGTTAACTTCATTCGGAAAATCTTTTAGGGGGACTTGAAGATTGGGTTTATCGATTTGAATACAATTAGTTTATAGTTACTTTCAGTATTTAGGGCTTATTGCCGAGTAATCATTTTCAGAAGCATTGTAGTGTTCTCCTTTTAAAGACATATCTTTGCATTATGATTTCCTATTCAAAACAATTTTTTTTATAAAGAAATTGGAATATTGGTATGCTCTGCTATTTGCATTTTATAACTGGGTGTTCTCTTTTGCCTGTTCTCTTTGCTATCCCAAATTGCAAACCCTCATGTTTTTTGGATTGATTTTGTTCCTTTTAGATACTGTTAATGATGGTATATCTTAATTCCCAAATTTTGTTCCTTGCATTTCCACTGGCAATTATATGATCAAATTTATTATTTTCCCTTTTGTTTCATATATGTTGCCATGAGTGTTCATGTATGACCTTTTCCTGAGATTATTATAATTATAATGGCATTTTCTCTCTAACCTAAGCTCTAATCAACAGCAGCTTGCTTACTTTAAAGTGTTAAAAAAGAAAAAAATAGTTGCGCGAAAAGTGTTAAAAAAGAAAAAAATAGTTGCGCGTAGCTGGGAAAGTTCTGATAACACGAATCTTGCGTGAAAGTTTAGATGATTTATGCCATCAATGTAGGAATTTTGGGCGTGTTTTATTTTACATACTTCGATATACATGAATCATGTGTTTAATACATTGAAACTTGTTTGATATGATCATGTTATTGAGTGTGGACAGTCAATACTATGGAGTCTTTTCTCTTCATAGCTGAGTTCAAAGTTCTGGATAAAAGACATACATTTTGAGAGTGAGACAACACATTCTTTCCTATTTTGATTTTATTCTGAATTCAAGATTTGAGAACTTACAGTAAGTGGTTCATTTATTTTAATATTACGATGGAGCTTACACAGCCTGCTATTTAATTTGATGCTTGTGTACTGTGTAATACCTTTATATATCTCTTCTTTAAACTTTTGGATAGATTAGTGTTGTTCCTGCTTTTAGGATAACAATAACATATGTTGGAGCACATGCTGCATGATCCTGGATGTTTATTAACTTCAAGTACTCCTTTTGCTGTCTTAGTCCTATATGAATAATTCTTTGCACACTTTTTATGTTTTTTTTTATAACTGATAAATTTCATAGGGCCAGTAGCCCACAGTTCTAAACTCAATGAATAATGGGTCTGCCCCTCTGTCTAATCTCGAAATCTTTACCCGATCAGGAAATGCTTATTTTATATGGCACCTTAGGTCTTAGTTTCGTTTCCTATATGCGTTTTCGTTTTACTTTTTGACCTTTCATCATATCAATTTATTCTTTCTGTTATTGCAGTTGTATTCCATTGAGTGGTTGTGGAGTGCTTTTGTTATCCAGTAGCCTTTCGCCCGAAAGGTAAATGTCATATCTCTCCTTATTTACATATAGGTATTGTATGTGCCAATGAAAAAACTAATTAATTTTGCAACTTTATGAAATTTGAGAAAGCTTTCTTAAAAAGAAATGTTGGCAAAAATAATCTCCAATATTATTATTCATATGTAGTCTGTCCATTCTATTTCGCTTGTCATTTCCTCTAAATCTTTAAGCTCGTGGATAGCATGAAAACTTGAATGTTATTTCTCTTTGCAAATGTTGTGAGAAGAGATTGTTGTTATCTATATAAAATTCCTTAACCGTAGGAATATCCATAATGTGTCAACAGAAACACATCTCACTGAGTTTTCTGCGATTGGCTACTTCTTTCTCCAGTGAGCTTCTATTTCTGCCATCAATGTAGTTTCCTCTAAATCTTTAAGCTCGTGGATAGCATGAAAACTTGAATGTTATTTCTCTTTGCAAATGTTGTGAGAAGAGATTGTTGTTATCTATATAAAATTCCTTAACCGTAGGAATATCCATAATGTGTCAACAGAAACACATCTCACTGAGTTTTCTGCGATTGGCTACTTCTTTTCTCCAGTGAGCTTCTATTTCTGCCATCAATGTAGAAATTTTAGGCGTGTTTCATTTTACATACTTCGATATGCATAAATCATGTGTTTAATATTGATTTTTTCTTTTACTAGCTTTGAACTATGCAGATTCAAGTGACTTTGCAGAAAAGCATGACCTTTTGTAATCTTATATGCAAGTATTTTCACTTATTATAAAAATAGTGTGTTGCTGTCTCTACCTTCAACCAAAATGTTTTTTAAGCTAATAAGTAGAATACAAGTATATGTACCATACTTTTATAATGAATCAACTCCTATTGAAAGCAGTCATGTAACCGTGCATTGCTAACCAGTTAGTTTTAACCAACATGCAAGTACCGTTATCATAATCCTAATTATGTATTTGTTCATGTTCAAACGAAGTTGCACACTTAGGCAGTAAGTAAAACTTGTGGAATTTTAATCGTCTTCCTCGACACTAATTGAATCCTTGAATTTTTCAAATAATATCTTCTTCACAATTATTTTCTTTTGGTGGTTGCTTTTTCCCCTTTTCCATTTGCTCTTTACTTTTTGACCTTTCACCATGTCAATTTATTCTTTCTGTTATTACAGTTGTTGTGATCTATTGTGTGGTTGCGGAGTACTTTTGTTGTCCAGTAGCGTTTCGACCAAAAGGTAAATTTCTGATCTCTCATCATTTGTTACATGTAAGTGTTGTATATTTTTGCCAGTTCTTTGAAAATATTACTATGATATATACATATTATCCATGTTAAACATATATTCAGGAATAGTCGCCCCCTGAAATGCCGAAAAAAAATTATAAAAATGAAAACTTCGAAAAGGTCCACGCTGACAAGAAGGCTAGGCGACGCGAACTGTATAGGATGATGCAATCCGATAAAAAGGAGGCACTCTTAGCACGAGCGCGAGCAAACAAAGCTCAAGCAAGCAGGCAGCAGCATGATGTCTCCTCACTTGTTAATAGTTCTGCTAACCCATCATCCTCTATTAGTGCTAATAGTTCAAGCGATCAATGTGCTCCTTTTATGGGATATACAATTCTATACGAAGAAGGTTAGATAACTAGATTATCTTTTCTTGGTGGTATGCAATTAGAAATAGATGTGTGTATTGATTACCATCAAAATGGTATACTTACACCTGTTGTTATTATATGCCAGGAACAACATCTAATACAAATCATGAACAATATGACAAACAATCTGTAAGAACCCAAGTGTCACCTCAATACATTATGTT
This sequence comes from Nicotiana noctiflora, assembly GCA_032618575.1. Lineage (NCBI taxonomy): Eukaryota > Viridiplantae > Streptophyta > Magnoliopsida > Solanales > Solanaceae > Nicotiana > Nicotiana noctiflora. The sequence continues at coordinate 24,510 of JASVEL010008749.1, read as the reverse complement.
AAAGACAGTACCCAAATGTAAATTCTGCGGAGCCAAAAAATTTGAATACGAGCCACCCGCATTCTGTTGTCGCAATGGCACTGTTAAGCTAAGTTCACACCAAGTACCAACAGAGTTAAGAAATCTATATCTAGGAATTACTGAGGAATCAAAGCATTTCCGAACCTACATAAGAACATACAATAATATATTTGCGTTCACATCCTTGGGAGTAACCTACGACAGAGAATTGGCTAAGAGAAACAAAGGCATTTACACCTTTCGAGTTCAAGGACAGATGTATCATTTTATGAATGACTTAATACCAAGTAATGAAACAGGAAGAAATCTACAATTATACTTCTTTGATAGTGAAAATGAAATGAGAAATCGAATGGCATGTTCCGATAAATTGAATGAGTGCACTGTGAAAAGTTTGATGGAAATATTACAAGTCAATCCCTACTCTATATTCTTAAAATCCTTAATAAATATCCCACAATTATCAGATTTTTATATTGCGCTTAAGTGTGATGCTGGTTTAGATCAACGAATATACAACCTCCCAACTACATCAGAAGTGGCAGGGATATGGGTAGAACAAGATATGAATAATTGTATTCCTACACCACATATTCGAATTTACACAAAAAGCGATAGAAGCCAGCTGGTAAATTATTATTACGGCTGTTATGACCCATTGCAATATCCGTTATTGTTCCCATATGGACAAAATGGTTGGCATTGTGGTATTAAAAAACTCAAGCCTTCAACAGCTCCTTCCAGAACACAAATGTACTGTGAATGCGAACAATTGCCAAGTTTCTCTATTTCATTTCCTTCAGAAAAGAAGTATGGGGGAGACTCTGCACATAAAGTTGCTGGATTTGGAATGGAATCTAACGTGTCATCAAGTGTGATTGGTCTTTCCACTATTGCTACCTCAAGAATATGCATCAATTTACTATTTAATCATATTTTGAGTACATAGCAGTTTAGATTGAACCTAAATTTTCTTTTTCTAAATTAGGCTTAACATCAAGATCAGTATCACAATCGAGCTTAGATAAAGGCTTCTGTGAGAAGAAAACCAACAATGGGGAGAGAGAAGAAGAAAATTGAGGTTGAAGTTGAAGTGGTTGTTCCTATATCACATGTATAGCTTTTTATCTGGATCGATGAACTAAGACTTGCACTCATCTATTGAAAATAATGAAGCAGATGCATGGACAACAAAGAAAATTACTACTATAACACTACCATTGAATCTGGAAGACTCTCCCTGTGATATCATATATAACCTATATAAGAATAGCCATTTTTTCCGTAATTTTGAACACATTCACAAAGACACAAACAACATGGTTTCTTGACTCTAAGTTTGAATTTAGAACTATTATTTTGTTTCATTTTCCACCGATTTTGAGGTCAGACCAATTTCACATAAATTAGCCATAGCATGTCAATAAAATAAATCAATTAGAAAGTTGGAAAACACAACCATGTGTATTAACAAAGAACGATTAAAAGATCAAAGCCAAAAGGAAATTGCAGAGAAGTTTAAGACCACCAGGAGCATACAAAACCAAATACTTACAAGAATAGAGAGGAACTCGCCGTTCAAATTCAAAATAAAAAGATAGATCATAAACTAATTTTGGAAAATGCAATTACCTTGATGATAAAGGAAGACCCTCAAGCTGAAACCTCAATTTTTCTTGTCAAAAAATTGCTACAGATTTTAGATATCGAAAATGTAAATTCGGGAGTGTGTGATGGATCTCTGCATGCAGACAAACAACATGAAGTACATAAATGACAAAATACAAAAAGAGAACAAAAGACAAAGCAACACACATCGAAAAAAAAAGGAGAATACCAACAAAGATGAGAAATAAACAATAAAGGATAATGAAGAATACCATATAATGGATCAAAAGCAATATAAAAGGAACAAAAGACGTAAACCTGATCACTGTGACCAATACCAGTACAACCTAGAGGGCAATGGATGAAAGGTAAGAGAGAAGGATTCTATAGAACATTGATGCAAAATAACTTTCATTTATAATATTTTTGTGACACACCTCAACACACAACTATATTTTACATGCTTCAGAAATATTGCAAGTTTTTTCACTTGTCATTTCATAAACATCTTTGTTTATTAAGTTAAGAAGGGCAAAAAATAATAGAACCTTTATGCATTCATTCCAAAATATCCCTTGGACCGTTGTACCAAGGAACAAAACACAGAAAGCATTCAAAAAAGTTTTAATTAATATCACGAGTAGATCAACTAATCAAAGCAATAGAATTCATCATAATCAAAATCTTTTTCAATCTCAGGTTATGAATATGTATACCTCACTATTTATTCATTCTTTACTCTTCATCAAAGAAATTTTATTTGTTAAAATAGAAAAAATACTGTCTTTATTTCTTTATCCAAATCTATCAGCTTTTCACCAAAGTAGAGACGGGAGATAATCAATTTCATTTGGACGGGACAAAACAAACAAATGTCAAAACATAATAGTTGCAAATACTTATTTGCTATCCATATCACGGGTTTTCTTATAATATTTAACTTCTTTAAAAAATTTATTGGTATATTGGTATATCTATTTCAAAAAAATGGTAAAATACATAAGTAGCATATTTTATTTGTAGTAGCTGCCTATGGATATCTGTCTTTTGTACCTAATCACGCATATATCAAACTCCAAAAAATAACAATCTAGCAGTAATAGACGGGTGCAACCTAAAAAGACCGAGGAAAGCGCAAAATTGTAGAAGCTAAACTAATAATGGACATGAAATTGAGAAATCAAGAAGAAAAGCAAGCAATCCATGAATTTTTTGAGCTTTATTGAGTTCTCGTTTGGAGGAGATCAATTAATCTTTGTTTAACTTATTCCCTGCACCAGAAAAACACATATTATTTGGTAGAAGAATGAAACGTATAAAAGAAATATAAATAATGACAATGCATGTGAAAGATCTACCCAATTATTCAAAATAAGGAGTAAATTAATAGATATCTATCAAAATTCCATCACAAATAAATGAGTAAAATAAAGAAAGTAACAAAGAAAAGAAGGAAAAATCAGCACAAATCGCAGGTACAACAAACTCCAAAACCAAAGAGCAAAGGAGAAATCTAGAAATCAAATAAAATCTAATGGCAAAAAAGACAAAGAAACTTAGGAGAAAAGTTTAAACATAGAAATAATCCAGTAAAATGACTTTAAATCAAACTCAAAGTTGAACTTCAGGGAGGGATTTATCTGATTTTGAATGGCTCTTTCATGATGTTATACCTTGGTTATGGTATCTAGGTACCCAAATAATGAGGTGTCCCTTCATTTCCACCTCTGCGGGACACGTAAGTCATTTAAAGCACTTTGAAAAGACAAGAATGTCCTCAATTTTGATTTTAAGGACGAAAAACAGCCAGGTCGAAACCGTATATGACACTTGGTTTCACGACTTGATTCTATGCTTGGGACAAAGTAAATCTTATACATCTTATATTGGTCCAAACTATGAATTGTTAATTAAATATTTTAAAAAATATTAACAGTAACAATTTTTTATTTAGCGAATTTGTGAAATGCTGGAATAAAGTAGTTAACAACCTAATAAAAGGTAAAGTTCATGAAATAAAGACACTCATTGACCATTAAATTGAATTTTAGTGATGAAATACATGCACTCTTTACTGAATCTGTCATATATTTTCTCTTAATATGAGTTTCATTCCTCTTAAAAGATTCCATTTTCACAAAAAAATTCAAACAACTTTGTTTTTTAAATCGGAGTTGTTTGAATATCTCGAATCGAGGACTGCAAGCATTGGAGGTTTGTTTCTTTGCCTCTCTTACATTGGCTAGGAAAGAGCAAGGCTGGTTTGTGGCTAAATTAAAGACTGGTTTGTGGCTAAATTAACATTATGTAGTACGTAGCTGTTCCTTTCTCTTTTTCTACCTTTTCCTTCTTATTGATAGAGGTCGTATTACTATTCAACTATAAATAAATTATGATTTTAAATATTTTAAACCTCTCAAGTTTCAGTGATTTATACCCCCCAATTTTTTAAAATTGACAGATAATGCTTCCTTCTTGTGATTGAAATGAAAATATTCAAGGTCTCCATAATAAAAATAATATTATTATTATGTGCTGGAGATTAGATTTCTTAATTCAAATTCTAAGACCATACAAAGGTGAGTAGGTAGATTTGAAGATATGTTAGGGGAGGAGGGCGGAAAGCGATTATAAGATTGTAGTATCAAATAAAGTGAGACCTAACTCAATAAGGGCACAAGTACGTGAATTGGCTTAAATTGGTTTTACTTTACCACCTTCTCACTATCAGGTCATCCATGTTTATTTCTTTCTTTTGTTAATTATGTTACAGGGGACAACAAGTATCCTTGCACCATTTTTTTTCTATTTATATGTTCATTTACTAATCTCCTTCTGATATGGCGGGTACGGACTTGGCTGTTATGCAATACAAATCACAACCACTTTTAAGTGATTTTTTAAATATTTGTTATTTAAAGAATAGGTGGCACTGATAGGCCTTTTTTGCTTATGCTTTCTTTCCTTTATTTACCTCAAGTAATTGGTATCCTTATGTTATAAAACTATTGACATTGGATCATTACTTCTTGCTTCTACGGGAGCCATTATCTTTTGTCAAGGACGGCAAAGAAGAAGATTCATCGCAGCTTTGTGAATGCTTCATAATTTGTGTTATGTAAATAGTACTCATAAATGTAAAGAATGTGTCAACTGGCAATCGCAGAACATCCAAGAATGGATATTTGTTCCTATATGTATATAAATAATATCCAACCATTAGTATACAATGTTGTCTATATCCGAATTGATGGTCGCTTATATGCATTAACTTTTATTATTTGTAATATCATATCAAAACAAAGTTGATCAAAGATAAAAGTTCCAACTTTTATATTATTGGGCTCGTGCTGGCACGAGCCATCACTACCTAGTTGTAATACAAGTCCTTCAATATGTTTAGCCTTTCACTGGCCAAAAGAAAAGAAAAATACGAGTTTGCAAATTATGCCCAGATTGACTACAAAGGTCATATACAAATAAAAATATATCTGCCAATCATATCCAGATATACTCAATTCTCAAATAAGGCACCAGAATTTGAACATAAAACATGTGTACCAACTATATCATTTAAATTATTTATGACTTCTACAACCAAAAGACATCTCATAATGCAACAGGGGAGAGAATATAGCATAAGATGGCGAGAGTAGATGCTGATAACAAGTATTCCTGCAAAGGATGTGGCCTTTTCGGGTTACCATTTAAGAAAATCATGAAAGTTTGAAGGTCATAAACCGTTCAAAAGGATATCTTAGCAAACTAACAATCCTTCAAAACTATGAAAAAGATAATGCAAATATTTGCAGAAGTCAGCAATACCAAACAGAATTCATGCGAATTGACGCACCAACCTACTTAGCCAAAACTAAATCACCATCGTGATCGGAGGATGACTTATCTGGCTATATTTCATGTTATTTTGCTCGAGTCCACTGACCAAATATGCTGTAAAGTCATTTTTACTCTACTCTTAGATACTGTCATTTTCAACTAAGTATCACATTAGATGTATATAACAGAGAAATAGCAACAATCACAAAAAATAACACCATTTATCTCATGAATCTAGGTATTCCAATGAAAGAAGTGAGTTATAAGTTGATATTTGTGTACCTAGTTCTGCAAAGGTGAAACAGGGCCGCAACAAATCGAATAAAGGCCGAAAATAAAAACGACTGACGTGGAACTAGCGGCAGAACCAGCAGCGAAAAAACAACAATCATCTGCCAAATTCGAGATTCAACAGCCTACGATTCACGCGAATGCAAAGTCGCAAAAATCCGATAAAGGTAGCAGAAAACAGAATTCGAAGCTCAGCTTAGCAGCAAACAACACCAGTAACAGCAGCAATTCAATGGCTGGTTTTACTTCAACCCAGCAAGTAAACTCAAGACAGGCTCGGAACAGATTTTTAACAAAAGAACTAATGGCGACTCAAACACCGCAACAGGAACAGTTGAGCTTGAATGAACTTAGCAAACAGACCCAAATCTTAAGGATGGAATTAAGACCAATGGAACAGTAGGCTTTTGTTTCGGTTATATCTTTTCGATGGATCTCTCCAGCTCTCTTTTTCTGATTATATACCTTTAGACTCCTTAAACTCTCCAATTCTATCCTTTCACCCTCTTTTTCAGATCTTTTCTCTTATCCCCCTTCAGATTGTATCTGTTTTTTTCTTTCTTACTCACAGTATTCTATCTTACTCACAGTGTTCACTCTTCCTCTTCTATTTTTCAGAATCTATCTCTTTCTTCTATATCAGTATGTGTGTGTATTTTTTTAGTTTCTGCTCTCTTCCAGTCTGTCCTCCAGAAAAATGTCTACTGCCTTTTAATAGGCATCCATTGGTGCCAGTTAGTCCCTTTTAAAATATTAAATGAGTACCTAATTTCCACTCACTTAATTCTTATTAATTAATAGTGTACTCCCTATCTAAAACTAACAGACTCCTATGCAAACCCCTAAATTACTGTTTAATTACCCCCTAAAATTATTAGGGGCCTCTAATTAATTACTGAATAACATAATTTTCAAAATGACCATTGGAATCATTGAAAACCTACTGAACTTAATGTCCTACCCCTTCCCTTTCAAACTATAACAGCTATAACCAATTCAAACTTCCTAATTTCAATCCTAAACGAGCAAAGATCTTATTGCAGTGCTAATTTTGTCCAAATGTTCTAACAAACAGTGCTACAAAATCAATCGACAACATTTTGACTAGTTGATTACAACACGTATAATCGATAAACAATAGTCGACGAACAAACCAACAATCCATACTTTCGGGCAGAACAGGACAATGTAGAAAAATTATTCGACTATATTAATCGAATCGAATACGCACACTTAATAACAAACAACAATCAAGCAGTCAAACAGAACTGAAAATTTCAACCAAATAAAAGGTCTTGAGTTCGGAGAAGAAGAGAAAAAAATAAAAATAAAAATATAATACAATCAAAGAAATTCTCCAACAAACAAACAAGTATATACAGACAAAAATGGAACAATCGAGAAAGAAAGGTACCTCTAGAGCTCGGACCTGGACAAACCTAGGCTAACTTCTTGAATCGAACCCTTTTTGGGGTCGAATGGACTTTAATCGAGTGTTCTTTACTGAGAACACTTCGACTAAAGTCAATTAAACCCCAAATTATCTTCAATTTCGGACGGACCCTATATTTTGGTTTTCTAAGGTTCTTGGGCGACGGATTTTTAGTGAGTTCTGGTGGGGGGTGGAGTTGCGACGATGGTTTGACGATGAGAGGGGTTCTGGTTGACAGGAAAGTCAGGTCGTGGGTGTTGTTTTATGGTTATGGAGACTGGGTTTCGTTGGTATAAGGGAAAGAGAGGGGTCGTTATTCTGGTGAGGGTGATGGCTGGCGGTGAGTCAGCTGAAGAACTGGTGGTCGTCGTTGCTTGGTGGGGGCTGTTTGGTGGTTGTCTGGTGGAGAAGAGAAGGAGGGGGGCGGCTTTCTCTCGATTTAGGGTTAGGGAGAAAAATGAAAAATGAAAAAATGAGAGGGGGGGATCGTTTGGTTTAGGGGAAGACCGGGTCGGTTTGGGAGACGGTTTGGGCCGGGCAACTGGGTATTTGGATTGGGTTGGCCATTGTTTTGGAGGGATTTTTTCCTATCTATACCATATATGAAACTTTTTTACAAAAAATGTGCATATTTGGTAAATTACCGCCTTGTGCACTGTTTTTCTATAATTTTTATACCATTCATTAATTAGTAATTAATAGTAGTTAAATCTTCCTAATATGGCGCGCTAAAAATCAGGAAAAGAATATCCCAATTGATTTAGTGACCTTAACAGCTAAAAATCTTCCTAATATGCCGCCTCTCTCTCCCTATTACTATACACATGTAAAAATTCCTATTTATTTAAGAATAAAGTTATAGAGCAAATAGGTTATAAACAATATACATTAGTTTCAAACCCGCAAAAATCAGCAAAAAGATCGATTTTGAACTTCAAATATATGAATTTATTGGTCATTAGATGCACCAGTACTAGTTGATATGAACCAACCAACACAATTTTATTCATATGAACAATATTGAAGAAGAGTTGCTCCAGACGAGTTCAGATGCAAGAACCATATACTCAAAAAGGTCTCCATGACGTTCTGATAATGTTTCAATCATGTCTAAAAATCCCATTTATGCTACAATTGAATGGAAAAAATTTTGATTATAAAAAATGGGTCTCATCTCTGTGTTTTTTGAGAAGAAGAAGGAACGTAGAAGAGGAAGACTGATTTTATGTTAATATATAATAATATATTCCTATATTTATCTACAAATAAACTATTAACAAAATTTTCTATTTCTTTTTATAAAATTCCTACAAATAAACTACAAATCAGTTTTAATATTGTATAAAGTTGTATTGTTTTTAAGGGTATCTACAAAATTACTACATTTATACTACATTAAACTACAAGGCGGGTAATTACTATATAATGGATTGAGTACAATAAACTACATTTGAATACAATCAAAATACATTTAACTACATAATAACCGAGAACAACTACAATAAAAAATGTCAGTATAACTATAATTTAACTACAAAACCACTGAAAACAACTACAAATATACCACAAATATAAACTATAATTTAACTACAAATATATTAATGATTCATATAAAAATATAAAATAACGACAATTAAACCTCAAAATTGAGACACATTAAAATATTTCCAGAAACTCGTGGCCTTTGCATGTCTTCCATTCTTCAGAAATTGCACTTCAATATAGCATCAATTGTTTAATCGGATATAATTCATGTGTTACACTGAACTTTTTCCAGTTTTTCTCGATGGCCGAGCATTCATTTTTTTCGATTTGTCGTGCATTGGTATTGTTGACATTTGCTGATGGCTTTCTCTAAATAAATTGGGGTGGGGGTGAGGAACGAAAAATTTAAAAATTAGAAGAGAGAGAAGCGGGTAACTAAATAAATTGGGAGATTTTGTCCCTAAATACACTCCTACATTTAATGATAACTTAATTAAAGCCTTAATTTGAATTATGGTACATAAATTGAAACTTGGTATGCTTAAATGTAATAAACACAAACCTTAAACATGGTTGGTAATAAGGTTTGCTATATGGTATACACATGTAAAAATTCCTTGTTTGGACGGGTAAAAGAGCCCAGTCCGTCTGTTTCCTTTCTTCTTCTTTTTTTCAATTTTCTTTCTTTCTTTTATTTTCTTATTTAGATTAATTCAAACTAAGTTCTAAAAATTCTAGCTTATATTATAAAACCAAATTAATTTATCAAAAATGTTAATTAACTTCTAATAACAAATATCACACCAATTTAAAATAAAATCACATAATCGGGATATTAAATACTAAACTAAAAAAAATGTAAAAATACCTATCTTTTGTTATTTTTCATTTTTGTCAAATAAACTTGATTAAATCCTAAGAAAGCAAAACGCGATATATTTTTGTATTTTTCTTAATTTAATCAAATAGACATGGACACACAAACGCAAACAATAAGAGAAAAAGTAACATAAAATCCATAAATATTGCCAACAATACAAAACTCTTTTATTTTGAATTTTTTAGGAGTGATTCTCATATAGGGCAAAAATCACGTGCTCACAATAAGCGACCTCCCAACCAACCTCATGAGCATTATTAATGAGAGCTCTTAAGTAGTGGACCAGGCAAGGTGGGTCACCCCTCCTCACTGTAGCATCACATAATATCTTGGTAAGGTAGTCTCACATCCGTGGTGGAGGAGACGCCACCAACAGTAAAAACAAAACCTTAAGGCTTGGCCAGCTGACACGCTAACCAGTATCCTCCATAAACATGTTGAGCACACGGCTACAGAAATGCAAGTACTTACGTCATATCACCAACAGACAAGCAACATAATCAATTTCCTCCCCCTCTTGCAACAACAGGTATTACTCACAATATTGTTGACAGTGCAGGTGACGACACTCTCGCATCCATTCTCAAAAGGATAGAGGAAATAGAAAATGAGAATAAGGCACTTTGGGACCAAATGAGAGAACACTAATAAAGGTCGATAAGATACCGGGCGCTCCTAAGCTCTTGCCGAAGAGGGATACCGGTCGGTTCGTAGAGCAGTCGTATAGTGATGATGTTGCCCACATGCCATACCAAAGACCTTTAAAATGCCACTCACTTGAAATTATATGATGGAACGACCGACCCCGAAGATTATATGACACATTACGTCATCGCCATGAAAGATAATGACCTCACCAAAGAACAAGTATCCTCCATTTTGTTGAAAATATTGTGCGAGACCCTCACGGGAAGATCATTAAGATAGTATTCACAGCCATCGCACATTCCATTGAAACATTCGAAGAAATGGACGACAAGTTCGTAACGACCTATGTTGGGGCTAAGAAGGTAGAGGCGAGAGTAAACGATATATTTTCTATTAAATAGTCGTCAGGAGAGGGATTGAGTAACTTCCTCACCCGATTCAACCAAGTAAGAATGGCCTTGCCAAATGTATCAGAAAAGATGGTTGTCGTAGCTTTTTAGAATGAGCTGAGCGAAAATGGTTAAAGGGCAACAAGAAATTTATTAAGTAGGCTTATAAAGTGCCTGTCACGCCCCAAATCGAGGGACATGACCGGCGCCTGACCGGGTTGCCCCAGTCAAGCGGACCTAGGTGCCTTCCATTCCCACGCGTTACCCCTGTGTTGACTGTTACTCATTAACCAAAATATCTTACCAACAATGACTGATTTCACAATGCATAAACATAACCATGTGATTTATTTACTAACAAGTTCATAATTTATATTTACAACGCCCCATACATATACATAGGCCACAATCCCACGGTTTACATGTCTACGGAGCCTCTAGGATACAAAAAGGGAAATACAATACTTGCCGGTAACAAGGCTCCGGCTATACCTTACAAAAATCCAAAAGAAAGTCTAAACCGAGTGGCATGAACCACACAAGGCCCCGAGGAAGAAAGGGGCTCACCAAAACGGGCAGTGGAAGGAGAAGGATACTACCGCCGATGAGCTGAAGTGCCTGCTACTGATCCACCTACAATCATGACACGAATGTAGCGCCCCCGGCAAAAGGGACGTCAGTACACTTGAATTGTACTGGTATGTATGGACAAACTTTGTCCCAAGTAAACTCAAGCCATTAAATTACATCAACAAATTATTAAGCCATCCAACCATGTTTCCACATTTTCCTCATTTCAAATAATTCTCACACAAAGCACTTTCTACAATCAACCAATTTAACAATAACCAATCAATCACGTAAAGAACAAGTAGTCAAACAAAGGGGCAATCAGTGCCCCACAGGTTGCAAACTCTCCTGCTGTCTCCTTTCACAATTTCACATTATTGATTTATGTATCAATTTTTACTAGCGATTTCGATCGCTTTCCATCCTTATTGCCCCTGACCACCCTTATTACCTCGGCCACCCTTATCACCCCAACCCACACCTTATTTCACCACGTTGCGGCGCGCAACACGACCCCGCCTTACAGTTGAAAACACAACAATTTCAAACAGCAGATAAGGTACTACACACAATTTCAACAAGTTCAAATAAGCAACTTGCACATTGTTTCATGTTCTCAATTACTTCTCAAGCCAATATCACAACCAAGTTACAATGTTTCCACATTCAAGAATATTCACACATGTATATTCAACAATTTTCCATAATTCAAGTGTTTCATCTCTTTCCACAATAAACCAATTCTCAAGTGTTTCATTTTCTTTTCCACAAGGTGCCATATAGGCCATCATAATCATTATTCACAAATTCTTTACCCAATTCAACTCTCATTTACCTTTCGGTTCATATTTCATACCACAACACTCATAGTTCAACAACAACTTTGAATATCCAACAACAACATCAAATAATCACATACAATTTCTCAAATCAACACATGCCAAACAATTTTACACATAAGGGCGATTTCACAAGAATCAAAATTAGCCATACATACCTGGTGGTGAGTTTTCTCCCGTTAACTTTCTACTTTATGCTTACCAAGATGTCCTATTCTTGCCAACCTTGTTCTTGAAGACTCTTACTTCTACTTACTTCTTTTGTTTTACTAAAAATCAAGATCAATAATCATGCATGAGTATAAAAATTCTATTTTCAAAAGCTATTATATGCAAACTTCTCTTTACCCAATTTAAAACTGAAAATCAAAGAAAATAGTTAGGGTTTTTACCTTGAAAAGATTGGGGATGTTGAATCTTTGCCCTAGAATCCTTGGAATTAAGTAGTTGAAACAATCCTTGAAGATGAAAGATTTCTCTCTCTAAAAACCCTCTCTTCTCTCTCTAATTTTGGTGAGGTGATATGATAAAAATGAAGAAGAAAGGTGTTATATTAAAGAAGAGATCGGGTCAAAATGTTACAAAATCTGGGCCGGGGTCGAATATGCGGTCACTATGCGACCGCAGAACCCACATGCGGTCCGCAAAGTGACCGCAAAATGGCCTCAAAAATTACAAGTTTCTGTTAAGGAATGCGGCCGGAATGCGGTCCGCATGTTTGATCTGCGGTCGCAAAATGCACCGCAGATTTGACATGCGATCGCATATCGACCGCACATTTGACGGATTTTTGGGAAACTCTCTGGAACGATTTGCGGTCAGAATGCGGTCCGCATGTTGATTCTGCGGTCGCATTCTTGACCGCATATTTGACACTTTTTCGGAAAAATTATTTCTCTACATTTTTTTGAAACTTAAATCACTACCAAGGGTCCGAACCGCGGCTCGCAAGCTCGCCGCGAAGAATTCTACGCATTCCTAACACATCATTCGGACCATGACACCACATCTACTAGGTTTTATGCACAAAAATTTTACGGGGCCTTACAGTGCCCCATCGCCAATGACTTGGGATGAAATATACAACACATATTATGCCGAAGTCTGACCAGATGTAGATGCCTCAATGGGCCGACTCATCGATTGAACTCCGTAAAAGCCGAATCCAGAAAATATCAAAGAAATGATGTTAGGAGGGACCTCACAGCTCCACGACGCAATAGGGAGTTGCATCTACCATATGTCAGAACCACCATTGCATCCTCTTCCCGCCACGGAGAGAGCCCACCTCGATCAAGAGCAGGGACTCACCGGAACGAAAGAGGCATGCCCTCTTATTATTCGCTCACAGTTTTTTTTGTGTCACCTACAGAAATAGTCTATGCCTTGGAGAAGCTCGGACCTAAAATGAAGTAGCCACAAAAGATGAGGTCGGACCCTAATACCAAAAAATTAGATGTCTTTTGCAAGTTCCACCAAGAGCGAGGACATCGAATCGAGGATTGCATCGCCCTAAGATAGGAGGTCGTAAACGTGCTACAACACGGACACCTCAAAGAGTTGATGAGCGACTGAAAAAGGGCCAATTTTGCTAGAAGACATGAACAATATCAAGGACTACCGAAACATCCCTCGCCAACCCACACCGTCCATGTGAATATTGGCGGCAATGATGATGCTTCTATCAACAGTGTGAAGTCCACCAAAACACACAAGCTCAAACGGTTAATCACCCACGAACGATATTATGAACTCGAAGAAAGCATCATCTTCGATAAGTCGGATACTAACGGTTTGGCTTTCCCTTACTATGATGCATTTGTTATCACTTTACATATTTTAGTTGTCGATATAAGACGTATTATGGTAGACAATGGAAGCGGCGCATGAATTATCCACCCTCGAGTACTTGCACAAATGAAACTCGAGGCTAAGATAGTACCCGATGCATCATGCTAACGGGTTTTAACAATGTAGTTGAGCGAACATCCGATAAGATTACACTTCTCGTCCTAGCCGGTAGCGTCATTCTAGAAACCACATTCCATATCATGGACCAAGACACAGCATACAACGCCATAATAGGGCGACCATGGATACACATCATGAGATACATCCCCTCCAACTTGTACCAAGACATCAAATTTCCAACTCCATGGGAAATATTCAGTATACGAAGGGAACAACACATATACCGGGAATACTACTACATCTCTCTAGACTGTATGATCACTCAACAAATGAAGGACAAAGAAAAAGAGGCATAACAATCAACATGCTCGAGGTCGATATGTGATGGGAGCGAGGACATCATCAAAGACCCAGATACGGTAGAAGTTGCGGAATCGACCATAGAAGACCTCAACCTCACTCAATTAGACGGCAACGACCACAACAAGAATGCTTACAATGATTGTAAGCTTCAGGAACTAGGTAAATTTCGTCAATTCTTAATTGCTAACACGGACTTGTTTGCTTTTAGCCATGCAGATATGCCAGGTATCTTGAAGGAAATCGCCATTCACTATCTGAACGACAACCCATTCCACCCCTAGTGAGGCAGGTTAGGTGGTATTTGAGGTAGGTTAGGCATAAGTTCAACTTCGCAATAAACGATGCAGTACATGAAGAGGTCAAATTATTTTTGGAAAACAAATCCTTCAGGGAGTCGAAATACCCCCAGTAGATCACCAACATAGTCATGGTGAAAAGGAAGAATGTAAAATGGAGGATGTGCATAGATTTCACATATTTGAACAAAGCATATCCCAAGGATTCGTTCCCGTTACCTCACATTGACCAACTCATCGACGCAACGGCTGAGCATGAATTACTGAGCTTCTTGGATGCCTACTCGGGCTATAATCAAATTCTCATGGAAGAAGAGGATCAGGAGAAAACCGCTTTTTTTACCCATCAAGGGACGTACTGCTGCAGAATAATGCCTTTTGGGCTAAAAAATATAGGGGCAACTTACCAAAGGTTAGTGACGAGGATGTTCAAAGAGCAACTCGATAAAATGATAGAAGTCTACATAGACGACATGCTGGTCAAGTCCAAAAGAAAAGAAGATCATATCGACCACTTGAAAGAAACCTTTAACATTCTTAAGCAATACGATTGAATAAAATCATGTTTACGAATATTTGATCTTGACCTTTCAATTTTCAAACTTTTTCTCATGAATGCGATTATGCAAACCAGATTTTCTGTTAACAAATGAAAACCAATAATTTAAAGAGTATAGTTCTATAAAAGAGCTTTCTACATACGTTGTATTTCATCACAAAAAAAATTATGAAGGACTTTCTGTTTCATATCTTTGTTTTTCTCCCTTACACTTTGAAAAGTTAGAAATTTGGAATCACATGTATTTCCCATATTAAGGCTCATATTTTCATTTTTTTAAATTTATTTAATGCGAAGTCACAAATTTTTGTAACAATATAATGAAAAAAGAATAAAGACATCAATATAACATAATTGGGAAGTTTGAGAGACTCCGGACCCGTTTGGTCATAGATTTTATTTATATTTTGGTCATAGATTTTATTTATATTTTGGCAAGAACTGTTTTGGTCCAAAATAGCACTATTACATTCTTTTAAAAATTGCTGCAACTTTTGTATTTTATAAAAAAACCCACCATTTATTATTTTGTAACAATGTTGCTTCGTCTTCTCGGTCATCTGATAGTTTATTATGTAGTTCATTATAAAAATAATAATTTTATACTCATTTTATTTATTTCAGGACTATGATTTGCGATAATATAATGAATGTGATTGATAAATGTATTGTTGGATATTTGTGATAGTCTTTAGAACTTGTGGGTATAAATTATATTTCATATTTTTTTTAAAAAAAAAGTGAAATATATTTTAGAAACTTATATCCAAACATATTCTCATATTCAAACCAAACTTCACTCAAATTAAAATTTTCAAACAAATTAAAAAATTTATGGCCAAAAGCTAGCTCAATTGTTAATTGTACAATGTCATCAAATTCTGGTAGTGAGGTCAAATATTCAGATGAGAGCTCCGGGCTCCCCAAGGAAAAAAAGAAAGGGGAAAAAGAATTAAAAAAGAAAAAAAGCCAACATGTAACAAGAACCGTAGATCGAATTTGATCCATTGGTCGAGGATCCGCAATAATTTGCCCTAAGTTCCAGTAGCGGGACTCATATTGTATTAATTTTGTTAAACACACAGTGTCACATTGGGAGGAGCTGAACGGACGCTAGCCAGCAGCAACATTTAGGTTTTCAGAGAAGGAAAGAGAGAGAAATCAGCCATGAGTCGAAGCTTAGGCATACCGGTAAAGCTTCTACACGAAGCGACGGGACATATAGTGACGGTAGAGATGAAGAGTGGAGAGGTGTACAGAGGAAGTATGGTGGAGTGCGAGGACAACTGGAATTGCCAACTCGAGAGCATCACTTACACTGCTAAAGTATGCTTACAACTTTCTTTTTTGATTGAGATTTTCCTGATTTTGTTAAAGCGTTATTATCTGTGCTTTGTTTGCTGTTTCTTAAACCCTAAACCCTAGATATTTTCTCTTTGGCTGCTTGTGATATTGGATCTTACTCTCGTTTTTACTTGTCTTCCCGATATTATATTGCACAGTGCAATAGTTTCCAAACAAGCTAATTATCTATGCGATAATTAGGGTGACAGTAGCGGTGATTTGTTTAACTTCCACAGTTGAAAAGTGGTTCACAGAATGACATCTTCTTATTTCTATGTATGTTTTAGTCATTTACCACTTGTTTCCTACTTTACCAGTTGAGTGTCACTTGCCCTGTTAAGCTAGTAGAAGTCATACTTATTCACATTGCCCGAAGTAGGAAGTTCTCAATCATATGAGTAGCTTGATTTCTTTGAGGTTGTTCTTGGGGGCTTATTATTTTGGTTAGGCATTTCTAGTCTGCGATTAAATTTCTCCAATTTCAGGGGTTTAGTACAAATATCTTGTTAATTGCTCTGAGATATATCAGAATTGACTTTTAATTTCGAATTTATGGCCTTTATTATCATATCCAATCTTTTCTTTAAGCAGTAAATAACAAGCCCATGTTTATCCTGTCTAGTAAGAAAGCCTACTTTTATCACAGAAGAACACTTATGTTTAGCTTTAGAATTGTACCTTTTGGGCTGCATTATTAGATGTCATTGCTTCACCGCTTAAAGCAATGAAGCGATGCAAAAGAAGGGGCGCTTCATGGGCGTTGCTATATGCTTCAGGCGTGCGTTCCACACAATGTTGCGCAAAACAATATCAACGAGAAGTGGTCAATGCCTTGAATCTCAACTTTGAGGATTTGGCTTAACATCAACATTTTGTTTTGATAATCGTGGTGTCATACCAGCTTGTGCTCATCTCGACTAATTACACGGAATACCTGTCACTTCCCCAGCATAACTCTATCCATCAAGTCTTGGACAGATGTGAAGAAAGAACCTAGTGTTTTTGTCTTTGCTGAGGTTTGAACCTGAGACCTCATGGTTCTCCACCCACTTCATTGACCACTAGGCTAGGGTGTGTAACATCAACAATATTGAAATTAATTATTTTAGTTGAAATTTTGTTACACGGTATTTTCTAATCTTTCCAAAATTGTGCGCTTCACTTATTTCGTTTTGCTTCAAGCACCATGGACCTTGCCGCCTTTTTACGCTTTTTGCTCTTAAAACCGCTGCTATTGAGTTACTTTTATCACATCTCAGCCTTGAAAAGCATACATGTTAGGCTTAGAGATATCGTTTCTAATTAGTTGAAAATGCCAACAGTCATAGGGATGTAAAGACTGATTAGCCTTCTTATTTGTTATAAAAAATTAAAATTACCCAATAGCACAGAGGAAGTAAGTAGCACAAGATCTTATACTCCTTTAGATTGATCAAACTAGCCAGAAAGTAACCTAAAGCATATTCAAAGGAGATATATTGAGACTTGTAGTCATGATTTCTAAGGGACTCGAGCATATAAGTCATATGAGCATCTATGGACATGCTTTCTAAATCTCAGTTTCATATCAACTATCAATGTCAAGAACAACATACATAGACTTATTTTGATCTAGAAAAAGTAGTCTGATGCAAGTTGAGACAAGCTTATACAAATTGATCAAACAAGACAGGAATCTCTCTATAATAATTGATATTCAAAAGATGTTTTAATCAGAAATTATTAGTTGTTAGGTAGTAGAAAGATCGATTCGGTAGATGAGATTAAGTTTTAAAGACAAGTTTTCCCATGGATATTTCATGTCATAAACGGTTTAGAGAGTGTCAGAAATGTATTAGTTATGAACTTGGCCCCCATGTTCTTTCTAGTGTGGTTTATTTAGTCTAAAGCCTTTCTCTTGCCCTTTGTAGTAAGAAATACTGTTGGCATTTTAGAGCTACCAGGATAGGAGAAAAGTTGCCGGTTTTGCAGAAGTCGTATAATTTTGAATGCCAGCAGCTTACAGTTTAGCCATATTGTTAAGTGCAGTCTGTAGAATGTAGATAGCATAAAGAAAGGGAAGTTTTTAAAGTTTCAGTTACCAAGAGTTTCCTCCTTTTCCTTTCCCTTTTCTTTGGCAGGAAAGGGGACTGCAGAGAGCCTCATTCCATGATACAAAATGGGGGAACTTTGCTGACAATTCTTGGGAAAAAAGTGAGGGGGTGGGGTATATTGGTGATTCCTCAAGACAAAGCCCATATGCAAAAAGCCAAGGGGTGTTGTCCTTGCTTCTCCTAATTATGAGAACAAAGGCTTTACTGTTCATTAACGAGATAGTGGGAATAACACATATCCTATCTAGCTTGTTTCTGTACCTCTCTCTGTCTCCCATCGTTAGGAGAAGGGCCTGGGGACATTGTTCAATATATCTGAGTTGCTGACATACATAAAAATCATATTTTCAACTAGAGAAATTGGCACAATTAGGTATCTCAAAAGTTGATAATGGAAGAATCTGATTTTTTTTCTTGAAAAGGTATGGAAGAATCTGATTTTCCCTGCCACGAAACCCATTTTGAGGCCCCACTCACACGTAGAATGACCAACCAGTTTTATAAACCTTTCTCTATATCTTTCCTTTCAATGGAAAATGAAGTACTTCATGGAATTTCTTCCCATTGAAAATGAAATATCTTTTTGTTTTTTCTCTTGAATGACAGTGAGTCTCAAGCCCCAAGATCTTTACCAGGCCTTCAAAAAATCGTCATAGCTCTAGAAAAACTAAGTTTGCTAGACTACTGTCTGATTTTCTTTTGCAAGCTAGGTGTTTTTCAATCACCTTTTTGTTATAAAGTAGGTGGTACTCAATCGCTTTCATGGGTTATTTTGATCTTTTCATGTTCTTCAGAAATCTGCTTCATGTTAATGCTGGTGCTAGTTTCAGATAATAAAGAAATGACTTTGCATTTCTAGTGTTGGACTACCGCCAACCCCAAAAAAAAGAAGAAGAAAGAAATGAGAAGTTGAAAAACTAGAGATCTAAAAAAGGACCTCAACTGTCTAAAGAATGGAGGAAGGAAATGTTTCCAATTGGCCGAACTGTTATCTTCCAAGCTTTTTTCGAATTTTTTGCTTTCTTATGCTATACCAAAATGCCGATAGTAGAAGGACCAGTAGAGATTTAGACCCTATAGCATTTTGCTAGTCTTATATTTTTAATGAACTCACATATTTTCTTAGACTATATGCCTTCTTTTGGTGCCTCACCATTTTTTCTTTTGTTTGGGGAGCTATATGTAGTATGGCCAATACATTTTATGAAAAGAAGGGAAAAATCGAGTCGGACCTACTGCTGCACCTATTCTTGTTTTTCATAAATATGTTTATTCTTTAGTAAAAGAAAAAAGAAACACATTGTTCCTGAAAAGAATATGCATCAAGAGACAAATTTATAAATGGAAATGAAGTGAAGCACATGAAACTATCTTAAATTTTACACCAACTGAAATTTAATGTAATACTAACAATGGCACATCTAAGCATATTTTGGTGACTCTACTGATGAAAGAAGTGAGAAATTGGATTAGTTACAATCTAAGGCTCTTTTTACATTGCTAATATTGATCACTGCAGGATGGAAGGGTGTCACAACTAGAGCATGTTTTTATTAGAGGTAGCAAAGTCAGGTACATGGTTAACTCTTTTGTGTATACTGTGCTATTGCTGGTAAGATCATTACTGAACTTTAATTTCCACCAGGTTCATGATAATTCCTGATATGCTTAAGAATGCTCCCATGTTCAAGCGCCTAGAAGCAAGAATCAAGGTTCTTTTCTTACTTGTCCTTAATTATTGCTGTTCTCTCAAGCCCTTTGCTTATGTTTGTTTTCATATTTGAAGGGCAAAGGTACATCACTTGGTGTTGGTCGGGGACGTGCTATTGCTATGCGAGCTAAAGTGAGTGCTGCTTATGTTTTTCTGCTTTTACTTGCACTTTTGTGTTTGAAATCAACTTCTAAATTCACCTCATGCTGATACTTATAGACCTCAGGCTTATTGCAGTTAGCTTGCAAAATGTTGATAAACTCCTTTTTTGGTTTAGAGAATGGGAGGGGGAGGGGTAGCTGAAGTTTAGGAGAGGTGTCTGTGGCTGAGTGGCCGACCATTTACCTATCCTGTATCTCTCTGTTTATGAATTTTTTGCTACTTATTGGGGATGTTAATTTTGTATGTCTCCTGCCTGCATCCAATTTTAAGAAGTTAACCCTGTTACTTTTACTCTTCCTATCCTTCCCTCATTTCAATGTAGCTGTAGCGCCTAGAGCTTCCCTTCGAGTTGAAAACTAGGATTCTTTCCGAAGAGCATAAATATTTAGTTCTCCTCTTTCGGGGTAAAAGGGAGTGGGGGTGTTAATTGGGAAGTGTAAACGGTATATGAGGAATTAATCGTACTTGAGCACACGAGTTCTGCAATTTTTCTAGCGAGAAATACTCCTGATATTAAACATCTTGCTTGCAGGCTCAGGCTGCTGGTGGTCGTGGGGCAGCACCTGGTCGAGGTGTTGTGCCACCTGTAAGAAGATAATGTGTTGTGGGATTTTGTTTCTTCTGTTTTTGCGATCGTAAATTCAGTGTAAGAATGTTCAAGTAGTTTCTTAAGGTTGGTCGTTAGTCTAGTAGTCTGAGTCAATTTCAGTCTACTTTGTAACTTGCTTTTTACATTACTTTGGAAGGCTGGAATACGAGTGCTATTCTTATTGCCGCTATGTGCTTGTACTTCACCTGTGTTAAGTAATATGGATTACTCCAGTTCTTTAACACCACTCTGTGCGCCCCAAGTATGCCATTAGGCCTGTCTTTAGTGCTGGATGTGGGCTTTCTTGAGCTCCTAAAAGAAACAGTTTGTTTTGGAAGACAAGTTTTCTTCCGGTTCTTTTTGGACACGCCAGAGGATCTCATTTCAACCGAACTGTACTTGGGTTACTAATAGAGTCAGAATTTGGAAAGTGCCTTTTTTTCCCCTTCTAACCTACTACTGATAAAAGAAGTGTTTTTTCTTTTCTAGGAGAGGTATTTGGGTTACTAGTGATCATTACATCTGGAATTCGAATTCTGGCTCAGGAGTTTCTACTCATATACTTTGTTATTTGGTCATGTACCCTAGATAATAGAGCAGATGCTATCTAGTTGGAGCAGAACAAGTGAGTGACCTAGGTATGTTTGTACTTTCCGAAAGGGGTTTACAAGTACTAAATCCATTAGTAGTGAGAAGTTTATAATTGAACGGACAACAGCTAGTTATACGCCAAAACTCACGAAGCACATTTCACAATTTCAAATGTTTATAAATTTGGTTTTACCAGTTTGATTAGGAAAATAGAATTCGACATTACTAAAGTAATGTGTAGAACTAGTGTGATAACTTGAAATATACTTGAACAGTAAATAAGACGTGACTTAAAGACTAATATAATATATTAGTAAGGATTGAAGGAGGTTGTTCTAGAGTTGTCAACTTATTATGATATAGTTGCTGTGCCGTTGTTCATGTATGGTTATATTTCTTTATTTTAGGGTGTCTTAGGATTAATGATATTGGGAGATCAGTAATTAAATCCAGTATAGTAAAAACACGCTAAGCAATTTTCTTTTTACCACCTAAGCTTTGGTGGTAGAGCTATCCAGTATATGTGTTGGTGGGAGACCAAGTACTCGGTGCAATAATAGATACGTACAACTCTCATAAATAAAAAGTCATATTATCTCCGAATTTTATTTCCTTGAACTCACCGTTTCATTAGCTTAATGATGGAATAAAGGGAAGAAATGTATACTAAAGTTTTGAGGATGGGGGCGGAGGAGGGAGTTTGATTAGGCGGATTTACAAAAGACATTAGGCAGGTCGTTTCAAATTGTGTGGTGTAAATCTGGACAGGTCTTTTTAAACTGCCAATGGGATGAGGAAAATATCTGGACAGGTATTTGTAAACTACCAATGGGATGAGGAAAAGAGATTACATAATTGTATACTCAAGCTTAAACAGTCTCAGCCATAGAACAACATCCTATGGTCCATTAATGCATGGTCTGACGGCTCTGAGAATATTTTGAACTTCTCTTTTGGATTCTTTTCTTCTCCAATCTAAAAACAAACTGGAAAAAAGGGTCCATGTATCCTTTGTCTTGCAAAAATATCAAACTTTCCTGTGGTTGTTAAGCCATGACTTGTGAATTGTAATTCCTTGTTAAATGAATCATTGATGTCCCCATATTAAATGCTAGCCAACTATGTCGATTGAAAATTGACTACTGTTGTTTGTACGTTAGTACTGAATATGTCCTACGGTTTTTGCATTCATGTGTGCAATTTTTACCCTTTTTCATGGAAATATCAATTTCCAATTGCTTCAAAAGTCTTCTCACAGGGTATAAAATGCTTACCAATCTTGAAATATACTCAAGATTGCAACAGAAAATGTCCCAGTAGAACATAAATGCGTGTTTAGGTAGGTACATATTGGGACACCGACTTTAAATGGTGTCTCAAGTATTGTTTTGACTAAGTCACCATTGTTATGAGAAAAAAATTGTCCTTTTTAGATTTGTGGACTCTAAGGTAAGGTGTCAATCAATTCTGCTATTTTCCTCATCTGGTGGCGGTGCAATTATAAATTACGATGTTAAATTCCATAATTCCAAATCATAAACCTTGACAAAATGCAGCCTCGAAATTTTATTTTTAAAAAGGGAAGAAATGAAAAAGAGAAAACATACATATTTCCACCCAGGATAGGACAAGGAAAAAACCTATTTTGACAAATAAACTAGAGAATTAACAAACAACAAATGTTGTTTCTTCAGAAAAATAATACATAACAGAAAGTCTGTGTTCCCAAAAACCAAAGGTTACTAAATCCAAATATACACATCCTTTTTCAAAAGTAAATAGTTAAAAAAAACTATAAATACTTTCTCTGGTTTATCTGTCTTTTATAATTTTTGCACACTCATTAAGAAAAAATATATTAATAGCCTTTATCATAAGAGTATTGATCTAAATTATCATTTATCTCTTCTTAAATTTTTTACTTAATTAATAATCCTAGTTGGAATAGTAAGGATAGATATATAATAAAGTAATACATCTACTAATATTTAGGATCGAAAAATAAAGAACATGTTGTTTTGCCCTGTGTTGCGCGGGCTCTCTAAAATGTAACCACACTCATGTTGAATCCTTAAAAGATGCACTATTTTTGGAGGATCCGACACATATCCGGTTCGAGAGTCCGGACAATGTAGGTTTTGTCTCTTATTCACAGGGATAAATTCTACGTACATAATACTCTCTCCAGACGTCAATCGTGAAATTACAGTGAGCATGCTGCTGTTGTACTGTTTTGCATTCAAACGCATTATTCTCTCTGTGGATTGTTGGAAGGAGTAGACAGAAGAAAAGTATAATTCAAGTGTAAAAGCACAAAAACTTAATTAAATAATAAAACTCCAAGTTTCGAATCATATTTTTATAATATGTTTGCATTTTGGCTGGGAATGGTGAAGGCAAAATAAGAGTGCAACCTGAGCAAAAAGCTGCTAACAATCCTTCTATAATTTATTCTTAATTATAGATAGTGCCAAACACATGACGGATTCCATTTCAGATCATTACAACAGAAAAAACGATTAGACAAAAATCTACCTAAGAATCTAAGGAACTAAAAGAATTAATTGAGTCGTTGGAATATTTTTTTTAAAACCTAATCTTACTTTTAATGATAAAAAGATGATGTGAGAGATGATAACCTCTTTCGTTAATAACACTGTGCACATGTGTACCATTGTCCCCTTTTCTATCTCACTTTGTCTTCGTTTGAGTCATGCATCCCATAAAAGAAAGAACTCAGTATTTGGACAAAATTATAGTACTAATTTTTTGTTTTAAAATTTTAAGTATTCAATTGATTGATAAGTTATAGTAGGAATATGCTAATAGTGGTCCTACAACCATGTGCTCAAAAGTATGTGTCTTCAATATTGGCTCGACATCTTGCTAAT
>JASVEL010008748.1:0-59319 GCA_032618575.1 Nicotiana noctiflora | reverse complement strand
TGTGAGGTTATATATGAATTAAGAGGTTAAATCCTGATCGTTGGATCAAATTTGATCAACGACCAGGATCTCTTCTCATAACCAAACGGTGTCGTTTGGTTAAATTAACGGCCTGGGTGTATCTGTGATTTATCAATTAATCTGGGCCGTTGGATAATAAAATCCAACGGTCCAGATCAAACGTTACATTAAGCTGATCTGGGGTGAATATTGGGCTGGACGGATGAGGGGTTTGGGCCAGTCTTTTGGACTAAAACATGGCCCAAGTCTGCTCTTTATGATGTATTATATGTATATGTGTATATATATATATATATATATATATATATATATATATATATATATATATATATATATATATATATACTAACCTATAACACAACTAATTTTTTTTTTACTACAATTATCCCACAAAATTACATATCACTTAAATGTAAACCGTATAATTTTGATATTGAACACTAAAAAATGCAACACATAATGTATATATTTTTTTGTATTTTACTAATTTAAACAAATAAACACGCACACAAAAATGCAGATTTAAGATAAAAAATAACACAAAATCACAAAAATCATGCCCAACACGACACTATTTTTATTTTGAATTTTCTGGGAGTACTTCTCAGGTAAGGCAAAAATCACGTGCTCACAATAATAACATCCTACCAAGGGAAACAACAATAGAAAGAATAACATACGGCAAGGGAATCAGCTATAACCAATCAATACTCAACAATGGTCAATTACCAAGAAACTGTCATAAGTCTTGTTCAACATGGATAATCATCAATTTAAGCATAAAAAGTACATAATAAAAGTCGTAACAATCACAATATAAGACTCACTTGCAGGCTTGACACCAACGTATAGATACTCGTCACCACACTGATACGTCGTACATACACTAATACGTAGCAAATAAGACAACGACACATATTCCCTCAAGCTGAGGTTAGACCAAACACTTACTTCCATTCCACAACCAAAAATCAAACCTCAATTACCGTTTTTCCTTTGATTTCCACTTCCAAACGTACCGAATATATGATTAATTAACTAATTAACATCAATTAACACTAAATAAAATAATTCTAATAATTTTTTTATAGCTTTCCCAATATTCTTCCCCAAAAGTTTAAAATCGACCCTGGGCCGCTTGGTCAAAATTTGAAGATCGGAGCAACACCCAATTATCCATTCATCCTTGAGCCTGAATATACAATTAGTTTTGGAATCCAATCCCAAATCGAGGTCTAAATTCTCAAATTTGAAAAGTTCCCAATTTCCCCCCAAATTCCTAATTTCTACCCTTAAAGAACAAGATTTAGGCCTAGAAATCTAATGATGTTGATGGAAAATAAAAGAGATGAGTTTAAGAATGCACACCTATGACTTAATGTTGAATCCCCACTTTAAAAATCACCCAAGATTGAGTTTTAATGGAAGAGATATGAAATTTTGGTCTAATCTTGACCTACGTTCTATTTTAAATTCGCTGGACAGGTCTTCTTCGCGTTCGCGAGAAGCCTGTCGCATTTGTGAAGCATTGGCTAGAAAATTCTTTACGTTCGCGAGGTACCATACGCGTTTGCAGCGGTTCAACCCCCAACCTTCGTGTTCGCGTAGGGTATTTCATCCCTCCCGCAGGTCTCTGCCAACACGGTCTTCGCGTTCGCGATAGCCAGGTTGCATTCGCGAAGGGTAACGCCCTGAACGCTCCGCATTCTCGACCTATGCCTCGCGTTCGCGTAGAAGGAAATTTTCCCTTAGAAAATTTTACTCTTCACATCCGCAAGAGTTCCTCCGCGAACGCGAAGAAGGATGCATCGGTGCACCTACAACAGTTAAACAACAGAAATCTTTAAGTCCAAAACATCTCGAAACCTATCCGAAACTCACTCGAGCCCTCAGGGCTCCAAATCAAACATGCACACAAGTCTAAAAATATCCGAAACTCCCGTAGGTCTCTGCCAACACGGTCTTCGCGTTCACGATAGCCAGGTTGCATTCGCGAAGGGTAACGCCTTGAACGCTCCGCATTCTCGACCTATGCCTCGCGTTCGCGTAGAAGGAAATTTTCCCTCAGAAAATTTTACTCTTCACATCCGCAAGAGTTCCTCCGCGAACGCGAAGAAGGATGCATCTGTGCACCTACAACAGTTAAACAACAGAAATCTCTAAGTCCAAAACATCTCGAAACCTATCTGAAACTCACTCGAGCCCTCGGGGCTCCAAATCAAACATGCACACAAGTCTAAAAATATCATACAGACTTGCTTGTGTGACTAAATCGCTAAAATAACACCTAAAACTATGGATTTAACATCAAAATCAATAAAAATCTCAAGAACTTGTAAAGTTTCTATTTGCACAACTGAGGGTCCGAATCACGTCATATAAACTCTGTTTCTTACTAAACTTCACATATGTAACTTAAATATCACATTAAACCTATATCGGGCTCCGGAACCAAAATACATTCCTAATACCATCAAAATCAAGCCTTTTTAAATTTCTAAAAACCATTATATGTTCAATTAAACAATTGTTTTTCAAAAATTTATTTCTCGGGCTAGGGACCTCGAAATCCGATTCCGGGCATACGCCCAAGTCCCATATTTTTTATAGACCCTTCGGGACTGTTAAATCATGGATCTGGGTTTGTTTAACCAAAATGTTGATCGAAGTCAACTTAATTCAATTTTAAAGGCAAAATTTAGCATTTTTCTCAAATTTTCACATAAAAGCTTTTCGACAATGTGCCCGGACTGCGCCCGAAAATTGAGGAAAAAAAGAGGTTTTCATGGCCTCGGAATCCGGATTCGGGTTCTAAAACAAAAGATGACCCTTTGGGTCATCACATTCTCCACATCTAAATCAACTTCTCGAACGGACATAGAAAAGTACTTGAGTCGGTGAAAAGATGAGGATATTGGCTTCGCATATCGCACTCGGACTCCCAGGTGGCTGCCTCA
The DNA here is from genome assembly GCA_032618575.1 of Nicotiana noctiflora. Taxonomy (NCBI): domain Eukaryota; kingdom Viridiplantae; phylum Streptophyta; class Magnoliopsida; order Solanales; family Solanaceae; genus Nicotiana; species Nicotiana noctiflora. Next base: position 56,341 of record JASVEL010008748.1, on the reverse strand, counting down.
ACATGCTGTCTTCTCTACTGCACAAGAACTGAAGGGAACTTCTTCGATCTCAACTGACAAACCTACCAATCTAGAATAGCTACTGACTCCTCCTCATAGGTCAAGTCCTTATCCAACTAGACAACGCTGAAGTCTAACACGTGAGATAGATCGCCGTGATACTTTTGAAGCATGGACACATAAAATATTGGATGCACAACTGATAAACTCGGTGGGGACGAAAGTCTGTAAGCCACCTCCCCTACTCTATCAAGGATCTCAAAGACCCGATGAACCTAGGGCTTAACTTGCCCTTCTTCCCAAATCTCATCACGCCCTTCATGGGGCGAAACCAGAAGCAACACTCGGTCTCCAACCATGAATGCCACATCACGAGCCTTACGATCGACATAACTCTTCTGCCTGGACTGAGTAGTATGAAGCCTATCCTAAATTATCTTAACCTTCTCCAAGGCATCCTGGACTAAACTTGTACCAAACAACTGAGCCTCTCCCCGCTCAAACCACCCAACTGGTGACCGACACCGCCTACCATATAATGCCTTATAGGGAGCCATCTAGATGCTCGACTGATAACTATTATTGTAGGCAAACTCCGCTAATGGCAAAAATTGATGCCAAGAACCTTCAAAGTTGATAACACAGGCTCGAAGCATGTCCTCTAAAATCTGAATAGTACGCTCGGACTGTCCGTCCATCTGAGGATGAAATGTTGTGCTCAACTCTACCATTGTACCGAACTCATGTTGAACTGCCCTCCATAAATGCGAGGTAAACTGCTTACCTCAATCAGAAATATGATAGACACAGACACACCATGAAGACAAACAATCTCCAAATATAGATCTCAGCTATCCGCTCTGAAGAATAGGAAACTGCCATAGGAATGAAATGCGCCGACTTAGTTAGCCTATCAACAATAACCCATACCGCATCGAACTTCCTCCCAGCCCGTGAGAAGTCCATAGAGATACGCTCCCACTTCCACTCAGTAATACCAATCTTCTGAAACAAACCACCAGGTCTGTGATGCTCGTACTTCACCTGATGACAATTCAAACAACAAGCTACATATGCAACAATATCCTTCTTCATACTCCTCCACCAGTACTGCTACGCAAATCTTGATATATCTTGGTGGCTCCCGGATAAATAAAATACCGAGAACTATGGGCCTCCTCTAGAATCAACTCATGAATTTTATCTACATTAGGCACACACACACGACCTTGTATCCTTAAAACTCCATCATCTCCAACTATAACCTGCTTGGCACCACCGTGTCGCACTGTATCCCTAAGGACTAGCAAATGAGGATCATCATACTGCCGATCTTTAATACGCTCAAATAATAAGAATTGAGCTACTATGCAAGCTAGAATACGACTGGGCTCAGAAACATCCAACCTCACAACCGATTGGCTAAAGCTTGAACATTCAAAGCAAGCGGTCTCTCACTGATTGGAATATACGCAAGGCTGGCCATACTGGCTGACTTCCTACTCAAAGCATAGGCCACTACATTGGCCTTCCAAGGATGACACAAGATGGTGATATCATAGTCCTTCAATGCTCCAACTACCTCCTCTACCTAAAATTTAGCTTCTTCTGATTTGAACAAATATTGCAAACTCTTGTGATCTATGAACACCTTACATGACATGACATATAAATAATGCCTCCAAATCTTCAGCGCGTAAACACTAGCTGCTAGCTCCAAATCATGAACTGGATAATTCTTCTCGTGGATCTTCAACTATCGCGAAGCATATGCAATAACCTTGCCATTCTGCATCAACACCGCACCAAGTCGAATACAAGATGCATTATAATATACTGTATATGGCCTGAACCTGTAGGCAATACCAATACCGGCGCCGTAGTCAAAGCTGACTTGAGCTTTTGAAAACTCGCTTCACACTCTTTCGACCACCTGAACCGGGCACCCTTCTAGGTCAACCTGGTCGAGGGCCTGATTATGAGTGACGTTTATGGAATTGGGTTGCACGCCGCAACGAGTTTTATTGATTTATACATGGATCTCCTTATGATAGTGCTTGGATAAAAGGAGCCTCTCTGGAGTCTGTACACACCCCTAGTGAGCATGGTTGATTTATATTGAGGGATGGATCTTCCTTGGATATGAATCTTGTCTGAAGCATTTATACCTGGGGATGGATCTTCCTCATAGGCTGGATTGGCCCTACCCAGTACTAAGTGACTGACTATCAGTTGATGTATATATTTTCGGGATGGATCTCCCCTGGGCCGGATTGGCCATATACAATACTGAATGATTAAGCATTTCGAGAGCGTGAGCATATAAGGCTTTCAGCATGGTGCATCACATACAGCATGTGCATTGGCATGTAGAGTAGAGAAGTTATATTCCTCATATCATTCAGAATTGATCTATCTGGTATTGAGTTTAACTGTTGAACTTGAAAGCACATCTACGTTTCTGTACTGTTATTTCTATATTGAGTTGTACTGGTTGAGTTCGTCACTATCAGTCCAAAGGTTAGATTTGTTACTTATTAAGTTGGTTGTACTCATACCCTGCACCTCGTGTGCAGATCCAGGTGCTTCAAGTTACGGCGATTGCCGAGTTGAGGAGCCCGAATTTTCAGAGACTAATAAGATATGTCTGGCGTTCGCAGACCTTGACTCTCCCACATATCTTCATTTATCTTCCAGTTCCTATTCTTTATCCATTGTATTAGATTATATCCACGTATAGATGTTCATGTACTCGGTGACACCCCGATTTTGGGAGAGATTTTGTATTGAGTTGCGAATTTTATTTTGTTTTTAAAAGGTTTTCCTTAAATTTAACTACTACCGTATTTTTCAAAGCTTTCGTTGTGTTGAAATGGTCGAGTAGTTGGTTTGCCTAATTTCACGATAGGCGTCATCACGAAAGGTTGGTTTTGGGTCGTGACAATACCCCTATAAGGAAAAAGATAACATCCCATGGAATATAATCCTTCAATTTGCCTTACTTTTTATTCTTTTCTTTTTCTCGTCTCCAAGATTTAACCTTTTTTAGAAATTTATTAAAATTTTACAAGTGGGACTTGAGGAAAATAGTGTATATGCATTGCAGATCTTACTCTTATCCTAAAAAGCCAAAGTTGTTTTCAATAGACCCTTGGCTAAAAAAAAAATTTAAAAAACAAGCAATAATAGATAATCTTAGACAAAATTACATCATATGTCCCGTCGGCCCATTTTTAAATACAAAATAGCCCATATTTTGAAACTTTACCCGGCATAGCCTATTTTTTAGATAATATATGACCCATTTTCATTATTTAACCTAGTGACAACCTCCTTTATCCTTCTTTGTTCTTTCTTCAACTTTTCACCAAAATTTATATGCTTCTTCCGCTTTTAACTTCAGCATTCATTCTCTCATTCAACCTAACAGGAAGACTTTTTCCATTATTGTATTAAACATCTCCCCAAGCAGACTAAATTGTTATTTCTATTTGGAGTATTTTTTTTTTTGTGCAAAGTGAGTTTTGTTAAGACAAAATGTGTTTATCCTCCATTAATATTTTTTTGTTTCTTCTCATATTGCTGGAAAGAGGTTGAAGACTTGCAGACATCCTCCATTTTTTTCCTTCAACTTTCAAGGTAAATAGGTCGATGATGAAGTGAGTGAAGTCATCAGAGAATGAAAAAGAGGTCTTGTGTTGTATTTAGACAATTTCAAGTTCTTGAGATGATGTTCGAGCTTTATCTTCTTGTATAAAACAATTTCATCTCCATCTTCTCTCCTCTTTAATTTTTTGATCTAACCTCCTCTGAAAAACTCTCTTTTGATATTTTGATACTGAATAGAGGTGTAATATTGAACATAAGATGTGTTCTGGTATAAATATTGTATAACCATGTGTATAATTATGTATAAATATATATAATTATATATAAATGTGTATATATGTTCATAACATCACTTATCTTCTTCTTCTATTTCTCTTATTCTTTTGATATACATTATTATAAATTCCATATACAAGTTTATACATAGGTATACATCATTATACAAGTACTGCATATGTATAATCAAATTAATTTTGTTTCATGTGTTTTTTTCCTTTTTCTGGAGTAATTCATGTATAAATCTACTTTCTTTGTTGATTCTCCGTCAAATCACGAACTTGCAACATTTGTTTTTACATTTTACCATATAAGTAAAATCAGTAAAAAAAAATTGGGGGACAACTTGCAGCAGTAAAGATAAATTAGGAGAGAAATATCAAAATTATATGACAGAAGAATTAGAAAATCTCATGTCTTCATCTAAATCCCTATAATTGTCCTGATTAAACTCCGTTGCCGAGTAAAGAAAGTTAGAAAATACTCTTTTTTCAAATATTAGCCGATTACTTTTGGGCTATAGATTTGTAAAGTTATGACTGGACTATTATATTGCAAGTGAAATATGTGAGTTGTATTTATGTAAAATTATCCCATAATCTTATAAGTAAGACTATATTAAATATTCATTTTAGAGTTGTGCAAAATTTTAAACGACAGATAACATTGGCCGAAAGTAGTAAGGCTAAGAAATGGCTGTAATAAGAGTTGAACCTCAAACAATATGCATCAAATACTTGTCTACTAAGCACTATTTTTCTCCAATAAAGAGTTGGATAAAATGAAAAAAAAAAAATAACCTCAGAAAATATCATACAGTAGTGGGGTCCATCCTTCTGAATGACATGAATATAGAGCTATATAATCAGCTTTTGGAACCTCCTATCCCCCCCTCTCCCCCCAATCCCACCCCCACACCTCACCCCAAAAAAAAAAAAAAAAAGGTTTCTAGTTTAAGAGAGTTAATGCTTATCAATGACTTCACATATTCTTTATATTAAAGTTCACACGCAAATAAAAAGTTTCACAGCATCTAATGAAACATCAGTATTTATAACCAAGAAGCTCCACTATCATCATTATCTCTTAGAATATAAGGATTCATTATTCCCAAAGCATTAAAAAAAATTACCAAAAGCATCCAATCCCAAGAAACTTTAGTTGAATTCCAAATCAATAAAAGCCATCCTCCTATCCCCTCCTTCATGTCCACATCCCCCACAAACCCCAAATCCAACTTTTGGGATTTGAAATCCTCCACAAACTCATGCCAAGAATGAATTCACCATTATCCAAGACAATTAATATGAACTGTTATACCTACAATATTAGTATTATTTTAAATCATCTCAAATTCATTAAATATACATCAATTAATAATAAATATTATGATAAATTAAGCACTTCATTTATTATTTCTTTAAGGATGTACAAAATTTATACTCGACAAGTGAAAATGAACAAAGAAAGTATCTTTTTTAATAATATTAGTGTTTTGAGTAATCTTGCGCTCATCTTAACTATATCAAAGATATCAGCTAATCTTACAAGCACATGCACATGCACAAGATAACTCTACCCACTAAAGTTAATGTTAAATGAAAAAAGATCATCTAATATTTGTCCCTATTGAAATTTGAACCTTAGTCTCCAAAATTGTACTCGCTGTATTGACTACTATAGACCATATCAAAGTGCTATCCAAGACAAATGGTATATATTTATATCATGTTGTTGGAAACACAAAGAATGATAAGTTATATTTTAAGGATAGAATAAAATCAGATGAAGGGATATGAATTCTAATTGCAGTTACTTTGAACTTCATGTTACATCACATGGTTATTCTTATCTACCTTTTTAAACTATTTTTTAGGATTTCTTGAACATGGCTACCCCGTTAAAAATGAAAAAAAAGGACCAAGTGAGAACTGAAGTGCAACGGATAGTATTAGATTAATTTTACAAAATATCTACACAAAATACTTAATTTGACGGAAAGACTATGGGTTCACATACCGTAAAAACGACCTAAATCCACTACATCAATATTAAGAAGAAAGGTATTTTGCAGCAGAATGATATCTTTACTTACCTTTCTATCTCTGTTTCTTCTTCCTAATTAAAGAAAGGGTGGTTCCAAAATTCAGAGAATATAAATAAACTTGAAACTTCATATCAATGCTGAATTGCCACAAAGGCTGACAATCCCTTTTCAGTACAATGAAATATCAGTCTAATGAAATAAAGGTAATAACTTTTTTTGACTAAGAGACTACACAATAATATTGAAGAAACATCACCTGCATTGGGTCTCATTTCTCAATAACTCATTCTTCTACTACCTGTTATACATAATAAATTTAAATAATAAAGAAAAATTAATATTTTCAGAATTTTGGAGCTCCTTTGCTGGCTTCTTCTCTGCTTACAGTCGACCTGCTCAGAAGCCAGCATGAAGAAACCATAAGAATGTAGACAGGTTACTAAAAGGGCATCTCGCCGGGAAGGGCCACACTCCAACAGGGTGTGATGTAGCCATCCTACTCTAATGTAAGCATTAGTGGCTGCTTCCACAGCTCGAACCCGTAACCTATAGATCATATGGAGACAACTTTACCGTTGCTCCAAAACTCCCCTTCAATGTAAAAAGGTTACTCTTTTACCAAAATCTTATGTTATGAAAACACCAAGGCTCGGCAAAATGAAATGAGGATATTTTTACTGAGCCATTAGCTTATCAAGCTTCATTTGCTCCATCCATGCATTCAATTGATCAAATTGTTCAATCTGGGAATTCGAAGTAGAATCTTCAGCGAGATCTGCAGCAGAGCCTGCGAGACCTAAGACACGAGATGCAGCTTTGTCTTTCAACTCCTGCGGTGATTCTTTGACAAGAGATTGAACCCACGAGAGATCAGGCTCTTCTCCATTGTTAGCAAGCTCAAATGACGATGATCTCTTTAGCCTACCAAACTCCTCAGTAGTGACAGCCCAATCTGCATTTCCGGTAGAGGAACCCCACTTCGACCAAGTATCTACTGGAGAGCCAATAACAGCAGAAGCATTGGAGCCAAGATCGCGAGAGCTAAGACTCCTGAATTGCTGCTGCTGCTCACGTTGAGAAAGCGTAGACACACGGGAACTCATAGGTGATATTGGCTCCATTCCTCGGGGAGACATCCTTCCCGGTGTTTGAACCCCGAAAGAAGCATGCAACAGAGGATTATCAACATGTATTGGTGAAAATTTTGTATTAATGGGAGATAACATGCTCTGCTGCTGCTGCTGGAATTGATTGAGAACTGCAGACTTGTGAGTAGGGGAGAAAACTGCTTGAGCTAATGCCTGGTCAGAATATCTAGGAGATGAGCTCTCTGCGAAAAATAAATCCTCAAGATTTGAAGGAGTTAGGGTCTTAGGATGAGCTAAACGGTTCAAAGAATTAGCATTCACACTGGACTGTGATAGGCAGGAGAATTCATTTATGAACTGCTGTTGTTGTTGCATATCAAAGGTTAAGTCTTCAGCACGGATGTCTCTTGCATGTAATGATGACCTCAAGCGACTGGACTGGAAATTGCTGCCAGGAAGATGCAATGCTGGAACATTTGGTTGAGGCCAACTCATGTTTGAGATGCCGTTAGCAGAGGGAGACATCGGAGGAGTGAAAGGTAATGGGGACATGACACGGACCGACGAAGGAGAACCTGGAATAAGGCCCATAGCTGCTGCAAAATCCATGGCATTGGAAGGAGAGGTGTTCGAGCGAGGTGAGGGAACAGCGGAACCAGTAGAGACATACAGGGGTCTGAGTTCTTCCTGCATGTGGGCAAAGAAGCAAACTCTTCTATTGCACTTTGTACCATCTTTGCAAAGTCGGGTTCTATACTGAGCAGGATGCAGCCAACACTCAAAAACCCCGTGAGCATATTCGCACATGTCCCCTCGTTGGCAAGCTCCCTTGCGGAACTCAGGGCAAGGTACACAGCTGTAGTGATATTTTCTTGGATCCCTTCTTCGAGCATTTTCACCAGGATGGACAAATGGGCATTCAGTCCAATCATGAGAATATGCACGAGAGCAAGGTCTGATCTTAAACGAGAACATTCTGAATTCATCTGTAGAGTAGATGCTGTTTTTAATGTCAGGCAAGGAGGGGTCAATGGGGTACTCTTTCTTCTCAGATGCAAAAGATACAGGGAGGTCATCAGACTTTGCACTCTTTGGGGAAGAAGTCGAGTCTGAAGAAGAAGAAGGTGATCTATTTCCAGGGGAAGGCGAAAGTGGTGGAGAATTTGTGTTAGAAGTGGCTGTTGACAACCTCAGGCTACACTTCCCCGTTGTATCACTTTTAAGAAGGCTCTCCAGGGATGATTCTGTCGAGTGAAACTTTGGAGATACAACAATCACATCCCGAGGGCGATGGCCATTGGCATCTTCAGAGTTTGGATCAGCACCGGCTTCTAAAAGCATTTTGACAGCATCAACAGCATTCGGAGACCCACCAGATGCAGCACAGTGAAGAGCAGTGCTCTTATTTCGGCCACATGATTGATTCACATCAATTTCAGGTAAAGACAGAATCAGTTTCAGAACATCGATACTGCCATACGTAGCAGCGACCAACAATGGAGTTCTATGCTCCAAGACCATTTGCTTTGAGCCCTTTTGGCGCCCATACCACAGTCCAACCTCATGAATACCGGATAGATCATGCTCTATACATCTCTTAAACGCTACTATGTCATTGTTAGCGGCTAGTTCAAGCAAGCTAAAAAAAGAATCCTCAGTTTCAACAGTCAGATTATTCATGTTCATGGTAGTGATCCAGCTAATACAAAAGTTGATGCTACAGCTGAATAAAAAATGCTTTTCGACAGCTGCAGTAGACAGCACATACTTTCATCTCTGGATCCACTAGAAAAAGAAAAAAAAACGAGCATTAGAAACAAAACATAATGTACCAAGCACAGTCTCATATGATCAATCCAAAGCTAATTAGTGAAAAATCCAGCCTTCTGCTAATGCAATTCAATAGGCAAATAAAATAAGAATCACGAGAACTACAATCTCCCAGATAAGATAGAAAGTTAACTCTAGTGGCAGATTCGCAGATTTCAGCTATTGCATTTTTTGACAGATTTTGAGATAGCACTGTATAAATTACACGATACTTGGTCGACAAAGAATTCTGCAGTCAAGATAAAGACACTAATCACTAAGCTCTAACCAAAAACAAAATGGTACAGATTCATAAGCAACAATATATTTTCCATCAATTGCATACAGGAGGGAATATGAAAGGTACCTCTTTTGCTAGGTGAGGGAACAATAAATTAAAAAGGTTCATCCTAATTTTCTGACTCTCAAGACAACTCGGTGAACAAGGCATACCACGTTCACGACCCCAAGAGGTACGATGCAGACAGCCTAACTAATGCAAGTATTAGTGGCCGCTCTCACAGCTCGAAAACCTGTGATTGACCATTGCTCGAAGGTTCCCCTTATTTTCTGACTCTCAAGAAAATAGAGAAAAGGGGCATATCACAGAGACTAATGGCAACCAATAAATAATACTATTCTTTACCAAAATGGAAAAATAGTAAAAGGAAGGAGAAAGACTATGCCTTAGACAACCTACTGTAAAATCCACATGCTACTTCTCTCAATTGCAAATATCATTCTCTGAAAAAGAAAAGGAGAAAATCTATTCAAGAATCAAAATTTTCCCTTTCCTTTTTCTTTTTGATCATTACTGAAGGGAACTCCCAAAACAAGATGCTTAAAACAAAACCAACTCCTTTTAAAAGCAAACAATTATGCTTCAATAACAAAAATAAAATAAAAAGACATTAATTACCAACAAGGAATTCTTCAGCAAGAAGCAAAGAAATAAAGCCAATAAAAGATATTAAAAATAAAAATAAAAACTTTCCCCACTAAGTAACAGATTAAAGAAAAGGTCAAAAGGGGTCTATTGGTCTACACCAAAAATCATTTTCCAAAATGGAAAACAACCTCAATCTTCAACTATACATACATAAAACCCATTTTTTTCTCATATCCAATAGGAAAAACAAGAAGAAGAAAAAAAAACAGAAAAATAACAAAGCAAAAAAACTAACCATCCAAAGTAACAGATACTCCAAATAATATTAAACACATGAGGGAAGTTAAAGTAAAGCATTTCTCACCAAATTTTCAGCTAATAATAACAAAGAACAAAGCTTCTGTCTTTGTACAAGTCCCCACCAACAACAGCAGCAACAGCAGCAGAAAGAGAGATTGAAAATGGGGAAAAAAACTTGATTTTTACAGGTCTAGAGAGAGAAAAGAGAGTGAAAAAACAAGAAAGTTATGATAACCTAAGAAGAGAGAGAGAGAAAGAGAGCGCTTCTTCTTCATTTTCTCTTCTCCATTTCCTATGCTCTTTCTCTTTCTTTTTCTTCAACTGTTCAATACTGTCATTATTATTTTTATAATTTAAAACAACAATAATAATAATACTGTAATAATAATAAATATAATAATATACTCTAGGAGTATAAAGCAGTAATCCTCCTTCCTCTTTTTCTCCTTTTTAAAATTTTTGGTTGAATTGAAGGCCTAATACTCGTAACCTATAGAACCATCTTATATATAGGAAGCACGCATATTCCTCATAGAGAATAAAATATTGTTCTGTCAATTCTTTTATGAATATTTTAAAATTATTCTGGTCTTTCTATTATCTTATTGGTATTATTTGTTTTTTCTAAATTTTTATTATTATTCTTTGTATATTCAGTTGTGAATGTTAATTTGAGTCAAAGATTTATCAAAAATAATTTCTTTACTTATCAAAGTAAAAATAAAGTTTAATATACATTACTTTCTTCATACATTACGTGAAATTATAAGGATATGTCAATTGTTAAAAAAGGGTGTGGGGGCAATTTTGTCTTTACGAGGTTTTTATGATATCAATTTTTATTATGAAAATTTTCAGAAAAGTAAGTGGCAATTTTGACTTTAAATCAGGTTCTTTAATTTGTTTTCCCCCCCTAATTTAGTGTCATTTCATTTTTGTTTCTTTGGCATGATGCATATTGCTACCTATTTAAACAAGGGTATATTTTCAGAGGAATAAGAATCAATTTTATTTTTCCTTCCACTTTAGAGGTTAAAGTTTTTTTGTCAAACTAATAACTAAATTATAACACTGTTCTTGAATTTATAAATGTTATTTTGAGATTGATTCCCATATCTTAAAGAAAATCAAGGACATAGATTGATCTCGGAGATCTTGTATATAATTCTATAATATTATGTAGATTTTTATTCAACGTAAAAACCTTAAAAGTTAATATTGAATTAAGCATGAAAACTCTATAAAATTTGATTTATAAGTTGCTATTTTGTTTCCTGTAAGGTAACTGATTGATTGCAATTATTTTTATTCATTAATAGAATTGGAAAACAATTAAGATGAACACTATGTAACAATTCGGTCGGTCCGTTTTGAGTATTTTAGCTCGGTTCCTCCATATATTGCCTCGTCTATGTATATTGTGGTTATGTGACTTGCCGGGGGTGTTTGTGCGATGACCTGTCCAGTCGTCTCATGAGTTACCACCCTGTTTTCCCCATTTCTGCTTCTTTATACTTCATTCCGTATTTTGTGGTATCGGGTTGGTCAGATCGAGTTCGGAATAATTTTTGATAAGGTTTCAGATACTTCGTCACTTTTAAGGAAGCTTAAGTTGGAAAAATCAATCGGATGTTGATTTATGTGTTAAAGGGATCGTATGTGAGTTCTGAAAGTTTGGTTAGCTTTAGGAGGTGATTTGTGACTTAGGAGTGTGATCGGAATGGGTTTTGGAGGTTCTGAGTAGAATTAAGCTTGAATTGGCGAAGTTGATATTTTGGCGATTTCTGGTTGGTAGGTGAGATTTTGATCTGAGAGTCGAAATGGAATTCCGAAAGTTGTAGTAGCTTCGTTATGTCATTTGAGATGTGTGTGCAAAATTTCAGGTCATTCGGGCGTGTTTTTATTGGTTTTTTATATATAAAAAGCGTATTTCGGAAGATTTAAGAAACTTAGGCTTGAATCCGATGAGTTTTGAGTGATTTGATGATCGGAACAAGTTTGAATGCGTTGGCATGTTTGGTTGAGGTCAATCAGACCATTTCATGTTGTTTGAAATTGCAGAAAATCGGATGAAGTGTTGCACACAAATTGCTCTTTGCGTTCACGGTCAGGGACTCACGTTCGCGAAGGGTGTTTCGGTGTGATGATAATTTTCTTCTATGCATCCGCGAGTGTGGGAACGCGAACGCGAAGATGGAGGAGTCATGTGCACCGCGGACGCGAGACTGGGGTCGTGTTCGCATAGAGGAGTAATGTGAGGCTGAGCTTCAGATGATTTAACTCATCACATTTGCGATGGGCTGAACGCGTTCGCGGAGGGTTGCTTGGGTAAAGCTTCGCGTTCGCGAGCTAGGTATCACGTTCGTGTAGGAGAATTTTGGTCTATGTAATTTTTGTGCTTCGCGAATGCGAGGCTTTGACCGCGTTCACGGAGAAGGATTTCTGATCGCTGGGCAGAATGTTTAAAAGATGGGTTTCGCAATTTTTGGTCTATTTTCTCCATTGTTGAGCAATTTTAGGAGCTTTTCAGAAGGATTTGAAGAGGGAATCGATGGGAATCACTTGGAGGTAAGATTCTTGAACTTAAAACTCGATTATCATGTGAATTCCACCTAGAAATTCATGAAATATGACCCTAGAAATCAAGATCTAGAGCTTGAATTATGAAACCAAACATTTGGGATTTGGAGGGCTAATTGTGGATGGATTTTGATGTTCTTAGTATGTATGAACTCGTGGAGAGATAAGAAATCTAATGATGTAAGAAATTTTGAGTTTTGAAAAGTTGGTTTGGGGCTCGGGTTTTGGTAATTTCAGGATTTGTGCCCGTTATTGATTGTTTTCGCTTGGGATTTGTACCCTTAGCATATTGTCATGTATTCGTTCTGATTTTGGATAGATTCGACGCGTGTGGAGGCCGCTTTGAAGGGCGAAGGCGTTGCGAGCTAGAGATTTTGCCGGTTCGAGGTGAGTAATGATTGTAAATAATATTCTGAGGGTTTGAAACCCTGGATTGCACGTCGTGGTGCTATATTGAGGTGAGACACGCATTGGATGATGAGTGTGGGATCATTTACTATTGGGTATTGTGAATTGGTCTGTCCCGATTGATGATTTTTCTACGTATTTGACTGAAACTTGTTTGTTAGCATCATGATTTGGGCTGATTGCCATATTTGGGCTTCGTGCCAACTATTTGAGTCCTTCGGGGATTATTATCACCGTTTCATCACTGTTTGACTTATTACTTGAAATCATTCATGCTATTTTCCACTATTTTACAACTCAGCCATTTTTACTAAGTTTTGAGACTTAAATGATGTTTATAAAAAACTTCACATTCTTGAACTCTTTAACCCTTTGAATTCCTTCCACGCATTCGAATGCGCGAATGAGTGCTCATTATTAGATGTGCATCGATGTCTTGTGATTCCCTGATTGAGGGGCGATATGATTTCTGTGAGTTGATGTTGGGCTAATCTGGAGGACTTGAGGCTGGATTTTCATCTATAGCTTGAGCACCATGGTGTTGATTGTGTGAAAAAGTATTTTTGAACTTATATGTTCGGTAGTGTCCCTGTTAGTGGAAGTGACGATTATGGCTATATGATGAGTATGTTGTGACAGCGGGATATATTTATATGATTTGGAAGCGACAAGAAGGGTCTACTGGAGGATAGAAGGCTAGTAGGTATTTGATTTTCATTATGATTTGAGGTATAGCCCCGAGTATGAGCATATGAAGAATCTTTTCATTCCTCCTAGTTAGAAGTAAAGTAAATTTCATGTTGTGATATGAGTTCAGATTCAGGAAGACTAAGTAACTGCGTAGTGGATATGACGGTGGAAGATATGAAGAAATACCAGCTTGAGGCAAAGCAGGCGGGTTACCTCCTGCGGAATGTTCTGAGTTTGTGCAACCTTTATGTCGTCTGTTGGAAGATCTCAATTTCTAGTGAAAGATATATGTTGTAATTTGAATCTGGGTCGCTTATGAGAATGGGTTTAATTGTTACGAGAGTAAATGCGAGATTTGCATAAGATATGAAGTACCAGATGGTCTGTGTTCCACGAGCTTATGAAGGATTGAGTTAATCTCAATGTGCTATTATGGCAGCAATAAAGTATATGTGTTATGAGTTGTTTTGTGTATTTTGATCTATGGCTTCGATCCAAGTGGGGGAGTTTGCTATTAATTAATTGAATACACGGTTATGTGCTATGTTTGTTCTAGTTTGAGGCGTGCTACTGAGTCAGTTATGACTTATGGAGATTAGGACCGAGGATATCTCGAGTAAAGGGGAGTTTTGACAAAGGTTATATTATGCTTCATAGGTGCATGAGAATCACAGAATGTCTTTAGTTGTTGTTGGTAATGGATTCTCGGTGCATAAAGAAGGAAGTGGTCAGGCTGTTCTAGAATGAGGTTACATTCTACGGTGTTAGAGTGCTAATGAGGCACGGGTTGCTTTGTTTGTTTGATCGGGCTAATTACGGAGTGAGTAGAATGGAGGACTTGCGAGAATGGATCTAATGTGTTCAAGATTCTACATGTAATAATTGGGTATCTTAAAGTTGTATATGTGACTAGAAACTGAGTCTCCATTGGAAGAGTTCAAGACTTGTGGTATTCCTATGTTAATTATCGGATTCTATGTATCAGTACCAGGAAGTTAAAGGTAACATATTTAGGTTCGCAAGAAGTTCTTCAGAGTAAAGTATTTTGGTGTGTGGTACTTTCGGTAATGTTTAAGAAAGTATTCGGTGACTTATGAGTCTTATACGGTGTGGCTTTATGCTTGGTTCCATGTGGTAAGTCTGAGTTGAAGATTGTGGTGCTACAACAAAAAGGATATATCAAATTGAAGATGAATCAGAAGGAAATTTAGATAGATGGGATAGCTTGGTAGTAGATCGGACCGGTATGGTAAGGATATGATTTGCTCCTTGTGTGTGTTTGAGGTAATGAGCTCTTACAGGTATTTTGCGGTAATGCTCATAGGTTTTGATGGCTTGCTTAGCTTGGTGGAGTTATAAGGATTTGGTCCTGGTAGGTATGATTTGTGCAAGGGGAACTCGGAGAGTTCTTGATGATTTTTACCACGGTTTAGAGACGTGTATTTTCTATGGGTATGCTGAGCATGGTATGTATAGTGATTTCCTTCGAGGTGGGACCAATGGAAAGTTCTTGACTAGTTGAGTACGTAGATGTTTGTGGCTCAGAAGAGAGATGAAGTTCTCATGTTATCCTAGGGTAGTATGGTATATGCGATAAGTTGTAGAGGATTGAGATTTGCATGGGTAAGGTTACGGTTCAGTTCTGAATGGAAATCATAAAATTCTTAGGCAGCATGGGCAGTTTTAGGTGATTAGAGAAATGAGCTTCAGATGATTAGGGTGAATGATCTTCAGATGATTAGGGTGAATGATCTTCAGATGATTAAGGAAATAGTATTGCTAATCATAGGGATTTGACGAGGGTATATATTTTAGAAAAGGCAATGTGATTAAGCTGATAGCACTTCGGTAGTACTGCGACGCTTTCTTGTTAGATCGACTGCTGATATTTGAGTTTGCTTGATGGAACAGGGGAATTTTAGAATATCTTTTGTGGAATGATTGGGTTCTTGAGGTGTGATATGTATTCGGACGGCGGAATTTGGGATCAGGTATGGTGATTTGTGTGCTATATGGGGTTGGAGACTGAGAGTTCTCATGTTCAGGCCATATTGTTGTTGTGAGTCAAAGGTATCGGCTGTTTAGTGACTATTGGGATATGGAAACCCAAGCATATATTTTATGCTTGGTATGTTGGATTTGGAAGTGATATTTGGTTCAGACTGGTTGTCCTCGTGCTGTGTCATTCTAGACTATTGCGCCAAGGCGGCGCTGTTGGCCATGCCGCGAATGCCATGGATTGAGTGTCAAGGTGCGACAGATTATGTCCTAGTAGGATGGTTTTATATTTCCAAGACCCAACAGATGGTTGGGCAGGATTGTCCCTCTTATTTAGATTTTCGTGATGGATGTCAGTGCAAAGGCTTCTACCATTGATTCAATTTCGGTTATGAGCGACTTTTTGGATGTGCTTCTTCTGGCCGGGCATGTCGTCGAGCAGGGTTGTTGATTTCGATATCGGTTTGATGTCGGTCACTGTATCGTATGGCACCGGCATAGTTATAGGATAGAAGGAGCAACTTCAGGTGCTCTTGATAAGGAGTTTGTTGGCAGGCCAATATGGATGCGTGTTCTAACTTAAGCCAGTTTGGTTGGCTTCAAATTGTATTTTGATGGATGTGTTGATTCGACTGTTATTAAGCTTATTAGTAATCTAGTGAGATAAATGAGTTGCCTTTCTATGTTGCGAGGTGTTATGATTTATTTGGTATGGGCACATATGGTATGGTTTATTTGGGGTCTCATGATGGCAGTCGAGCGGAAAAAGTAATTGGGTGTTGCTCGATGAATGGTGTATCGATTATGTCCTGTCAGATTTGCATGGTATATGCTACTTATTTCATCGTATGTGTAATGACTTGCTTTAGGTTCCAGACATCAAACTGTGTGTGGCTGTCGATTTTGAGCATAGTGACTTAAGGTGTTTCGTACGGAGCAGTGTTTGGATAGCATCGCACATTGTAGCAAAGCTACATGGAGATATGACCCTTCAAGTTAGATTTATGTGTTCTATTTCTATGACGTGAGACAGTTTCTCAACCTTGTGTTGTGATGGTACTGGTGATCTTGGGGTACATCTCTTTCATTTGAGTCATTTTCATGATTTGAGTATGTTCGGGCCGTTGCTTATTGGTGCGCTGTATTATGCAAGTTGTGGTTTAGACCTATATTGATGTGTCATGCCACCAGAGTGCGTTGGACTAGAGGGGATCGTTGAAATTATTAATAAATATGAACGGATTCGATTTCAGCATGTTAGAAATATCGAGGTTCGGCTCGAAAAAAAAAAATTTGCTATGGTAATTTCCAAGGAGAAGTGGCTTCATAAATGGTTGACCTAAGTAATGGTTATTTATTACCACGTGTTTTAGTATCATTGGTAGTATATGAAAGTGTTGGTATGAGACTTAAGTTGATAAGAGGTTTTCTACTGATATTCGATTGTTGTGTATAACTGTTGTGAATAGAAGTTATCGTTACAAGTGTTTGAGTTATATGGTATATCATGTAATTGCACATGAGGTTGCAGGTATGGGCTATTACCGCTGGTTCGGGCTTATTCTGAATATAGATGTGGGGTCCTGATCTTGTATATCATTTCGAAAATGGAAATGTGGTTCTAAGGTTTATGGGCTAGATTGAGTTGTGAAATTTCAGTTCCGATGTGTTATCGGACCTATATGAGATAGGGTGACGTGGGATCACCCCCGGGTATATTCACGGTAAGGTTATTCAATGATTGGTTAGCTTTTGAAACAACTCTGGGCACGTTCGAGGACGAACATATGTTTAAGTTGGGGAGGATGTAATGACCCGTCCAGTCGTCTCATGAGTTACCGCTCCGTTTCCCCATTTCTGCTTCTTTATACTTCGTTATCCGTGTTTTATGGTATCGGGTTGGTCGGATCGAGTTCGGAATAATTTTTGATAAGGTTTCAGATACTTAGTCTCTTTTAAGGAAGCTTAAGTTGAAAAAGTCAATTGTATGTTAACTTATGTGTTAGAGGGTTGAGATGTGAGTTCTGATGGTTCGGTTAGCTTCAAGAGGTGATTTGTGCCTTATGAGTGTGATCGTAACTGGTTTTCGAGGTTCGGATTACAAATAGGCTTGAATTGGCGAAGTTGATATTTTGGTAATTTTCGGTTGGTAGGTGAGATTTTGATCCGAGGGTCAGAATGAATTTCAAGAGTTGTAGTAGCTTCGTTATGTCATTTGGGATGTGTATGAAAATTTTCACGTCATTCAGACGTGTTTTGGTTGGATTTTTTTTATCAAAAGCGTGTTTTGGAAGATTTTAGAAACTTAGGCTTGAATCCGATGTGTTTTGAGTGATTTGATGTTTTTTTAGGTATTTTGATGATCGTAACAAGTTTGAATGATGTTATGGAATGTGTTGGCATGTTTAGTTGAGGTCCCGAGGGCCTCGGGTGAGTTTCGGGAAGTCAATCAAACCATTTCATGTTGTTTGAAATTGTAGAAAACCAGCTGAAGTGTTGTAGACAAATTGTTCTTCGCATTCGCGGTCAAGGACTCGCGTTCGCAAAGGGTGTTTCTGTGTGATGATAATTTTGTTCTACGCGTTCGTGAGTGTGGGAACGCGAACGCGGAGGTGGAGGAGTCATGTACGCGAGACTGGGATCTGCGTTAGCGTAGAGGAGTAAGGTGAGGCTGAGCTTCAGAGGATTTAACTCATTACGTTCGCGATGGGCTGAACGCATTCGCGAAGAGTTGCCTGGGTAAAGCTTCGCATTCAAGGGCTAGTTATCGCGTTCGCGTAGGAGAATTTTGGTCAATGTAATTTTTGTGCTTCGCGAGCGCGAGGCTTTGACTGCGTTCGCGAAGAAGGATTTCTGATCTGTGGGTAGAATGTTTAAAAGATGGGTTTCACGATTTTTGGTCTATTTTTTCCATTGTTGAGCAATTTTGGAACTTTTGAGAAGGATTTGAAGGGGGAATCGAAAGGAATCACTTAGGGGTAAGATTTTTGAACTTAAAACCCGATTATCATGTGAATTACACCTAGAAATTTATGAAATAGAAGCCTAAAAATCAAGAGTTAGGGCTTCAATTTTAAAACCAAACAATTGGGATTTGACGGGCTAGTTATGGATGGATTTTGATGTTCTTAGTATGTTTGAACTCGTGGAAAGATAAGGAATCCAATGATGTGAAAAATTCTGAGTTTCGAAAAGTGGGCCGGGGGCTCTGGTTTTGGAAATTTTGGGATTTGTGCTCGTTATTAATTGTTTTCACTTGGGCTTTATTCCCTTAGAATATTGTGATGTATCCGTTCTGATTTTGGTTATATTTGACGTGTGTGGAGGCTGATTTGAGGGGCAAAGGCTTCGTGAGCTAGAGATTTTGCCAGTTCGAGGTGAGTAATGATTGTAAATAATATTCTAATGGTTTGAAACCCCGAATTGCACATCATGATGCTATATTGAGGCGAGACACGTGCTGGATGATGAGTGTAGGGTCGTTTACTATTGGGGATTGTGACTTGGTCCGTCCCGATTGATGATTTTTCCGTGTATTTGACTGAAACTTGTTTGATATCGTCATGATATGGGCTAATTTCCATATTTGGGCTTCGTTCCAACTATTTTAACCCTTCGGGGATTATTATCAATGTTTCCTCATTGTTTGACTTATTACTTGAACTCAGTCATGCTATTTTCCATTATTTTACAACTCAGCCTTTTTACTCAGTTTTGAGAGTTAAATGATATTTCTAAATGATGTTTTAGGCTAAGAACTACTATTTTACTAATGCCCGAGGGACTTGTGATGATTTCTGACTAAGTGCGGCCGAGGGCCAAATGTGAGGATATACTGAGGAATATGAGGCCGAGGGCTTGAGATACATTTATATGCCACGAGGTGGCTTGAGTGATGTGAGTCTGAGTGCCGAGAGTTGATGCCACGAGGTGGCTTGATATAGCGTTTGGGTCATAAGTGGCCCCTCCGGAGTCTGCACACCCATAGTGAGCGCGGGTACCCATTGTGATATGAGAGTGGGCCTGAGGGTCTGATATTGTTCTGAGAGTGAGCCTGAGGGGCTAATATTATTTTGAGAGTGAGATCGAGGGGTTGATATTGTTCTGAGAGTGAGTCCAAGGGGCTGATATTATTCTAAGAGTGAGCACGAGGAGCTGGTACTGTTTTGAGTTGTGCCCGAGGGGCAAACCTTCATGTGTTCATCTTTCATATTTACTTATCATTTTACTTGTTATATTGTGGTTTGTGCCCGAGGGGCATTTTCTATGCTTATCGACACTAACTGTTTTGCATTCATTTGCGTAACAATTGAAAAAGTCATTTTCAAAAGAGGTTTAAACTGAGCTAAGATGTTTCTAAAGATTTCACAACTTCATTGCTTTTCTCAGAAGGTTTTACACTGCTTCTATACAACATGTTGATTTACTTTATGTGATTTTTTGATGCTCAGTTGTTATTTACCTTTATTACTCAGTTGGAGTACTCGCTTTACTCCCTGAACCTTATGTGTAGATGTAGGTATTTATACACCCGGTAGTGGGTTTTTGGTTGATTGGAGGCAGGGTTATTGGAGTTTAGCGAGGTGGCTATCAGCATTCGCAACACCACTTTTCTCCCTTTTCGTTCATCGGTCCTGTTTTGTATATATCAGACCTTGTAGTTGTATTTATACTCTAATAGATGCTCATGACTAGTGACACTCCGGTTTGGGTTGTGTCGGGATGGTTTTCCCCATTATTTTTATCTATGTTTCCGCAAAATTATTGCTATTAAATCATGTTTTAAAACTATTTTATGGTAATTAACTGCTTAAAAGAGGTGTACCGTATTAGTCTGGCTGGCCTTGTCTTCATGAGAGACAGCATCACTATCGGGTTCGGGGTTAGGGTCGTGATAGTTTGGTATTGGTTTGTGTGAGTCTCGGAGAAACATGGGACACTTAGTCCCAAAGTTGGTAGTTTAAATTGAAAGAGCTGACTATAGTTTGACTTTTATGTATACGACTCTGGAATGGACTTTTGACGATTCCAATAGCTCTTTATGGTGATTTTGGACTTAGAAGCGTGTCCAGATATTTATTTGGAGGTCCGTAGGTCGTTTCGTCTTGAATTGACGAAAGTTAAAAAGTTGAAGGTTTGGAAGATTGAGAAGTTTTATCGGGAGTTGACTTTATTGATATCGGGATCGAAATTTGGTTCTGAAAGTTGGAATAGGTTCCCCATGTTATTTATGTCTTGTGTGCAAAATTTGAGGTCAATGAGAGTTGTTTTGGTATGATTTCGCGTTAGTTTTAGAAATCAGATATTCATTGTTTCAATAGGCTTGAATTGGGTTGCGATTCATAGAATCGATGCTGTTTGATGTGATTTTTTCCCTTGAATAGGTTCGTTATGTGTTTTGGAATTTGATGGTATATTGGGATGGGCCCCGAGGGCCCGGGTTTGATTTTGATTGAATCCGAAACCATTTTGGACTTGGTTGTTTGCTGAACCACTGCTGAGTCTTGGTGAAAACCGCAGAAGCGAACCTCGAGCCACATAAGTGAAAATAGGTCTGCCCAGCTAGGATCGCAAGTGCGGTCAGTGATGCGCAAAAGCAGACACGTAGGAGCGGCTGGCCTCCCATAAAAGCGCAAGCGTAGGTGTGCTTATGGGTCCGCGGGGGCGGAGCTGCATATGCGGCTAGGGACTCGCATATTCAAGAATTGCTAGGCAGAAAAGGCTAGAGACAAGGGTTTATTTATTTTTGCATTTTTTATCTAAGAGCCCGGTTTTGGTGATTTTACGAGGGGTATTCAAGGAAATCATTGGGGTAAGTGATTCTTACACAGATTTGGCTATTATACCTGAATCCATTGTTATTTTTATCATTTATTAGTGATTTGAGTTGGAAAATTGAAAAAATTTGTGAAACTTCTTAGACCAAATTTTGGGTAATTGAAAGGCGGTTTGATGTCGGATTTGAGAAATTCTTATATGGTTGGACTCGTTATCGAATGGATATTCAAATTTTGTAAGTTTTGTCGATTTTCGAGATGTGATCCCGGGGTTGACCTTTTATTTCTATTTAAAATTGCAACTTTATTGTTCGAAATAGCTTCCTATATTTTGTATTTATGGTATGAGGTTGTTTTGGCTACATTCGAGCCGTTCGGAGTTTGGTAATCGTGTGAAAGGCTTACTAGTGGATTAAGTTAGCGTATTTTGAGGTGAGTGTATTGCCTAACTTTGTATGGGTAAATTACTCCTTGGGATTGGTGTTGTTTTATGTTAATTGTGATATGTGAAAGTCGTGTATGCAAGGTGATGAGTGTATATACGGGATAAATATGGTAATTGACTGGTTTTAACTATGTAGATTCCTTTCATACCTTTAATTAAATTGTCATAACATGTTATATTCATCATTATTAGAGCCAGTTTAGATTGGATTATTTTAAATACTTTTAAGCTAAAATAGTTTTTAAGTCAATTTGTAATATTTGGATAAAGTAAAAAGTTTATTCAAGCACATATTTTAAGCTAAAGTGAAAAAAAAACAAGCCAAAAGCCATAAGCTATAATTTCTAACTTATGGATTAAAAGCTATTTTGGCTTAAAAGTCACTTATAATAAGCCCATCCAAACGGGCTCTTAGTCTATCTTCTCATGTTGTACTTGACATCATTAATGCTTGTATTATCTCTTACTTGCTAATTATCTTTACATATTTAGTTGAAGTTATTGATCTCTCTATTCCTTATTCATTATTTAACTGTTGAGTTCCTTACATTAAGTTGTTATTTCTTAGAATATCTTACTGCTGAATTTGGTGTTGAGTTATAAAGATCGTGACTTACATTGAGGCAAAAATGTAAATTTGTTGAAGTACTATTCTTGTTGAGTTATTCACTCACGGTTGCTATTGTTGAGACTCTAGTACATATTGTGGTTGTTCCATGGGATATTTATTGTGGAAATAATATTATTGTTGACTTCTTTGGCAAGTTGTGGTTGGACACCTGGGGTGAGATTTATCTTATAATGTGATATTGATACGCATGCGGTGGTATAAGGGTTGAAGTTGAAATGCATGCGGTGAGATAAAGTTAGCTTGATACACGTGTTTCTAGTAGGGAAAATACTTGAATCCATGCAGTATGATAAGGTGGGTTAAAATGTGGGTAGCTATTTCGGAAAAACTGATTTTCAAATAAATGCAAGGCTCCTGTGATGATATAAGGAAAGCTTGTGACTTGATTTGTGAAATGAGACTACGAGGCGGAACATCGGTAATGATTCTTGTTGGTACCTTTCAATTACATCACTTGTATTTTGTTGCATTGTTTCCTTGGCATTTTATTCTTTGTTTTCTTCCGTGATTTCTTAATTACCTTAGTTCAGCGTAACTATTCTAGTTATACTTCTTCATTGTATCATTTTCATTGTTTTTCATTATCATGTTATCATATATACCTGTTCCGTTTTCTTATTTATTCCAATAGGATCTTGACCTGACCTCGTCACTACTCTACGGAGGTTGGGCACACATAGCCGGCCCTACATTCATAAAACACAGTCATCCCCAATAGTAACCTCTTTAACATCCCCGTGCTAAACTGTGTTCTTGAGGACAAGCAAATGGGAGTTGACATACTTATGCGCTCTGATACAATCATATATAGAAGACTGAGAAACCACGCAAGCCAGAATTCGGCTCGGTTTCGAATCATCCAATCTAACAAACTAGTTGGCTAAGACCTGAACATCCAATGCTAGTGGCCTCTCCACTGCCGGTAGATATTGCGCAAGGCATATGTCAATACACTGGCCTTCCCGGGATGATATAGAATGGTGATATTATAGTCCTTACGAAACTCTAACCACCTCCGCTGTCGCAAGTTAAGATCATTCTATTTGAACAAATGATGTAGACTCCGGTGGTAGGTATAGACCTCACAAGGGATATTACAAATAGTGCTGCCAAATCTTCAAGGCATAAACAATAGTTGTTAATCCCCGGTCGTGGACAAAATAATTCTTCTCATCAACCTTCAGCTGTCTAGATGCATAGGAAATCACCTTACCGTCTTGCATCAACATCGTGCCAACCCAATACGTGATGCATCACAATACATAGTGTAAGACCCCGAACCTGTAGGCAACACCAACATTGGGGCTATAGTCAAAGTAGTCTTGAACTTTTGAAAGCTCTCCTCACACTCCTCAGTCCATCTGAACGGAGCACTTTTTTGGGTCAATTTGGTCATAGGTGCAGCAATGGATGAGAAACCCTCTACGAAATGAGGATAATACCCCGCCAAGACAAGAAAACTTTGAATGTCAGTAGATATTTGATGCAATATAGGTGATTGTGGATAGGTTGACTACTTATTTTTTAGAGCAGCTGGCTCAGGTCTTTATTCATGAGATTGTCCGACTTCATAGCGTGGAGGTATCCATTATCTTTGACTGGGATAGTTTACATCACAATTCTGGAAGGTCGTACATCATGACTTAGGCACACTGGTAGATTTGAGGACAACATTTCTCCCTCAAACGAACAGACAATCCATGTGCACTATTCAAATATTAGAGGATATGCTTCATGCCTATGTCATGGAGTTCGGGGGTTCTTGGGATTAGTTCTTGCCGCTTGCGAAGTTTGCCTAAAACAATAATTACAAATCGAGTATTCAAATGGCTACGTATGAGGGCTTGTATATGAGGCGTCTCTGATGGCTGTTTTGAGCTGGGAGATGCAAGGTTATTGGGTACCGACTTGGTTTAGGATTTATTGGAAAAGTTTAAATTGATTCAGGATCGGCTTTGTACGGTCCAATCTAGACAGAAAAGTTATGTAGATCAGAGTTTCGCACTGTTATATTCATGGTTAGAGAGCGGGTCTTGCTCCGGGTTTGGCCCATGAAGGTTGTTTTGAGGTTTAGGAAGGTGGTCAAGTTTAGCCTTGGTATATCGGACTTTTCGAGATTCTTGAGAAAATTGGTGAGGTGGCTTACAAGCTTGCATTGCCACCTAGTCTAGCTGGAGTTCATCCGGTATTCCATATTTCTATACTCTAAAAGTATCACGTTGATCTGTCCCATGAATTAGACTTAAGGTCAGTCCAATTGGACAAGGATTTGTCTTATGTTGATGATCCGGTGGCCATTTTAGATAGGCATGTCTGAAAGTTAAGGTCAAAGAGGATTGCATCAGCTAAGGTTCAATCGAAAGGTCAATTAGTTGAGGAGGTGACTTGGGAGACCGAGCATGATATGCGTAGCCGTTATCCTCATCTTTTCACCACTTTAGGTATGTCTTTATACTCGTTCGAGTTCGAACGATCTAATTATTCGTCCAGTCGTCTTGATTATTTTGGCACTGTTCCCCTATTTATTACCTCATATATACTGTGGTTATGTGACTTTCCGGGGGTTTTGGTTCGGGTGAGTTTCAGAGACAAATGGGACACTTGTCTCAAAGTTGGAAGTTTAAGCTAAAAGAGTTGACCGTAGTTTGACTTTTATGTAAACGACTATGGAATAGAGTTTTGACGATTCCAATAGCTTCGTGTGGTAATTTTGGACTTAGGAACATGTCCGAATATTTATTTGGAGGTCTATAGGTTATTTCGGATTGAATTATCAAAAGTTAGAAAGTTGAAGGTTTATAAGGTTGAGACGTTTGATCGGAAATTGATTTTATTGATATTGGGGTCACATTCCAGAAGTTGGAATAGGTCCTTATGTCATTTATAACTTGTGTACGAAATTTGAGGTCAATTAGAGTTATTTTGGTATGATTAGGTGTTAGTTTTGAAAGTCGGATGTTCATATTTTCAATAGGCTTGAACGGGGTTGCGATTCATAGAATCGATGTTGTTTGGTGTGATTTTTGGCCTCGAGTAGGTCCGTCATGAGTTTTGCAACTTGTTGGTATATTATGACGGGATCTCGGAGACACCGGGTGTGATTCAGATTGAATCCAGAACCATTTTAGACTTGGTTGATTGTTGAACCACTGCTGAGTCTGGTGCAAATGCACCTGTGCACTTTGGACCACAGGTGCAACACGCAGAAGCAGCCCTCAAGCCATATAAGCAAAAATGGGTATGCCTAGTTGGGACTGTAGGTGCGGTAAGAAATGTGAAGAAGCAGACGCGCAAGAGCGGTTGGCCTTCCGCGCAAGCGCTGGTGCGCTTAGGGGTCTGCAGGCAGCGAGATTTCAGGTGTCTTAGTGAAGGCCACACCTGTGATGGAAATTCCACATGTGCGGAACCACAGATGCGGCTAGGGTCTCGCAGAAGCGAGAATCGCTTTAGAAAAGGCTAGAGACAATGGCTTATTTCATTTTGTATCTTTTGATCTAGGGAGCTCGGTTTGTGGTAATTTTTTCGAGGGATTTTCAAGGAGATCATCGGGGTAAGTGATTCTAACACGATTTGGATATTATTCATGAATCCATTATTATTTTCATTATTTAATTAGTGATTTGAGTTAGAAATTTTAGGTGAAAATTGTGAAAGGCGATATAAAGTTTGATTTGAGAAATTCTTGTATGGTTGGACTCGTTATTGAATGGATCTTCGAATTTTGTAAGTTTGGTTAGTTTTTAAGACACGGGACTATGGTTGACTTTTTGTGTAGGCTTTTTGTTTCTCTTTAAAGATTGCAACTTTATAGTTCGGAATAGATTCCTTTAGTTTGTATTTATCGTATGAATCTGTTTTGGCTACATTCGAGTCGTTCGGAGTTGGATAATCATAGAAAAGGCTTACTAGTGGATTGAGTTAGCGTGTTTTGAGGTAAGTGTCTTTCTTAACTTTGTGTGGACAAATTACCCCTTAGGATTGGTATTATTTTGTGTTAATTGTTATATGTGAAAGCCATGTACGCAAGGTGACGAGTGTGTGCACTGGCTAAATGTGATAATTGGCCGGTTTTAGCTATGTAGATTCCTTTCATACCTTTATTTGAGTTTCCATAACATGTTATATTCATCACTATTAGTCTATCTTCACATGATTTACTTGACATCGTTAATACATGTCTTATCTCTTACTTGCTAATTGTCTTTACATATTTAGTTGAAGTTATTGCTCTTTCTATTCCTTATTCATTATTTAACCGTTGAGTTCTATACTTGAAGTTGTTATTTCTTAGAATATCTTATTGTGAATTTTGTATTGACTTATAAAGGTCGTGGTTCACATTGATGCAAAGATGTAAATTTGTTGAAGTACTAATCTTGTTGAGTTATTCACTTTCGGTCGCTATTGTTGAGACTTTTGTACATATTGTGGTTGAGCCATGGGCTATTTATTGTGGACACACTATTATTGTTGACTTCTTTGGCAAGTTATGGTATTGGTCACTTGAGGTGTGATTTGTGTTATGATGTGATATTGATACGTATGCGGTGGTATAATGATTGGGTTTGAAACTCATGTGGTCAGATATGGTGGACTTGATACGCGTGTTGCTGATAGGGGAACTACTTGAATCTATATGGTATGATATGATGGGCTAAAATGCATGTGGATATTTCGGAAAAATAATTTTCAAAACTAAATGTAAGGCACCCGCGGTGATATAAGAAAATATTATAATTTTATTTGTGAAATGAGACTACGAGGCGGTAACTCGATAGTGATTCTTGTTGATACCTTTCAGTTACATCACTTTATATTTTGTTGCATTGTTTTCTTGGCTTTTTATTCTTTTATTCTTCCATGATGTCTTAATTGCCTTAGTTCAGCGTACCTATTGTCGTTATACTTCTTCGTTGTATCATTTTTATTGTTTTTTCATCATCATACTTTCATATGTACCTATTTAATTTTCTTATTTATTTCAGTAGGATCTTGACCTGACCTCATCACTACTCTATCGAGGTTAGGCTTAATATTTACTGGGTACCGTTGTGGTGTACCCGTGATATATTTCTACATATCTTTTTGTACAAAAATAGGTACCTTTTACTAGCCTAGGCACTAGTGATTCGAGTTCAAATTTGGAGACTTAAAGGTATACCTGCCGGTGTCGTAGGCCTCTCAGTCACCCTCTATTTAGTTCTTTTTCATTTTTCCTTTTTTTTATAGATACTGTTGTATTGTGATGTTGAGTATATTCTTGTAGAGCTTGTAACTTGGTATCGCCGGATTTTGGGAGTTTTGTTATGTTGAGCTGCGGAGTCCTTTTATGATAGTTGTTGAGTAATTTGAAAGTTATTATCATTTTCTCAGTTAAATTATACATGTCTGTTTGATTAATTAAAACAAACGAGGTGTGAATGCAAAATAGTGGAAAAAAATAAAGAAAAATAAATTTTGAATTAGTTTATTTTATAAAGGTATTTTTTCCCTCATTGGATGGGAAGAGAAAAATTCTTGTGCTTATATATAGAAGCACTTCTTTTAGCTCTTAAATAGTTAAAAAGAGAGCAAGCCTCGCGCTGTCGTTGTCGCTTAGTTCGGCTTCAAATTCGAATTCGGAATCAGATTTGGTTAATTGAAATGATTGATTGATAATTTTTGGACCGAATTTATTTTCCTTTTTCATCATTTAATATTTTTTCTAATATTTTTTCACGAAATATGAATTTGAAAATTCACGGAATTATTTTATAACAGTAGTGTTCACAACCAAACATTCTATTCAACGAAAATTTAAATAATTTATGTGGAATCTGAAAATCTGAAATCTCCATTCCACCACCGAAATCTAAAAATCTCTCTCCTCTATCTTCTGCATTTTGCATTGTTCAAAGTAAAAACTTAAGCATTTTGTGTGATTTGCTCTGCCATTTGAGTTCGCCGAAGTTCTGTGATTTGAAGTATCGCTTGTGAGCACGTGATTTTTGCCCTATAAGAGAAATACTCCCAAAAACTAAAAATAAAACATTTTTTTCTTTCTGTGCAATTTTTATATTTTTCGCGATATTTTTGGATAATTATTTGTATTTGTTTATACATATTTCTTAGTTAAATTAATATAAAACACAAAATATGCCACATTTGTATCTAGGATAATTCTACATTTAAGAATAATTAAGTTTGTTTTGCAAAAAATAGAAAATCACAAAAATATGTATTTTTTGTATTTTTAGCATTTAATGTCCAAATTATGCAATTTTATTTAATTAATGTTTAATTTTTGTGTAATAATTATTATTAGGTATTAATTAGTATTTTAAGATAATTTTGGTTTTTATAATTTAATCTCAGCATTTTTTGTTTTATTAATTCGTAATAAAAAATAAAAAAATAGAGAAAACAAATTCGGAATTGGGCCTCTTCCTAAATTTTAAATCTTGGCCCAAACCTATTCTACACAACCCAAAACACCATAACCCAAACTCATGACCCATTTATTATACTACTATATACTATTTAAAATACACCCTAAACCAAAAAATCCCAACACACACACAAAAGCCCCCACAAAAAATGTTTGACCTTATTTAAATTTTTCACTCAATGTATTTTAGCTTTTGTTTCATTATATATATATATATATATATAAGATTAAAATATAAAATTTAAAAGTTAAATTATTACTATTAATATTATTGCTATTATTATTATTAATATTTTTTATAAATATAATTTTTTTTTTATAAAAAAAGTCTGAAAATATTAATTTTTTTATTTTCGGTTGGTTTTAAATAATTGAAAATGAAAGTTTTAATTAAAAAATAAAAGTGAAAAGTGGCTAAAAATTTTTAAAAAATCAAAAGTAAAAGAAAGTTATTTTTTTAAAGAAAAGAAAAGAAAGTGGCATTTTCTTTTAAATAAATAAAAGAAAGTGAAAAATTAAAAATATAAAAGTTGTATTTTAAAAAATAAAGTAAAGAAAGGTGAGATTTCTTTTTATAAAAAAGTAAAAGCATTTTGTAAGTGGGATTTCTTTTAATTAAAAAGATAAAAAAATAAAAAATAAAAAATAAAAATCTGAAAATTTCGAAATTTTTTGCTATAAATAGAAGAGAAATTTAGGAAGAAAAAGAGTTAAAAAAATATTGAGAGGAAGAGGAGGGAGAAAAAAAAGAGTTAGGAGAGACAGGAAAAGAAAACAAATTCAAAAAATATATTAAAAAAACGAAAATTAGAGTGAGAAAAAGAGAGTTTCAATTTTAATTAGTAAATTTATATTCTCAAATTCATCTTTTGGTTACTTGTTTTATTAAATTCTTTTGATGGGTTGTTCTACTTCCACCGCTATTGCTGCACTGTCTCTATTGTTCTGTTGATCAATCCTTATTCTTCTATTTTTCCAATATGAGGTACATGACTGATTGTATTTAAGTTAAAAAAGAATACATATGAAGAATGGAAATTTTGAAATTTTAATTAGCATTTTCCTTATTTTCTTTCACTGTTTGTATTTAAGTTATTTTACGTATTACTATTTTGTAAATTACCGTCTTTTTGAATAATTAGGCTCTTGTAGTAATATATTAAGTAATAATCTACATCAATATGGTTATTAGATATTATAGGTATAAACATGTTTATTAATGCACAAGCTGTTTAGTAATAAAAATAAGAATAAATTATCCTTTAATTAATTGGATTAGTTAAAATTGGTTAATTCATTAGCTATAAATATTTTAATATTATCCTTAATAGGCTAAATTACAAATATGTAGCAACATTTAGTAAAAAATATGAATCTGAATTATTTTTTCGTGAATTAGGCATTAAGGCATGATTTAAGTTTAAATAATACAAGATAGTTTTCTTTTAAGTTTAACAAATTTCCAAATAAGCATAAGTGATTAAGATTAATTATATCTTTAAAATAATTGTAAATAGTTAATTCCAATGGTTCAAGTCACATAATCATATAAGTTTAAACTAGTTATGAGATAATTAGTTTAATTTGTATCTATCATTTGTTGATCCCGTATCTTATTTTTAATTTTAATTTTAGTAATATATCTTTCCGTTATATATATATATATATATATATATATATATATATATATATATATATATATATATATATATATATATATATATATATATATATATATATATATATATATATATATATATATATATATATATATATATATATATATATATATATATATATATATATATATATATATATATATATATATATATATATATATATATATATATATATATATATATATATATATATATATATATATATATATATATATATATATATATATATATATATATATATATATATATATATATATATATATATATATATATATATGCTTTAATCTTGTTCTAATTAATTTCTTTTGAATATTTTAGTTATCACATTTTGTATTTATTTATAAATTTTGAAATTCCTAATTATTTTTTATATATAAGCTAAATTCCTTTCCATTAATATTTGTTTCAATTTAATTGAGTGTATTATATTTTTCAGTTCATAATTAATTAGGATTTTTCTTTCTTTATTATAGAGACAAATTTAAATAAGAAATGTAGTCATTTTAGGATATCCATAAAACAAAGGAGGTGTGCATCACCATATTAAATTACAAATTATGGGGCCCTTGATAAAAAGATGTAATAATTTGATAGATTTCGAAGTTGGTTGTTTTAGTGAACTTTCATGACCTCTTCCGAAAAATAATAACACGTTAGTATCTTTAAGCGTGTATTTAATAATCTTATCTCCCTAAACTCGGGTGCACATTTATGTGACCCAAATTCAAATATCAACAAAATCGAAATGTGTCGATAATCACGGGTACATTGATTGTGATGTGGTTTGAGATGTATTTTCATGATGTTGTAATTCTTCTATTAAAATAATGAATAATAATATTAAAAGCGGTTAAAGGTTAAAATTTGCACATAAGTTGAAGCATGGTAAATCAGATAAATAAGCCGAATATGACAATTGAGCGACCGTGCTAGAACCACGAAAATCGAGAATGCCTAACACCTTCTCCGGGGTTAACAGAATTCCTTATTCGGATTTCTGGTGCGCAGACTGTTAAATAGAGTCATTCTTTTCCTCGATTCGGGATTCAAACCGGTACTTGGGACATTATAAATCTCCCAAGTGGCGACTCTGAACCTTAATAATAAATCATATTTCGATTGTCCTTTAATTGGAAAAAACTCCTTCACACCCTCGCGACGCGTAAAAAGGAGGTGTGACACCGCTATCATATAATTGTTATTCCGTTCAATCTTGAGAGGAATTAATCTGAGACCTTGAGCAACTGTTAGGGGATCAAATTCCTTAAGGACATACAAAAAAACTTGTGGACTCGAAATTTTTTATTTTTGTTATCTTGAACTAACGTCTTCTAATTTTCTTGTTCTGAATACAGAATCCTAACAATATGTTTGGCTTAGGGTCATAACACACTATCTACTAAAGGAAACTTGTCGCAAAAATAATCAAAATATATACTTTTGTTGTGAAATAATAAAAGAAGAAAAATAATATTGTAGAGAAATATAGGGAGAGAGAATTCTTATTGATTTGAGATGATTTACAATGGAATAGAACCCTCTATTTGTGAGGAGATGGTGACTTAGCTACCAAGTAATAAACCCTAGAATCTCTCTAAATATGGACATTTACCATAAATAGAATTCTATTTATAATACTCCCCCTTGAATGTCTATTCAACAGATAATGTGCCTTGTTAAAACCTTAAATAAAAGAAAACCCAATGGAAAAAAGAAATTCTAGAAAAGGAAAAAGAGTACACATATCTAATAATACGCCTTTTGGTTGCCTCATTAAAAAAATTGCAAGGAAAACCTAGTGGGACAGAATTTTGTAAAGGAAAAAGAATACAACGCGTATTAACTCCCCCTGATGAGAACATCCATTCACATCCTTAAGTATTTGTATTCCAATCTTGTGAACCATCTTCAAAAGATCTTTGGTAAAGATTTGATGAACAAATCGGCCATATTAACTTGAATGAATATATTGCACCTTGAAATTATCATTCTTGATAGATATATAATATCGTGGAGTGGCTCTTCAATATATCCGTAGAGATTCACACTATCATATTATCATGCTTATAATAATAGCAAGATACATATATGCACAAATTACACTGACGATGTGGTACTTCAAGATCAAGAATTATATATGCTTCAAGCAACTTAAATCCTTCATGGATTGTCATATAAGTTAAGTCTTATAAGTTAAGTCATATAAGCCATAAAATAGACTTTAGATGCATATCAAATTTTCATCTCATGCTAGACATATAAGATATTGAAAACTGATTGCACATATCATTGACGTTATATTTCAAGTATTTGAACTACATGTTCAAAATTGCATGTCTTTCATATGAAACTAATTCTACTCGAATTGTTTCTCTGAATTTAAGTTTCTCACATATATTTAGCGCTACAATTAATGTCATCGACAAACATTTTATATCAGTTCCAACCTCCTTGTTTTCATATGAACATAACATAGAGATCTCTTCATTCATATATTCAGGTACCTAAATCTCTTATGAGATTTTATGAAGTGTTATGTCATGTGATCTTATAGATTACTTGCCTCCTTTATTATAATCATTTTGATCATTTGCTCGTTTTCTTTGTCAGGAAGTTTATTTGAAACCGATTTGTCTATATGCTTTAAGTGTACTATAGACTTTGTCCTTCTACAACTTAATAGGAGCATTTATAATGAAAATATAGTTACTTTCTTTGGGTCAGTAAATGTATCTGACATGCTTTGCAATAAAGCGCACATGAATTATCCTTTATCTTCAAGTTCATATTATTTTATTCGAGGATCTAGATGTATAAATGATAATTTATTCCATGTAACTTTTTCTCAACTGTTGTATCTTGTCTCCCCCTCATGTTAGAAAAACTAACTTATTTCCTCAACTTTTATAACCCATCTTTGTGTGTTATGGTGTTAATCAAAATATACACCGCACAACAATAATAATAAGATGAAATTATTTGGTTCTTGACCCTAAACCACTCGTGAGTGGAGAATATAATATACTTTCGTATATAACCTATATCAAATTGATATAGATAACTTTGTTCTCATAAGCAATAGTTTAGCTATTAAGTGGAGGCACCCAATAAATTATTTTGCTAAACTAACTGTGATGTAAACCAACTTATCAAGGAGAACTATCTTGAATAAAAAATTTGGAAATTATGCTCTAAATCAAATTATTGAGCAAGTTACCTCGCAAATACCATGTTGCGGGTTAATAATAATCGCACATGTAACCATCTCATAGATGCATCTTATGTGGTATACATGACAGGTGAATGTGCACCTTTGATATTTCCACCATTCATGGGATTCAATCCCAATTTTAGTTTGTATAATAATTAGTGAGAACAACCAACATAAGAGAATTCGTAAAGAACTTTCTAGTTCTTTAATATTTACCCACGTAAATTCTCTTTTATTGTTACACATCATACTTAAATTGATATGGGTAAACCAACTATGCCAACTGAATAAATTATCAATATTGATAAACTTCAGATTTATATCATGACGCGTGCAATTATCAATAAACTTCAAGTTTATTATGATATGGATTTTTATATCAATAAATATCCACGTCATTGTGGTATTCTTTTGTTTGTGTAGTACAAATTGGAGAATAAAGCGGGTAGCTTTTTCCATACACAAGTTGTAGTAATAGAAGATATTAAAATTTTTCTTTTATTTATAGTTTCAGTATAATCAACCACTTTCACGTATACTTTGGAAACTGAATAAGTTTCTTTGAGACTTACTACAACACAATACTGTATTGATAATCAACCGTGTTTCTCCAAAGTAGTAATAATTGGCTCTTCCGGAACTCTCAATTAATTTGGTATTATCACATATTCATCAACATCCATATGGTGAATATCTCTTTCAAGAAGAAAGTTATCCCATTATGGTCATGGCCAAAATTATATGCAAGATATGTTTCTTGCATTATTGTTGTCCTTTAATAATCACATTGCCAAAATATTTTGGCGTACAATAGGTACGTGACCAATGACCATTCATGCAATGATAATGATATTATTTTCTTATATCATCTCAAACCTCCTTCTAGAGGTGAGTGCGGTATTCAACCACTAGCACGTTCATATTCTTTGAAGAATGAATATGTATTCATAAACAAGATGTTGTCACATTCACATTACGAATGGACCAATATCATCTATATGTGCTTTACAAATTCTCATGTCAAATCGATGACAAATATTTTTCACAGAGTGAGATTATTTTGAGAATCCTTATTGTTCTCATTACCACAAATGACGATGATTATAATTTCGTCTATAGCCACGTCCACTTCCATTGATACCTTTATGGTAATAGTTTTGTCTTATTTCAGACTTATCACATACTGTTATCACATTCTCTTGAAGGAATGAGAATGAAACAAATTTAATGGGACGGATTTTCAATAGTTTGCCCACAATCATACATGAATTTGATCATGGACATAAATTTTTTATCACTTCAAGTGGGTGTAATTTCTTACAAACTCCATTAGAGTTATAATCAAACTTTGTTGTCTTTTCTTGTATATAAAATAAAATAAGGGAATTTCAAGAATTTAAAAGAGAAAAATAAAGTAAAATACTTACCTTAAATCCAAAATTTAATCATGAAGGAAGTTCATGAAGCAATTGACAATTATTGTGCTCAATCACAAAGTTTCTACTCATTGGTTAGAGTCCCGTGCTGATAACGTGTTATGAAATAATAAAAGAAGAAAATAATATTGTAGAGAAAAATAGGGAGAGAGAATTCTTGTTGATTTGGGATGATTTACAATGGAATAAAACCTTCTTTTTATAGGGAGATGATGACTTAACCACCAAGTAATAAACCCTAAATCTCTCTAAATATGGACATTTACCATAAATAGAATTCTATTTATTTATAACTAACTTTGAATTATATTTGCTGGGAAACTTTATCGAAAAAGTTAACATACGTCATTTGTTTTGAGGTTTGATTTTCAAAAGAAACCATTTTTATTTCTTTGCGAGAGCTTATTATTGAAACTTGAAAAGTGGAGGAAAGTTGATGACACACCAAGCTAAAAAAGACAAGAATGATTCTCCAGCCAAAATAATTTTTAAATCAAAAATTAATAAATTAGGGTTGCTCAATTTATTACTTTTGGTTTTTTTAAGTCATTTTAAACTTATTTTAAGTATTTTAACTTTGTCAAACTCTAAAAAAATCTGATTTGAATAGCTTGAAAGTCAATTCAGAAACCCCCATAGTCAGGGCCGTTTGGCCATCATTTATTTTACTTTTCTCGGGGTTTTTTTTTCCACTTTTTTCTGTAATCAGTATTTGGCTATGAAAATTCCAAATCCAACTTGAAGTTTAATTTCAAATTTTTTTAGAATTAAAAAAAAATTAAAAAGCTACTTTTTCAATTTTTACTCTAAATCACTCACAAAAATTCAGAAATAACTCTAATTGTATTTATGTCCAAACACAACACCAATTTCCAAATATCATTTTCAACTTCAAATTTTTTTCACTTTTTTTTCTGAAATTTAACAATTTCTTGTGTCCAAATACCCACTAATTCTTTTGAGTTTATTTTAATATGAATAAACTAATTCGTGCTTGTCGACAACTAGAAACAAACCAACTTTATCATAGACATTATCTGTTTATCAGTATCTTTAATAATTCTTATTTTGTCCATTCTCCTTTTCTCTCTCCAAACATTTATAGTGCATGTTGAATTCAACCTTCACTATATTCGCATTGATTCTTTGTCATAATGTAGTATTGCGATTTATAGGAAAGTCACATTAAAATTTATTTGTTTGAAGTACTTACCATTTATTGGGAGCAATAAATATTTATCATAAAAAAGTACTAGTATTGTACTATAGTTCTTTCATAACTATTGCCTTAGCTTTTGGCAAAAAGAAAATGGTCCGTTATTTATTTATTTATTTATTGCGTTAAATATAAATTTTCATATTCGAAAATAGACGAACAATTTTAATCTGGACATGATTTTTGTTGTAGTAAAATTAATTAACTTCATAAATTTCTTTTATATTAGAATTTAATATTTTACCTATATTTACGAAGGTTGCTCGTCTTTTTTACCAGGTGAACATAATAATTTAGTATCCCACCTTTTTAACAATGTCATTAAGAAATCCCCTCATGCTAAAGTACTTCCACAAGTTGAATGTATTTAATCATGTTGCATTATCATTTATACATAAATAAAATAACTCCACTCCTTCAGCTGCAATCATGACAATTATTAATTAAAACTCACAATTAGACCTTAACTTCACATCAATTATTTCGACCAATTTGTTTCGTAGAAATATATATATATATATATATATATATATATATATATAAAAGGAGGTCTTAATGTTTTTCTATTTCATCTCATTCTTCTGTTCTATATTATATTAAAATCGATAATTTGAAGAATGCTGTAAAATCTACCTCTTCCACTTCTAAACAAACGAAAATAATTTTTATTAGAAGGAAAATTGGTTGTTTCAGTCTCTTCTCCCTTTTTATTGAATTTTTTTTTATTTCCTTAATGGCTGTTTTATTTAAGTACAACATGTATTTACTTGGAGTCAGTCCGAATAACGTAACGTCCCATGTTTACTTCCAGTGGGTAAAAGCTTTTCAGTTTTCAGTTACATCTGTAAGTTGTTTTGTCCTTTATCTCCAATACTAACAGTTTCTTTACAATTAAAATTTATTTGCAGCCAATGTTTATATCAAATTGTTAATTATAAAAAGTTTATATTTATTGCATGCATTTATCACTTAATCATATATATTCTTACTTCATTTTTTTAAAAATAAAAGTAAATTATTTAGTTGATACTATCAAATGCGAGTGAGATTTATTATTATGTAACGCAAATGACGAACCCTCCACTGGTCGATAGTTCTAATGTTTGGTTCTATTAGCCTGTTTGGTCAAATAAAAAAATTTTGTTGCCAAAAGTAGTTTTTTTTTAAAGTTAATGTGTTAGCCAAGCTTTTAAAAGGAAAAAAAAAGGTATTTTTAAGTAGAAAAGCAGGATTAATTTTTAAGAAGTAGTGTGATGACCCAAAAGGTCATCTTATGTTTTAGAACTCAATTCCGTGTTTCGAGGCCTTCAAAACCTCATTTTATTCCTCCTCAAATTGGGTGCGCAATCCGGATGTGTTTCCAAAATCTTTTATGTTAAAAGTTGATAAAAATAATAATTTTTACCTTTAAAAGTTGGTTTAGTTGACTTTGGTCAATATTTTTGGTAAATGGACCCGAACTCATATTTTGACAGTCCCGATGGGTTCGTATCGAAATATGGGACCTAAGCGTATGCTCGGAATCGAATTCCGAGGTCCCTAACTCTAGATATAATTTTTTGTTGAAAATTAAAAGACTGGAAATTAAATGGTTTCGGTTAATATTTGATCTTGTTGGTATGGAGCCCGTATTTCGGTTTGGAGCCCGATACAGGTCCAAAATAATATTTATACCTTATCTGTGAAATTTGGTGAGAAACGAAACTGATTTGACATGATTCAGATGTCCGATTGTGAAAATAAGAATTTCAAAATGTTCCTAAGAATTTCATGTGATTTGGTACTATTTCGTAGTTCTGGGTGTTATTTTGACGATTTGACGCACATGAAAGTTTGTATAATATTTAAGACTTGTGTGCTGGTTTGGTTCGGAGCCCCGCGGACTCGGGGTGAATTTCGGATAGGCTACGGGTAGTTTGAAACTTAGAAAATCTGATATTTTTGGCTTCAGCAGCCATCTGGTGTCTTCTTCTTCACGTTCACGAAGGGACTCTCGTGAACGCGAAGAGTAAAGTGGCATGTAGGAGACTTTCTTCTATGCGAATGCAAAGGACTGGTCGTAAACGCGGAGCATTGGACGCATTACCCTTCGCGAATGCTACCATTGGAGCGTGGGGAAAGGGAAGTATACTCTTCGCAAATGCAACAAGTGGCTCGTGAACGCGTAGGCTGGTGGGAGTAAGCTTTTGCGAACGCGAAGAGTATCTCGCGGACGCGTAGGCTAATGGAGTCGTAGCATCACGATCATGACAGGCCCTTCGCGAATGCGAAGAAGGCCTGTCCAGTGATTTAAAACATACCCAAAAATGGGACTTCTTCAAAATTTCATATTTCTTTTACTAGAACTCGGCCTAGGGCGATTTTTGAAGGGAGAATTCAACACACCAAATCATAGGTTTGTACTCTTTAACTCATTTTCTTCAATTTCTATCATCACCGATTAGATTTGTAGTTCTAAATCTTGTTCTTTCATGGTAAAATTAAGGATTTTTGAAAGAATCGGGCGGGGGGAGGGGGGGGGGGAGGTTTGTGAATTGGGAATTTAGACATCAATTTGGGGTCGAATTTCAGAACTAATTACATATTCGGGCTCGGGGGTGAATGGTGGATGGGTTTTGGTCCGAACCTTGGTTGTTGACCAAGCAAGCCCGAGGTCGATTTTTTACTTTTGGGAGGAAATATTGAGAAACCTAAATTTATGTATTGAAATTGATTTTATTAGCAATATTTGATGGTATTAAGTTAATTATGGCTAGACACAAGTGATTTGGAGGTCGAATCTAGAGAAAGATGGTAATTAAGAAGAGCGGACTGTGGATCGAGGTACCTATGCACCGCCAATTTATCTGTTTTACCCGTTTTCTTTCCATTCTTATTATATTGTCTTCCCTGCCTTAACTGTTACATGCTTTACTGGTATTTTCATGTTTAATTGCTATTTGTCATATAATATTTTTCGTTGTTAAAGGTATTAGATATCACATAGTTTTATTGTCTCATAATATTGGCTTAAGCTGGTTTATCGGTATTTTATGATGTATTTTGAATTGGTTTCACCGAGTAGTATTATTTGTGTGAAGTTTCATAATGTACAAGCTTTCAGTTTGCTTTGGTTTGAGGTTTAAATATTCTGGAAAGTGTCACGACCCGAATTTTCCACCATCGGGATCGTGATGGCGCCTACTCGTGGCAGCTAGGCAAGCCAACTTATTTATCCTTTCATTTATAAACAAGTCCATCAACAATTTATAGCATCAATAAGAATTATAGAATACAACAACAACAACAACAACAACAACAACAACAACAATAACAATAATAATAATAATAATAATAATAATAATAATAATAATAATAATAGCGGGAGTCTAATTTATAAGTCTGAAACAAATGCGAAATAGTCAATAATAGCCTCTACCCAAGATTCGGTGCCACATTACTCACGAACCACTAAGAATATACTAAATACAAAGGTCTAAAAGAAACATAAAAGTTGTCTGTCTCGAAACAAGGAGGCAATAGTCTAAAAGAGAACATAAGGAAGAGACGCCGGGCCTGTAGACGCCTGCTAGGCTACCTCAACCATGTAAAAATGGAAGTCTGCTCCCGCACTGATGCTGATGCTGCTCCTCAAAACCTGGACATGTGCAAAAATGCACAGAAGTGTAGCATCAACACAACCGACCCCATGTGCTGGTAAGTGTCTAGCCTAACCCCGGCGAAGTAGTGACGAGGCTAGACCAGACACCACATAAACCTCTGCAGTTAAAAATATACAACAACAACGAAGTATCAAACAGCTAACAATATGGGGGGGGGACATGCTATGGGGAGATAACAATAATAACAGTAATCTCGAGTAATAAACTAAAGCATCTTAGATTCATAATGAACAAGGGATCAATACTCAATACAACACATGGTATCAATAACTATTGCGGCGTGCAACCCGGTCCATAATTACCATTGTTGCTGCTTGCAACCCGACCCACAATTACCACTGTTGCGGTGTACAACCCGAACCATATCATTTATCATGTATTATTGTTACGACGCGCAAACCCGATCCTCATATATTATTGTTGCGGCGTGCAACCTGATCCTCAATATCATTATTTCGGCACGTAACCCGATCCATATCATTCAACAATCTGACTCTCCAAATAACAATCACAATTAAGGGGCATAAAAACAAGCAAATATTTGACGAATTCCCGATAAGGGAGAGAATCCAACAAGTTCAACCAAACGCCCCGACAAGGAAATATTCAACAACGCTTTCTCTTTCTTACTTTTCTTATGTTATAGTCCACTCTACCATTTTGAGCCAACGCCCCAAAGAATCAAGTCATCTCATATACTTTCAATATTCGTATCACAATTTGAGCCAATGCTTTTAGGTATTAAATAATCATATCATCGTTCACATATTATTCACAACATATAGAATCCTCCAATAAGCACATAATTCACAACTAATTCATGATAATCAATTTATAAGGACTCACGGTCATGCTAGACACCGATGTATAGATACTTTTCACCATGCCTATACACCCTACTCGATCACATAGCAATTAGCAACAAGACTCAACTCCTATTCTCTCAAGCTAGAGTTAAACCAAACACTTACCTCCAATCCTTGAAATCCACTTAATCCTCAACTATCGCTTTACCTCGCGGTTCCACCTCCAATTTGCTCGAATCTAATCACAAATTACTTGAATGTATCAACAAATGCTAACTAAATCAACTTGAATGCATGAAAATGAATTTTCCAAAGTTTTACTCAAAAGTTCCCAAAATACCCGGGGGCCCACGTGGTCAAAACCCGAGGTTTGGACCAAAACCCGATTTTCCTTTCCCCCATAAATTCAAATACGTAATTTGTTTTGAAATAGGACCTCAACTCGAGGTCCAAGTCCCCAATTTATGGAAAACTTAAGTTCTACCCAAAAACCTCAATTTCATCCATGAAAATCCTTGATTTCAAGTAGAAAACATGTTTAATGATGTTATAGATCGAAAGAATTGAGTAAAAATCAACTTACAAGTGATTTGGGATGAAATTTGCTCTTGAAAAATCGCCTATGGTATTTGGGTTTTGAAAGAATAGTGAAAAGTGATGAAAATTTGACTAAGTATAAAATTTACTATGCCTCGGATGTGGGAATTGCGAACTGGGGTTCACAATTGCGAACCCTGACCTGCTACCTTGGAAAAAACAAAGCTATAGTTCGCATTTGCGAACTCTAGGCAAAAAGATGGGGTTTCGCATTTGCGAAAAAGGCAGCGCATTTGCGATGGCCTTTAGTCGCATTTGCAATCAGTTGTATCGTATTTGCGAACTTTCCCCTTCGCATTTGCGATCTTACCCATCGCATTTGTGACAGTGCCACTTCGCAATTGCGAAGCAACGCTCGTATTTGTGAGCTCGCAATTGCGAGTCTTCCCTTCGCATTTGCAAAAATCACAGAGCCAGCATACCAGATTTTCAAAACTGAGAAAATGCAATTCGATGCCTACCCAAAACTCACTCGAGCCCTCGGGGCTCCAAACCAATTGTGCACACAACCTCAAAAATATCGTACGGACTTACTTGTGCAATCAAATCACCAAAATAACATCATATACTTAGAATCAAGCCTCAAAACACATGATTTTCTTCGAAACTTCATAATTTTTCAAACTTGGAACTTATAGTGAGAAACACGTCAAACGACGTCTGATTTCGACCAAACTTCACAAAAAGCGCTTAAACAATATATAAGACTTGTATAGGGCGTCAGAACTAAAATACGAGCCCGATACCACAGTCTTTTAATTAATTTTCATTTCCTTTTTCCTTAATAATTTCAGAAAAACAATTTCACAAAAAAATTCTTTCCTCGGACTCTAGACCTTGGAATTCGACTCCGGGCACATGTCTGAGTCCCATATTTTTCTATGGACCTTCTTGGACCGTCCAATCTCGGGTCCGGGTCCTTTTACCCAAAATATTGAAAAAAGTCAACTTTAATCATATTAATATCAAAATTCATTATTTTCACACATAATTTATATTTAAGCCTTTCGGCTACATGCCCGGACTGTGCACGGAAATCAAGGCATGTAAAAATAAGGTTTTCAAGACCTCGAAAGCCTGGAGTGGATGAGGAAATAGGTGATGACCATTTGGGTCGTCACATCCTTTACCTCTAAAACAACTGTTCATCCTCGAACGGACAAAAGAAAGAAGTACCTGAGTCAGGGAACAAATGTGGATAATGGTTCCGCATATTAGACTTGGACTCCCAGGTCAAGTCCTCAGGGGGTTGACCTCTCCAGTGAACACAAACAGAGGGAAAAATCCTAGATCTCAACTGATGAACCTACCGGCTCCTCCTCATATGATAAATCCTTGTCCAACTGGACAATGCTGAAGTGAAACACATGCATAGGATCGCCGTGATTCCTCTGAAGCATAGACACATGAAAAACTAGATGCACGACTGATAAGCTAGGTGGCAATGCAAGTCTATAAACCACCTCTCCTACTCGTTCAAGAATCTCAAACGGACCAATGTACCTCGGGCTAAGCTTGCCCTTCCTTCCGAACCTCATCACGCCCTTCATAGGCGACACCCGAAGCAATACCCGCTCACCAACCATAAAAGCTACATCTCGAACCTTACGGTCTTCATAACTCTTCTTCCCAGACTGA
The DNA here is from genome assembly GCA_032618575.1 of Nicotiana noctiflora. Taxonomy (NCBI): domain Eukaryota; kingdom Viridiplantae; phylum Streptophyta; class Magnoliopsida; order Solanales; family Solanaceae; genus Nicotiana; species Nicotiana noctiflora. The sequence goes on along the minus strand of JASVEL010008748.1, from coordinate 13,122 downwards.
GCTGAAAGAAGCCTCTCCTGAATGATCTTGACCTTATCTAAGGGCTCTTGAACTAAATCTGTACCCAATAATTGAGCCTCTCCTAGCTCAAACCATCCAACTGGACACCGAGATCGCCTACCATACAACGCCTCATATGGAGCAATCTAAATGCTGGACTAGCAGCTGTTGTTATAGGCGAAATCTACAAAAGGCAAAAACTTATCCCACAAGCCTCCAAAATCAATGACACAATCTCGGAGCATATCTTCCTAAATCTGTATAGTCTGCTCGGACTGACCGTCCGTTTGAAGATAGGACTTTGCCAAACCTTTCTTGTCACGACCCAAAATCCACTAACGGTTGTGGTGGCATCGGACACCTCTATAGGCCAACTAACTAAATCATCAATAAATTCCTCTTTTAATACTTTTGAAAATCTAAGGTTTCCCTTCCATTTCTTTTTTATAGATAAAAGTTCACTACTAGAATTCAAATTTAAATGATAACAGTTAGAATAAATTTGTTGTAAACCCTTTCCAGAAACCCGGTGTCACAGGTACATGAGCGACTATTGATAAGAGAAATAAAATATATCATCTGCCCGAAATATAGTGGGCAGAAAGTAAATACAGTATATTGGAAGGAACTACTCTAGCTGCGGTCGCCTCAATGATGCAGCTCACCTAGTACCAACATCATCCATTATGCTACATCCAATAGGCTGCTCGAGGTGTATATATACCTGTGCAACAAAAATGCACAGAAGTGTAGTATGAGTACATAATCAACGTGTACTCAGGAAGTATTCCGCCTAATCCCGAAGGGGTAGAGACGAGATGGCCGACTTCGACACTCACTAGAGGTCCATTATCAATATTCTATAAGTGTGTGAATAATCATGGACTTATATAGAAGTCTCAACCGTGAAGCCAAATAAACATGATAAACACATACAACAATAAATCAAGGGCTTCTAGAGTCTATTCTTTATTATCTTATCAGATTACGTCAAGCCACATAGGGCCAATTCCACATTTATAAATTTCCAACAGATAAACATGCGCAAATCATGCCGAAGTCGACGGCCCTCTCCAACAGAATGTAAATTATGCACTGCCAAGGGTCGAGCAGCACGAACCATCGATGCATCTATTATCATCGAGGCATTCAGTTCCATAATTAAACACATATCCTGCTCGCGAATCATCCATACGATGCATGCACACATATAGTACATGCTCAATCAGTCACATAAGAATTTATCGGAAAATATTTCTTCAAATAAAACCAATTCTCCTTTAATAATTTAAGAAATGAAGTTTAATTCTTTTAGAATTTACTTTCTAATTCGATGTGAGTTAAGCAATTAAAGCTACTAATGAGTTCACAATTAATCCACGTATACATGCTTTTGAGTCCTAACTACCCGTACAAATGCATAATAGTAGCTACGCACGGACTCTCGTCACCTCGTGCATACGTAGCCCCCCTCACAAATAGGAACACATAATCAATTACTTCACCTATGGGGTAAATTCCCCCTTACAAGATTAGAAAGGAGACTCACCTCGCTCCGATGACTCACAATCGTCATTCGACATCCTTCCGAAAGCTTAAACCAACGTACAATGTACCAAAACTAGCCAATGTTCATACAAATCCATTAATATATGCTCATCTATACCTTACAACTCAATTTATAGCCATTCCTAACTCCAAATGAAAAGTTGACCAAAATGCCTTTGGACCTACGTGCCCGGAATCCAAAATTTTTCGAAGATAAAGATTACCCATAACTTGAACTCAAATATATAATTTTCTCTTAATTCCATACTCAAAATCGTGGCAAAAAATCTAAGATTATTCTTTTCTAGGTTTCCAACCAAACCCCAATATTTATACTAATTTCATGCTTAAATCTATATGTAATTGATGTATTTAACTCAAAAGTAATGGTAATAACTTACCGTAACATAGATGACGAAACCCCTATTTAAAGCTCTCCAAAAATCACCCCATAAAGTGAGAAATGAGCAAAAATGATATTGAGCCCGAATAAATGAAGGCCACTGCCTTTAGTGGTTTTCGTATATGCGAAAATATAGCCGCCTATACGGTTTCACTTTTGCGAATTTCCAAGCCGCTTCTGCGGTCCCAAACAAAATCCCTCTCTTCCGCTCCTGCGACTTGCCAACATTAGGTGCGGTTCCACTTATGCGGAAATGAATCTACCTGAGACCCCCGGGACCCCAACAAAACATACCAACCAATCCCAAAACACATTAGGGACTTGCTCGAGGCTTCAAATCATATCATACAACGCTAAATTCATGAATTACACCCCAATTCAAGCTTTATGAACTTTAAAATTTCAAACTTCTATTTTCGATGTTTAAATCTATCAAATCATGTCCGATTAACCTCAAATTTTGCACACAAGTCACATTTGACATTACGGACCTACTCCAACTCTCGGAATTTGATTCCGACCCCGATATAAAAAAGTCAACCCTCTGGTCAAACTCTTCAAAAACCTTCAAATTTCTATCTTTAGCCAAAAGGCTTCAAAATGGCCTATGGACCTCCGAATTCACCTCCGATCGCGCCCCAAATCCAGAATCACTATATGGAGCTATTCACAATCTCGGAATCCCAAACGTACATCGATAATGCTGAAATGCCCTCTAGGCCAAACTTAAGAAATTCCTTTTAAAATGCTAACTTCCACAATAGGCGCCCAAAATGTTGTCAGGTTATCCAAAACCCAATCCGGACATACGCCCAAGTTCGAATTCATCATACGAACCTGCTGGAATTTTCAGATCCTGATTCCGATGTCGTTTACTAAAAATTTCAATCCTAGTCCATTCTTTCACCTTTAAGCTTCTCAAATGAGGATTTTCATTTGAAGTTAACTTCGATCTTCCTGAATTTAAATTCCAACCATGTGAAAAAGTTACAATATCTGAAATGAACCTTCTCATGGCCTCAGACCGCTGAACGACGCGCTAGGGCTCAAAACGACCGGTCGGGTCGTTACATTTCTATACATTTTACTATTTTTAAAGTGATGATAAGGAATATGAAAGATGTCTAGCATAGAGATTCATCGCTTTATTATATGGTAACGTAAAACAAAATATGTAAAGACAAGAGAAATATAAACTATACAAGTGGAAAGATATCCAATACCTTGTGTCTTGCTACTAAAGATCGTTGGAATGCCTAGCGGCGTGCTACTCAAGATGTTAGAACTAATTATGTTTTGATATGAGTAGCGTAATATATGTTCGAATGTTGTGACTTTGGATATTGATTATTTGGTCACTTGTAGCCATTTTCATAATCCCGAGACCCAAAAAATTAATTAATATTTTATTAGTTTTAAACTTAGTATATAAAATATATTTTTCACATATAATTTTATTCCGTACAATTCAATTTTTTCGGTTTATTTTTACACAATTAAAAGCCTACCCTAATATTCGGTAAGGTTATAAGTTTATATAAAATTTTATGATTTTATTAAAAAATAATTTAATAATGGATTTGAAATAATTCGGTTCGATCAATTTAATCGGTTTTTGAAGATCTAATGATACCTCTAGACAACTAATGTTGTATGGCGGGTCGGGCTGGGACCGGGGCCGGATCGGGCTCGCGGTCTTAATGGGCTAAACGGTCCTTACGAGCCGGTCCTGGTGGGCCGGTCCCTGGTGGTATAGAAAGCCTGGGGCGGGCCGGTTCACGTCTTGAAGCCCACGAGCCCGGGACCGGCAGGCGGGCCTAGGCCAATTCAACCGGACCTAACGGGCTCCAACGACTCTCTTTTTTTTTAAAAAAAATAAATTATTAAAAAAAGACCAATGATCAGATTTTTAATATCTAGCCGTTGGCCTTTAATTTTCAACTGTTTGGAACTTTAAAAAATAATCATTTGGCTCCCAAACTTTATATAATTACACCTTTCCCAATTCTCAATTATAAATACCCCCTTATTATTTTACTTTTACTCGCCAATTCATCAATCTCTCTTATTCTATATCTAATTTCGCTCCTATAATTACTTATTATATTATTGCAATTTCGTGAAAAATTGTAAAGTTGGTGAATTGAAGTATTCAAGTCTTTAACGATTTCAATTTTCAAGAAGTTGTTTGGCAATTCGGTAAACTCGTTCCAACTCTTAAGTTTTAAGAATATATTTTTGTGTATTTTAGTATGCATAATTGTAATTAATATGCCATTTTCTTTGAAAACAATATTTGGTGGTATGGGAAAAACTAATATTGGTGAAAGTAGATGCCAACCTACTACCCTTCCCCCGGCTCCCCGACCCAGACCTCCTACCCGTCCTGCTGCTCCTATTATTCTTGATAGAGATAGCCCTTGTTTTTAATTTACCGATAGTGAATTTTGCCATAATGTTATACCAGGTGAAAGATTAAATATAGAATATATGAATGCTCTTTATCCTAATGAAACTATCTTAGAAAATGATAAGGAAAATGAGGATGCAGATGAAACCCAACCGAATTTAAATAATACACCTACTAGTCATGCTAATAACCCAACTGATGCACCACCCGACCCACCTGTAGAAACCCCTATTTTTAATGGACAAACTTCTAAACGCCTAGAAACATCATTAGTTTGGAATTTTTTTGCTCAACTAAGAGAACCAAATAAGGCTAAGTGTAACAATTGTGGGAAATTGCTTGCGCATAAATATACCGGAAAATGCAGCGGCACAGGTAGTTTGACTAGGCACATACTAACACATCCTAGAGATAAAGTTAGATTTTTACAAATGAAAGTGCAGCTAGAGGGGGCAAGTGTAGATACTACGGTTAACCCTAGTACAAGTTCAAATCTAGTTCAACCTAAAATTAACACTGTGACCGGAGGTATTTTAGATTATGATCCAAATAAATATCGTGAAGAATTAGCAAAGATGGTTACCGTTATGTGCTTACCCTATGCTTTTCCTTCTAAGCCTAATTGGATGCATTATATTAGAATAGTTTTTAATCCTACTTATAAAGGTTGGCCTCGCGCAACAGTTAAGAGCGATATTTATAAATATAAATATGAATATGAACAATATTTACGATATTTATTTACTCATATAACTAATCGGATTTCTATTATTACTGATATTGATAGAAGTAATAATGACTGTGACTATGTAACTGTTACAAGTCACTGGATAGATGAGGAGTGGATATTACAAAAACGCATTATTGCGTATGGAATAATTAATTCACGTCACACAGGTAAGTTTATTGCTACTGTTGCAGATATTTGTAGATCTTTTTACATTAGTGATAAAATAATGGCAATTTCTATGGATAATGCTTGTAGTAACACTAGTGCTATAGTCATACTTACAACAACACTAAATACTGCATTTAGTAATATATTCCATGTGAGATGTATTTGTTATATTTATCATTTAATTGTCGGTGATGGTATGTGAATTTTAAATTTAGAAATTGAAAAGGTTAGAATGACTATTAATTGTCTTTTTTATTCAAACCGTAGAAGCAGACTTCGAGAGTATTTTAAAAAAATGTGATGAATATGGCCTTAGAGAAAGAAAGGTTCCTAAACCTTGTCCGACTAGATGGAATTATATGTACGAAAGTTTAGTAGTTGCATATGAATATAAAAACCCAATTAATGCAACATTTAATGCTCGGGGTTGGTGGTGTGGATGATGATGAAATGCTTACAACTCAAGATTGGACGAATGTTACAATTCTTATATATTTTTTAGAAAATTTTCAAATTGCTACAAATGCATTTTCCGGGCAATATTATCCGACTTTTTAAACTATTTAGTTTATATTGCAACACTATGTGATTTGTTTGTTGAATTTTCGGAGGGTGGAAAATTTATAAACTTGCTATAAATGCAATAAAAGAAAAGTTAAAAAAATATTTTTCCCTTATCCCCCTATTTATGGTGTAGCTGCAATGTTAAATCCTACAATGAAATTAGGAGGTCCTCACTTTTGGTACTCAAATATTTATAAGGCTTTAGATCTTTCAAATGAGGAATTAGCTACACTTGTAGATGCAAAAGCCTAAATTAAAATTAATACTCAAACAATTTATAATGATTATCAACTTGCCTTAGATCATGCTAGGCCAAATCTCCAATTTTCAAGGCGTCAAGCCTCACTCTTAATTTTCAAGTTAAATCATGCCTCGTTCGGAAAGAGTGTGTTTATTTGATTCACAATACTATGAAGTGTTTGAAGAAAATGAATAAGGCCAAATATTAAAGTGCAAGAATTATGGTAAAGTGTTAAATTTTCGTTCATGGTCTGGCACATGCAATTTAAGGAGGTATATAAAGTATTGTGTTGAGGGTATTTATCCGCAAATTCGTCTTTAAGATTTTTTAATAATTTATGTTATTTTAAAATTATTAGACGCATTTATGCTTCATATTTTACTTTGTTATTAATTTATTATGCATGCCAATTTAGTTTTACTATTGTTTTGTTATTTTACTTTTTCGTCAAGCACTTTAATAGTTAGATTTCTATATTATATATACTATATATATTTGTATAGCCATGTATAAGAGCAATTTATGTATATACATACATATACAATTTACAAAATATTGCCTTAAAATAATTTTTTTTAAAGAAAACTCGAAAATAAAAAAGCCCGTTAGACCCGCTAAACTCACGAGCTCGGCCCATTTAGCCCAGGATCATATGGGCATAGGCCCATCACGGGTCTGTTCCACCCATTGAGCCCATATTGGCCGAGAACGTGAAGTCCGGGATCGCTAAGCTCGAGCCTGTTTAGCCCGGCCCGTTTAACCCATTTAGACAACTAGGTTATGAAGTTAACACAAGCACGATCATAAACATAACGGCCCAGACCCAATTGGTAAAATTCCACCTAGTACATTTCCAAATATTGTGGGCCCCAGAAATCCAAAACACACTTGGCTAATGGGCTTTTGGATGGATTTACATGGAGCTTTCTTTATATAGTCCACCACATATAAATTGTTATTATAACAGTAAAATTGATCTTTAGTGATAGAAGCCACCTAAACAACCAAGTGTTGCCATGTGTGTGGTCATGGATGGTTTTGGACTTTTTGGTGCCCTCTTTTGTACTATGAAAATGACAATTTACTAAAGCAAAACTCATTGTATAGAACAACCCCACCCCCCTCCCCCCAAACACAAAAGAGAATTTGGGGTATTTTTGTACCCACAATTTTTGTTGTTTCTTTCGTTTGATGAAAAGGGTGATTTTAAAATTACACTTCATAAAACTGCCATTAAACTATTTCTAGGTTGTACTACCATGTATTAAAAAGTTTATTTTATTTCAGGCCAAGTATTTAAAAAATGAAAAATCACCAATTATAGCCGTTTTATTGATCGTTTCACTGGCCACACCCGTTAAACCCCCCCCCCCCTTTTTTTTTTTAAGGGGAAAAACATAATTAAAGCATGTAGAGCTAAACTATTATCTTGGGCGAGAAAAAGTAACTCTCTATATATATCACTTATAAGATAGCATATGTGGTCGTACTTCTAAAATCAGTTTATTTAAAAAAATATTTTTTTAAAAGTATTTTAAAAAAAAATTGGTGAAAATAACTAATCAATTTAAAAAGCACTTTTGAGCAGAATTAATATTTCACCAAGCTTTTAAAAAAAAATTAACTGTATTTTTCTCAAAAGTGCTTATCAAAAAAATATTTTTGCTTTGATACAAGCATTTTCTTTTTCCTTCTAAAAGTTTGTCAAACACCTTAACTTAAAAAAAAATGTTGGCAAAAAAGAAACACGGGCAAACTGACTTTTAGCGTCCAGCTTAATTACAATATTTGTAAAAAGGAAAGTTTGATATAGATAAGAGTTTTTTATGTGTGTGTATATATATATATATATATATATATATATATATATATATATATATATATATATATATATATATATATATATATATATATATATATATATATGGGTGTATAACACTACTAGAAAATAGCCCATTTTCGATCGAAATTTCCGACGAAATCGGTAGAGAAATACATAAAAGTATATTTTTCAATTTTTAATAATAGTTACGATTAATATTTCTTTTGTATCCATCGTAAATGTTGGTGAAAAAATTTTGCGTCACAGTTAGCGACCAATTCGGTCGGAAATAATTAAAAAAATAGAGACCGATTCGGTCGAAAATATTTAGTAAAACGAGGTTGACTGCTATAACCAAATTACGATCGAATCGGTCGAAGAGTTTTTTAAGAAACCCTTCCAGCGACTCCCTTTCTTTTCCTTTCCCTCTTTTCTTCCTTCTCTCTTCTCTCTATCACTCTAACTTTTCCCCACCCAAACCTGTCATTGTCACCAACGAGAAGCACTTGCCGACGCCTCTGCAGGTCTGTCGAGACCGTCCACTATCAGGTAAGTTTTCGTCATCTGGTTCCATGATTTTGTTTTAGTATTTTCATTGATCTAATTGTTTAAAAGTTATTTTTTTAGTGTTTCCGTCATGACCCGGATTTATCCCACCATCAGGCGTCGTGATGGCGCCTACTAACGGAGCTAAGTCAGCCAAATATCACATAACCTCTATCAATATCACCAATAAAATACTATCAATACAACAACAACAACAACAACAACAATCCAGTATATTCCCATAAAGTGGGGTCTGGGGAGGGTAATATGTAGACAGGCCTTACCTCTACCCGAGAGGGCAGAGAGGCTGTTTCCAATCGACCCTCGGCGCATGGAAAAGAAAGGCAAACAAACAAAACAAAACAGAAACCGCATTAGTTATTCCAACATACAACGTATAAAAATTATCTAAACATAAGAGACATATGTACCATAAATAAGCAGGCATGCAATGATATTAAAATATCAACTACCAGAAATGACTACCATAAGAGAACAATAAAATACTATCAATAATTAAATAAATGGGGAAGACTTTTAAGTTTAACTAATTAATATAACAATGGAAAAGTTTGAAACTAGTACTACCCAAAACCTGGTGTCACTAGCTCACGAACTGCTAAGAGTACTACACATAACTGTCTGAAAGAAATATAAAACTGTTTGTCTCAAATACATGAGATAACAAACTGAAAGTAAAGATAGAGGAGACAACGGGTCCTGCGGACGCCTGCAAGGCTACCTCGGTGTCTCGTTGGTCGAAGTACCAACACTCGCACTACTGCTACTATTGTTATTCGAAACCTGTATCTGCGCAAAAAGAGCGCATAGTGTGGCATCAGCACAACCGACCCCATGTGCTAGTAAGTGCCTTGCCTATCCCGGCGAAGTAGTGACAAGGCTAGGACCAGACACTCACATAAACCTGTGCAGTTAAATATATATATATATATATGTACAACATATATATATATATATATATATATACAACAAAAGAAAACGAAATACCAAACTATACAGTAAGAAGGGAGGGAAACATATTATGGGGAGCACAAGCCGAATATAAAAGCTATCAGTGTAATTAAGAAACATGGCACAATAATAACTACCAAAGAATAAGAAATTCAATAGTTGCACGATATCAACCTTCGTGCTTTTACTCTCATCCTCACCCAAAGCAATCAAACAGAATGCACGACATCACCCTTCGTGATTTCCCTCACATAACTCTCATATCATAGCACGAAACGACCCTTTGTGCAAATATAATCAACAATGGCACGGAATGTTCCTTCGTGCATAAATAGTTAAAATATGATACGGAATGACCCTTTTTGGAGATGATTTCACCATATGGATTAGGATAAGTGTTCTATACTCGGTTTTGGTTATATTTAATGAATCCATCTTCATTTTTTGACACTTGATTGATGATTTCAAAGTGAAATTTGATGGATTTTGTCTGAAATTTTGTAAAGTGAATTTTTGAGTTTTGAACACCGATTAGGAGTCGAATTTGAGTGAAACTAGTTTGGTTGGACTCGTAATTGAATGTGTTGTCAGATTTTGTCAGTTTTATCGGTTTGAGGTGCTAGCATGTGTTTGACTTTTTGGTTGACTTTGGGATTTTGATTAAAGATCCCACCTATATCGATTGGGTTTGCTTCCTATGATGTTATTTGACGATTTTGAAATACTTTTGGCTAGTTTTGAGCCATTTGGAGAATGATTTGAGTGAGATAGCGCCTTTAGTGTACCGATTTGGCTTGTTTGAGGTAAGTGTGTTGCCTTACTTTGTTAGGAAATTTTTTCCTACTAATTGCCATGTTTGCTACATGCGGGGAGATGCACATATGAGTTAACAAGCATATATATATGTACTAGGGTAAATCGTGCTTGCTGGTAAATTATACGGTTAATTGTGCCTTGTGGAGTTATGTGGCCTTCTTGCTTCATGTCTTAATTGACTCTTAGATTACTAAGAATATGAAATTAAGTGCTAGAGACCAAGATTTAGCTTATATAACTTGATTAAAATTTGATGGATTTTTGTAAAACTATTGACGTGTTAAATTCGGTCATCACTATGCTTAATCACTAATACATCGTTACGATCATTATTCTTGAGATATTGGATCATATACTTATGTTGAAAATCATTTTTAAGACTTGTTGGTATACTTGAACAATAAGGTTCTCGAGGTTTATTGTATTGTTATTGGCTTGAAAGTTGTGATGGATATTCATTTGGAATATTCGTTTAACCACTCTCCTTGATGTTATTCATGCTTCATGCATTGATGTCATTAATATAAATATGTGATTGGCGAGGAAGAGTGTAAAGTACAAGGGGTGATGATGTGCCATTTCATATACATTAATTATCATGTGAGGAAGAGAGTAAAAACACGAAGGGTGATGCTGTGCTATTTCATTTACATTATCATGTGAGGATGAGAGTAAAAGTACGAAATGTGATGCCGTGTCATTTCATTTATATTATCATATTTTTATCTTATCATGCATTCATGTCACGAAGGATGTTTCCATACATGGGAGGACGAAAGACATGCATTATGTTGTGATATCTTTTTCTTGTTTATATATATTCAAGCCTTTTATCTTGAGCTATTACTATTGCACTTATGTTTTGCACGTGACTTGTCATTGTTTTTCTGTTTTAGTCCTCTACCTCAAATTGCAGTTGTATTATCCATGTATTCTATCTGCTTAACTTGCAAATATCACGTTTTTTTTTCTTGTTTGTGATACCTACATCTATGTCGCTCCTCACTTGTTGCACTTTCGTATAAGCCTTCGACCATGTTAGTTTTTCATGCCTTGTACTTGTTAGCTTCTAAAGATCATGCTCTCCCTCTTTTTGTTATTTCTACCTCTAGGCCTTCTACCATATTAGGTAGTAAAGTTTATGTTCTTCTTTCCTAATTGTTGTCAATACATTTATGCCATCTACCTAGTCTGTTACTATTGTCTACATATACTGCCTTCTTCATTAATTCAACGTGTGTATTTCCACTTTGTCATTACTGTTATTGGTATTTTATTCACATGATTGGTATTGTTATACGAATATTTGGTGAGATTGAGTTTAATGCACGAAGGGTGTTGCCGTGTCATTTGATTTGATATTTTGAGTACATTTCTAACACTATAAAAGTTATGGATTTACTACCGTGGTTGTTGTTCATCGCTCTAGGAAATGATTGGTCGTGATTTGAGGAATATAAATATTGATTTCTTCTAGTATTCATTTATTGCTTCGCATATTTTTTTCTTGTACTCTTTCGGTTTTGTTCTAGTATTTTTTAATTACTAGTCTTCTGCATAAATTATATCAGCGAGTATCTTTTAACTAAAAAGCCTCGTCACTACTTCACCGAGGTTAGTCAAGATACTTATTGAGTACATGGAATCGGTTGAACGCATACTGCACTTTTGCACCTTGTGTGCAGATCTTGAAGCAGAGTTGCGGTGGATGGCGATAGCTAACTCTGAAGATATTCGTGTATAGGGGCGTGATTGCCACTTGTCCCTGGGTATTTTCAGAGTTGAATTCTGTTTATGTACATTTCAAACAGAAGTTATATTTATTTCTTATCAGTTTTTGTGCTAGTCATAGTAGCTCATAACTTGTACTACTAGTCTTTGCGATATTATATGGATCCAGATATATCATTTGTTAGTCGCCTTTATTTATTAGAATTGTTTTAACTGTTAACTGGCTAACCTAAAGGGTTGGGTTAGGTATTATCACGATTAGCAAATTTTGGATCGTGACACTACTTTTTCTCAAATTTCTGTTATTGGTACTCTCTGTCTTCTCCTCCTTCGTATTCTACCATATCTATTTCTAACTTTAAAAACTTAGTCCTGACGGTTCTGAGTACTCCAACTATATGTTGTGGAGAGAACGTTTCTTGCCGGTTTTTAAGGGACAGAGTTTATGGCTTTATAGAATGGCAGCTTTCCTTGCATGAATCGCACCATAAATAATGATGATGGCACATCTTCTCCTAGTCTTTCTTTTCAACTATGAATTCAACTCGATTCCATTGTATTATCGTGGATTCAGGCAACAATCTCCCAAGATATTCTTCAAGAGATTCTGTATCCGAACCATTCACTCACCTCTAGAGAGGCATGGCTAGAAGTTGAACGCCTCTTTCGTGATCGATCAAGTGATCAGTTCTCGAACTCTTCAATTGAAGGTCCAATTTCATAATATCAGAAATGTTGATCTCTCAATCAATGACTATGTCCCCCGTTTAAAATCTATAGTGGATGCCTTAATCTCCTTTGGCAATCTTATTTCTGAGACTGAGCTTGTTGTTCAAATCCTCTACGGTCTTCCTCCAGATTACATGCATGTAAGTACATATATTTCTACTAGAATTCCGCTTCCATCATTTGATGAAATTCGATCTCTCTTCTTCCTCTATGAATCATAGTTAAATAATTTTTCTTTGTCCAGTATAGGCTCTTCCGCTACTTCGCTTGTTGCAGAGCAACACTCCTTTCACGGACATGTTCATGCGCCAAATTGTTTGACCTAAAAGCTATCAATCCCTTTATAAGTTAGGGACAATCAAAGATTATGAAGAGGTAAATCGGAATTAACGATAATAAACCCAAGCATAGATGTATATTCGTGTGTTATTTATTCTGATGA
>JASVEL010008747.1:0-69837 GCA_032618575.1 Nicotiana noctiflora | reverse complement strand
GAGTAATCCAGCTGTATCCGGCCACTCCGAATAATCCTGTAGAATCCCATCACCTCCAAGTGATGGACGACTCTAGGATGTAAATCTCGGACACTAAGGAAATCCCACAATATATCGATTCACCCACCCCGAAATGTGTCGGTCAATAACTGTCCGTCCAAGATATACTCAGATCGGTGCTGCGGTTGTAGGCCTAATAGCTCTAAGCTCCTAGGGCCAGGATGTATGGGCGCATCCATGTCGTCGACTATAAAATTAAAAAATTTAATAACTTGTAAAAGTTACACATTTAATAATTTAATTGTATAAATTGCTGATAATTTTTAATAACTTAACTTTGAGGCCCAGCGGCACCAAACTATTATTAATAGCTATGTTTTTTTTTATAATTTAAAGTTACATTTTTAAATATTTTATTGTCTACATTAAATATTTTTAAGCTCCCGGGCTCGATGTTTTTGAGCTCCCATGTTCGATAATTTTTAATAACTTAATTTTAAGGCCCAGTGGCACCAAAATATTATTAATAGCTATGTATATGCATATAATTATAAAATATATTTAGAATAATTTAATTGTCTAAATTAAATATTTTTGAGCTCCCGGACTCGATGTTTTTTATCTCCCGAATTCGATAATTTTTAATAACTTAATTTTAAGGCCCAGCGGCACCAAACTATTATTAATAGCTATGTGTATGCATATAATTATAAAATACATTTAGAATAATTAAATTATCTAAATTAAATATTTTTTGAGCTCCCGGGCTTGATGTTTTTGAGCTCTCGGGTTCGATAATTTTTAATAACTTAATTTTGGGGCCCAACGGCACCAAACTATTATTAATGGCTATGTATCCCATACTCGATAATTTTTTAGCTCCCGGGTTCGATAATTTTTTAGCTCCCGGGTTCAATAATTTTTGAGCTCCCGGGTTCGATAATTTTTAATAACTTAATTTTGAGTATCAAAATTACAAGCTAAATACTATACATTACTACGCTACAAGGCTCTAAAATTTTCTAGCCTAAAAAGAGTCTATGTTTTACTACGCTAAAAAGGTCTCTATTTTACAACTAACAACTAATATAAATTACACAAATATAAATAAACAACTAACATTTCTAACAAGTAATCTAAAATACAAACTAGTTCGGAAAATAACATAAAATAACTAAAACTAACTAAAACTAAAACTAACAAGTAATCTAACAAGTTCGGAAACTAACAAGTAATCTAAAATACAAACTAGTTCGGAAACTAAAAAATAGTAGTATAAACATACCTTTTTACGGATGAAATATATTAATATAAAGCTTCCAAATTCATCTATCCACGAAGCCAATAGCGTAAATCTATAGCGGGACTTATACGTATAACCCAGGGGGACCAAAAAAAAATTTTTTTTTTTGGTCGGCTGGTCGTGGTGTAGGGAGAGGGGGGACCGACTGGTTTTTTAATTTTGAAGAAGAAGAAGAAGAAGAAGAAGAAGAAGAAGAAGAAGAAGAAAAAGTGTGAGGAAGAAGACGGGAGTAGGGTTTAAATAATGGGTTCAACGCCACCTACTATGGCGTTGAACCTGGCAGATTCTTAAATACTGGTTCAACGCCATAGTAGATGGCATTGTACATAACGGACATTATGTACAACTCCACCTACTATAGCATTGTATATACTTATATTTTTTTTTAAAACCTATTTACGATACAAATTTTAAATTTAACAATACTTTGGTTCCGGATTCGAATATGGAGTCCCCAAGTAAGAGGAGGTCCCCAAAGATAGAGCTCTTGAGGACGCAATTCCTGAAGATGTTGCTTCTGAGGATGTAGCCCCAAAATAGATTAGATTCTTTTCTGTTTCTTTATTTTTGTGTAAGGACCCCTTGTCGGTATTTTGAATATATTTTGTAAACATCTATATAAAAAAATCCTTTGCTTCATCTTTGATTCCGCATTGTCTTTATTTTGTGAAAAGTTTGATTACTTCAATGATCAAGTGAACCTTGGCTCAGATTTTAAATATAGCAACCCTTAGGTTTTTTAATGATCAGCTTGTGATCCTCGTACATAGAATAGAATACCTCTTAAAGTTTTTGTTAGTCTTCGAGCTAGGCTTAAGTTGATTGGGCGTGAGCTCAGGATAATGGAACTCTTATGTACGAGTTGAGCGAGAGTAAGGTCTCGAGCCCTATATGTTTTGGACCTTAGGCTATTTTAAATTGGCCTTTAGGCTCTTTAATATTGGCCAATTCGACCTCTAAAGTGGTTATAATTTTTCCTCTTTTCGGCTAAAAGATTTAGTATAAAATTATCTACGCCTTAGCATGTGTTTTTTGTACCTGTTGGGTTTTTTGAAGGTTCGATGGATCGGAACCTTATTAGTAATTTGTTTATGTAAACATAACCAAATACATCTTGAGGTGTTTTTGAAGGCTGATGTTATCGAAGCCTATAAATTATTCGAGGGCTGATTTATCGAAGACCTTTATCCTTTGCTTTTTCCGAGGGTAGCCTGATTTAACCGGTTTTTTCAAACTGTTTGAAGGCCTTTAATTTATGGCAGAAGTCGAACCTCTTCGAGCTATATTATTTTGGTCGTACCCTTTTTATATAACCGTAGTCATTAATATGGCTGTATTCTTTCGGGTATGTCTCTTGGACTTGTTTTCTGATAACCTTTCGAAATTGTTTGAAAAGTTAGACCACGAGTATTATGGCCTTGGACTTTATATCGAGGGGATGCCTCTTTGAGGTCTTATGAATTTGTGTTTTCGATGACGGATGCCTGTTTGAGGTCTTATGAATTTAATTTTTCGATGACTAGGATGCGTCGATCGTTGATGACAGTTCCCAAGTATCTCGGGGGTGTATTCATGTTCTGGTTCTTAAGCCGTTTCCCGTTGGATATAAGTGTAGAGCTTGTATAATAGTAGACTTCTTTGAGACACAAAGTATTTTTGATATAAATAGAATGTTTCTTCAAATAATTGATACGTGCATACATGTTTTGCTGTCGGGGGTTGACTATTTTATGTGGACACGGTCCATCTGACCGTTTGTCCTATTACAAAGTTCTTCTATCGAGGCCTTTTCAGGCGTAAAGTATTTTCTTAAAAAAATATGACCTCCGAGGGTGATGCCCCCAGTATCCAAAGTTGATTGAAAAGAAGCCTTGGATACTGTTGAGTTTTCCTTAGGTAGAATATAGTTGTTGCCTCGGTCAAAACCTTGCTGGTAAAACCCACTTGGGATAAAATCTGATCTAAGGATAAAAGAGTCCAACACATGCTTTAAAACCTAAGGCCTTTGTGTAAAAAGCTGTCTTCGATAGCTTCGATCGAACACCTGCAGTGAGTTAGTTTTAAATTCAAATGGACAAGAAAGATACATTCATACCTTAGCAATAGTATCGTTTGAGCAATGATACGTTCCAATTGTTTGGTAGTTGTTCACCTTCCATTGTGCTTAGTTTGTAAGATCCTTTACCGACATCTTCGAGGACTCAGTACGGTCCTTCCCAATTTGGGTCCAATTTCCCTTCATTCGGGTCTCGAGTATTAAGGGTGACTCTTCATAGAACTAAGTCCCCGATTCTAAAGTGTCGAAGGTTTGTCCTTCTATTGTAATATCTCTTGATTTTTGCTTCGGCCCGGCCATCCGAATAAGTGTTGCTTCTTGTTATTCATCTAACAGCTCGAGGTTAATGTTCATAGCCTCGTTATTTGATTCCTTTGATGCATGTAAAAACCTGTAGCCGGGTCTCCAACCTCAACATAGATAAAGTCCTCGAAGCCATATACTAAAGAGAAAGAAGTAGCCCCCGTGATGGACTTCGATATTGTTCGATATGCCCAAAGGACCTTGGGTAGAACTTCTTTTCATTTTTCCTTCGCACCGTTCAACCTTTTCTTTAGGTTTTGAATGATAGCTTTTTTTGTGGAATCAGCTTGTTCATTTCTAGTTGGGTGGTACGGTGTTGATAAGATCCTTTTTATTTTATGTTCTTCGAGGAACCCGGTTACCTTGCTGCTGACGAACTATTTTCCATTGTCACATACAATCTCGGCATGTATCCTGAACTGGCATATGATGTGGTCCCAGATGAAGTTAATAACTTCCTTTTCTCTGACCTTCTCGAAGGCCTTTGCATCTACCCATTTAGAAAAATAATCAATTATAAATAAGTAAACTTAGCTTTACCTAGGGTCGTTGGTACATGGCCGATTATGTCCTTTCCTCATTTCATAAAAGGACATAGGGATAGGAGTAAGTGAAGTTGTTCCACATGCTGATGGATCATCGATGCAAATCTCTGGCACTTATCACATTTTTTGACAAACTCCTCAGTATCTTTTTCCATGATGTCCCAATAATACCATACTCTAATAATTTTGCGAAACAAAGTCTCGGCACCACAATGATTCCCACAAGTACCTTCATGGATTTCTTATAGAACATAATTGGTATCCCCTAGCCCTAAATATACCGCCAATGGCCCATCAAACATTCTCCTATATAGTGTTCCATCTTCATCTAATGTGAACCTAGTAGCCTTGGTTTGTAGGGCCCTCGATTTTTTATGGTCCGGTGGGAGTTTTCCATTCTTCAAGTAATCGATATACTTATTCCTCCAGTCCCAAGTCAAACTTGTTGGATTTATTTTGGCGTGATCCTCTTCAACCACAGACCTCGATAACTGGATGACAGTCCCTGGGACAATATCATTTTCTTCAATCGAGGATCCCAGATTAGCAAGTGCATCTGCCTCGCTATTTTATTCTCGAGGTATATGATCCAGAGTCTGTTCCTTGAAGCAGTACAAAGTTACTTGTAGCTTATCCAAGTACCATTGCATCATGTCCTCTCGAACCTCAAAACTCTTGTTTACTTGGTTTACCACTAATAGTGAATCGCACTTGGCTTCAATGACTTCTGCTCCCAAACACTTCGCTAACTCGAGACCTGCAATCATGGCCTCATACTAGGCCTCATTATTAGTCAACCTAAAAGTTTTGATAAATAATCTAACAATGCCGCTCGTAGGTTGCTTTAAGAAAATGCCAAACCCAGACCCTTTCACATTCGAGCATAAAATCGGCCATGAAGTAAGCTAGGATTTGAGACTTGATGGCCATTCAGGGTTGATATTTGATATTGTACTCACTAAGCTCGACGACCTATTTGGCCAGCAGGCCCGATAGCTCGGTCTTATGCAGAACATTTCGAATGGGGTAAGTGTTTCACATATATGGAATGACATTGAAAATATGGCTTTAGCTTCCTAGATGTGCTTATAAATGCAACAACAACAACAACAACAACCCAGTATAATCCCACTTAGTGGGGTCTGGGGAGGGTAGTGTGTACGCAGACCTTACCCCTACCCTAGGGTAAAGAGGCTGTTTCCAAATAGACCCCCGGCATCCTTCCCTCCAAGAACTTCCCACCTTGCTCTTGGGGAGACTCGAACTCACAACCTCTCGGTTGGAAGTGGGGGTTGCTTACCATCAGAGCAACCCCTCTTGTCCAATGTGCTTATAAATGCAAGTACTAATTTTTCTAAGCGAGTATATCTAGTTTTAACATCTCCTAGAGTTCGACTTACATAATAAAAAGGAAATTATGTACCTTTCTCTTCTTGAGAATTACATGTTATGGTTCTTCATGCTCATTTTTTCTCGCATCTCTCTCCCTGAAGTGGTTTTTAGCTCGATCACTGAGAAATTCTCGAAGGTGACCCTCATTAACAACCGAGCTACCTCCTCCCTTAGCCACCTGCAGTCTTAGGTTCTATGGCCATGTGTTCCATGATACTTACACATTAAGTTCGAATTCATTTGAGAATGATTGGTTTGTGTGGTCCTGGTCCATCTGGTGTCATTAATTCTTCTAGTAGCTGACATGATCCCTGATGCGTCTACATTGAAATTATACTCTAACAATCGAGGTGCCTCAACGGGGTCAGTATGCTTATGGAACCCACTCTTACTCATGAGTCCCTGAGAGCTTTGACCTCGGTCATTTTTTCGATCATTCTGAGGAGTGTTACAGCCCGAACCGTTATTTCTTCGATCAACATACGACTGATACCGTTCTTTGTTTGACCTTGATTCCTTATATGTAACCCTCGAGGGCTTAGCTGCCAACCTGTTAGGATGAACTGAACCCGAGGGGGCTACTGGTCGTCCTCGACCTTAATCTTTGACTGGTAATGGTTATGTACGTTTGACCACGTCACAACTGGGTACTCAATCAGATTTTTCTTTAATTGTTGAGATGCGACCGAACTCCTTTCATTCAAACCCTGCATAAAAGATTGTACTGCCCAGTCATCCGAGACTTGTGGTAATTCCATCCTCTCCATCTAAAACCTAGACACGAACTCCCTCAACATTATCATTCCTTTGTTTTATCTTAAAGATGTCTGGTTTTCTCATCGCCATCTTTATGGCTCTGGTGTGTGCTTCACGAAGGCGTCTGCTAACATAGCAAATGAATCAACACAGTTAGGTGGCAAGTTATGATACCAAATCATAGCTCCCATTGACTGTGTTTCTACAAACTTTTTCAACAAGACTAATTTGATCTCATCGTCATTCAAGTCATTTACTTTAATCCCGAAAGTGTATGAAGTAATATGCTCGTTAGGGTCTGTTATCCCCTTATATTTGGGGATATCGAGCATGCAAAACTTCTTAAGAATGGGCATCAGAGTTGCGCTCTAAGGGAATAGTTTTTGTATGAACTTTTTGGCATCTAAACCCCTCAAGATTGGAGGTTCCCCCGGTATCTAGTCTACACGGGAGTTATAAGTTTCCACTTTTTTGTTGTTTTCTTCTATCTTTTTTCCTCAGACTCGATCCTCTTGGTGAGCTCCTCGAGCATTCTCATAATGGTGGGGTCAGTCCCTGAGTCATTTTTGTTCAACCTCTCTGGCGCCAGTTCAGCACGTCAATTGTTTTCTGGTTAAGCTATACGCGGAGTTTATTCTGACTCTAAAGTTGGGCGATGGCGATCTGATGATCTTGCAGCATCTCGAATATCACTTGGAGGCTGGCTGCCCCATCTCCTATATCTGGTGTTCCTTTGCCCTCAGATCGGGCTTTCCTATGTACACTTCCTCCTGGGTCTGCGCCTGAATTTACATTTAAAGCAGTGTGCGAACTAACGTCAACCGGTTCCAGATCTGGCACTTGCCCAGGTTTATTGGTGGTACGCCAGCCCCTACATTATTATTTTCCCCATGAAATCCAAGACATTCGTTGTCATGAACATGTATATTTTGTGAGTTTGACATGTTTAATCCTGAGAATCGGAAAATCTTGACAAGAAAATGTGTAAAATAAAGTGTGTAATGAGAATCAGTAATGAAACAATCATTATTATCTTTAGTCTCACGTTGGACGTCAGACTGCTTACCTTGAAAATATGAATAACAGTTAAATTTATTTTTGGTTTTAAAGATATGTGATTTAATTCGGTACCAATTAATAATCAAAATATATAAAGTATAGATGAAAGAAACAAATGAATCAGACCAGTGTTACCAAACAGTATCAACCTCAAGCTTAGTAACCTCGAGATGAACCAAGAGCAATAAAGTAAGAATAGTAAAGAGAAAAGACAAGTCTGATGAGCAATGAGCTAGAAAAGTAAGATAGTAAATTATTTGCCAATGGTTAGATGCCACATACAAATGGTTGGGTTCCCTTCGTATAATAGGAGAATCCTAAATAAAGTATATTTTCATTTACAGTAAGGAATCTTATTGGGACAGTTATCTAACCACTTAGTACGGAATCGTATAATTTTATTCCGGGACTTGCGCCATGATTTTGGGGACGGAAGGAGTCTCACTTATTATGTTACAAATCCATAACGGCATTATTTTGGGGTGAGCATACTTGGATTTTGTATCCATAATACTTCAATCTTCGGGTACGACACTCTGTCTTTGAGGTCGAGTCTGGTCCATAAAGCTCGAACTCGGCCTCTCTTGATCTCGGTCTTAAAGTGATCCCTCGAGCTCGGAAAATCGGGCATACCTGATTTTGATCATATATAAATAACTAGCCAGATAATTCAATATTATTTACTCTTTTTTTAGACAGTATACTGTATGTGTCGATTATACATTAATTGTATACCGTTATATGCATAATATACATGAATATAATTATATATATATTAGACATTCCTCAATTATTTTTGATTTGCGGTTATTTGGATTAATTTGTCTTAATTAGTCTAAACCTGAAAATCTAAAAAGAGAATTTTGTGTATGGAAGATGTGGAAGTGGAGTGCAGGCAAGAAAAGGAAGGAAGAAGCTTAGCAATTAAGTTAAGAGGCCTGTAAAGAAGAGAACAATGATTGTGTTACATTGGCTTGAAGACTCATTAATAGGGTGCTCAAGCCCCTTTTTCATCAACTTTAGATTTTAATATCACAAAATATATCTGCAGTTTCAGTAATATATGCATGCAAGGTCCTTCATAATCTTTATTGGCCAAAAGGGGATTAATTTGGTGTACATTATCATTATCCAACAACTCTTCAGCCACTCCTTCTCTTTCACACTCTCTTTAGGGAGTACCTGAAAGATTATCAATTTGAATATTAGAGGGCGTTCTGGAAATAATTAAATCCCAAGTACTCTGGATCAAATATTTTTTCTTTTCATGATAAACGTATATTTAATTTATTTCTTTGTTTTGTTCGTTTTGACTCATTTTATTTCATATTATTTGTCTGAGTACCAAATTTAAGAAAGAAAGACTCATTTTTAAACTTTGTGATCTATAATAGTAAGTTGTAAATTATCTTATTAACAAATTAAAGTTAATTTTTTTAAAAAGGATATAATTATAATTTTTTTAAATTTTACTAAATAGAAAAATGCATCACCTAAATTGCGAGGGAGGGATAAACTTTTTTCATTGTGATGCAATTAGGTACTCCATGGTAGGGTGGTGCATGTCTCGGATCGGATTTAGCACATTTCGGATTCGGATTTCTTTCGGATTCTAAAAAATACAATTCGCATCCGATCCGAATAATATCGGATCAGATTGGATTTTAAAATTTGGATTGGATTAAATTTTGGATCGTATTGCCTCAAAGTTGCAAACTAATATGTATATTTTCTTTGTTAAAGAGGCATACATTGAGAAAAATTCATATTTTTGCAATTATAAGAGTAATATGATGCCAATATAGCTAAATCTAGTAATTATAAAGGTAATAACGTGGAGAAAGATGTAAAGTAAGTACTGATTATCCGAAATTAAAGTGTAGTATTTATACATTGCCTAATAATTTTGGATTTCGGATCAGATCGAATAAAAATATATCAATCCGAATCCGATCCAAAATTTTAATAAAGACAATTCGAAATCTGATCCAATTCGAAATCCAAAACTGAATGGATCAGCTCAGATTTCGGATATCCAATCCGAATGGACATGTCTAGTCTGGCCATGGAACTAGGGCTGTTCATTTGAATTAGATATCTGAAATCCGAACCGATCCATTCAATTTTAGATTTCGGTTTGGATCGGATTCGGATTGTGTTTATTAAAATTTTGAATTTCGGATCGGATTCGGATTGATATAGTTTAATCCGATCTAATCCGAAATCCAAAAATTATTAGGTAATGTATAACTACTACACTTTAATTTCGGATAGCCATTACTTCCTTTACATTTCCTTCATGTTATTACATTTACAATTGCTAGATTTAGCTATATTGGCACCATTGTACTTTCATAATTGCATAAACATAAATTTTTCTTAATGTATCGCCTCTTTTAAAAAAATATATACATATTAGTTTATAACTTCGAGACATAATACGATTCAAAATCCGATCCAATTCAAACTTTATAATTCGATCCAATCCGATATAATTCGGATCGGATACAAATTGCATTTTCTAATCTCCGAAATCTAAAATATGATAAATTTAATCCGATACGATCCGTGCACAACCCTACATGGAACAACACTTTAAAAGCCTTCCCCGTTGAAAATGAATAAAGTTTTTAAATTATAAGAAGAAGGAGAAGAGAAATAAAAATTACAAAGTAATCAAGTTAAAAGGTGACGAAATAAGAATTGGCACTTTAGTTGAATGATTTGCAGCTTCATTCTTCAATTCTTTTTCCCTTTTCCCTGACCATTCTACCATACTGAAATTTCATATCATGTTTCCTTTTCTCCTCCAACTCAAACACATCAATTCTTCAACTATGGATTCAGTTAGACTCAAATTTCATTAACGAGTTCATTTCTGCAATATCAAAATGGGAAGTGGAAAGCAAAGATGGAGAATCTCCTTCCACAAATCTCTAATAAAAGTAAAGCATCCCCCAAAGGAATTCATCTGTCCAATTTCTGGTTCTCTCATGGCTGATCCTATTATCGTCTCTTCAGGCCATACCTTCGAACGTCACTGTGTTCTTGCCTGTAAATCCCTCTCTTTCACCCCCATTTTACCTGATAATTCTATCCCCAATTTCTCCACTATCATCCCTAATCGCGCCCTCAAATCCACCATTCTCAACTGGTGCTCTTCTTCCCATTTCGATCCTCCTGTGCCCCTCGATTTCCTCTCTGCTGAAAATCTGGTCCGTAAGTTAATGGCTAACAAGAATTGTGATGTTATGAACCGGTTCATTGAGTCTGTAACACTATTGAATCGTCAAATTTCTACTACTTCTGAGGAGTCTGCGACTCCTACAAGTGGACCCACAACTCCTCTAACTCGACCCTTGTGTTACTCTTCAGCGTCCTCCTCCGAAATGGCCCCCACAAACACTAACTCTTGTGAAGAAGATGAACTCATCGTCAAATTGAAGAGCTCCCAGGTGTTTGAACAAGAAGAAGCTGTGATCTCACTTAGAAAGCTGACCCGGACCCGAGTAGAAACCCGTTTTCAGCTCTGCACTCCTCGTTTGCTCTCAGCTCTTCGTTCTGTCATCTCCTCGAGATATGCTTCAGTACAGGTGAATTCAATAGCAGCGCTAGTGAACCTCTCGTTAGAAAATGGAAACAAGGTGAAGATTGTTCGTTCTGGAATTGTTCCCGCGTTAATTGACGTATTAAAAGGAGGATTCCCTGAATCGCAAGAACATGCTGCAGGTGCACTTTTCAGTTTAGCTTTAGATGATCAGAACAAAACTGCAATTGGGGTTTTGGGGGCACTGCCTCCTCTGCTTCACTCGCTCCGTTCTGAGTCAGAACGGACTCGGCATGATTCTGCTTTGGCACTGTATCATCTTTCTTTGGTTCAGAGTAACAGGAGTAAGTTGGTGAAACTTGGTGCGGTTCAATCGCTATTAGGCATGGTGAGAACGGGTCATATGACGGGTCGAATTCTGTCAATACTGTGTAACATGGCAGCGAGTTTAGAGGGGAGAGGACCTATGCTTGATGGGGGTGCTGTGGAGTGTTTTGTGGGTATGTTGAGACAGGGAGAGTTTGATGCAGAATCTTTTCGTGAGAGTTGTGTTACTGCATTATATGGACTGAGTCACGGTGGACTTAGGTTTAAAGGATTGGCAAAAGAGGCTGCTGCAGAGGATTTGTTGATAACACTTGAGGAAATTTTGGCAAATGAGAAAGCCAAGGATAAAGTTAGGAAGATATTGGAGGTGTTGAGGGAGAAAGACGAAGAAGAGGAAGAAACTGACTGGGAGGAGTTGCTTAATTCTGATGGTGATACAAATTCTTCATAGTCCCTTAATTGGGTTCTATTAAGTGCTTTTTTCTGGACATGAAATTGTAACTAGGCAAGGTTTTCTATTCACATAGTGGATTTTAGGTTTGCTTGTGGTGTCTTTTGAGACAATGTATCGATACAAAGTAAATAACAGTTTCTTGATTGTTTAAATTGTAAAGAAAAGATTTTGAACAGTGTGTTATGGTCTCGGGAAATGTTTGTAACATGAGCCCATTGTCTTCTACTATTGTTTGGTTATCCTTGAATACCAGATTGTGTTCGTCATTTCTTGTGTGAATAAGACGTATTCTGTGAATCTTTTGTGGTTTACGTCCGCTCTGTTTAGCTGTGCTTGATGTTGAGTTGATCAGTTTTCCTCTGGTTGTGAAAAATTGGAATATACTTTTCTCTTTGTTAGTTTCTTGAAGGGTCTGTAATATGATGTATTTACTGCTAAATAGAGGCAAAATAAACTCCTGAGTTTCGCGATTGTTTAGATTCAATTATGCTGGTGGTTCAACAAACAACAACAACAACAACAACTACCCAGTATGTTCCCACAAAGTGGGGTCTGGGGAGGGTAATACGTACACAGGCCTTACCCCTACCCGAAAGGGTAGAGAGGCTGTTTCCGGCCGACCCTCGGCTCCGAAAAAGAGAGAGAAAATCAACAAACAAAACAAAACAAAATAATGTTAGTAAATCCGGGATAAATCAAATAAATAATTATCTAAACATAAAACCAAAAGTAGAATGACATGCAATAATACCAATCTGTTACTACCATAAAAGGCACAATACAATATATTAATTAACTATAGAGATCGCTACCAAACCCCACTCAGCCCCTAACAGAAATACTAAGAATTCTAGAAGGTCCTACCCTACAACCCTAATACTAGACCTCCAAACTTTCCTATCAAGGGTCATGTCCTCGGAAATCCCCATTCTAGCCATATCCTGCCTAATCACCTCACCCCAATACCTCTTGGGCCTCCCTCTGCCTCGACTCGCGCCAACCACCGCCAGTCGCTCACAACTCCTCACCGGTGCATCAGGGCTTCTCCTCCGCACATGCCCAAACCACCCGAGTCTCGCTTCTCGCATCTTCTCATCCACTGGGGCCACCCCCACCTTCTCCCGAATAACTTCATTCTTAATCTTATCTAATCCGGTGAGCCCGCACATCCACCTGAGCATCCTCATCTCCGCAACTCTCATTCTCTGGACATGAGAGTTCTTCACAGGCCAGCACTCCACCCCATACAACATGGCAGGTCTAACCACCGCTCTATAAAACTTTCCCTTGAGTTTCTGTGGAACTTTCTTGTCACACAAGACTCCTGATGCGAGCCTCCACTTCAACCACCCCGCTCCTATACGGCGAGTGACATCCCCGTCAATCTCTCCGTCCCCTTGAATCACTGATCCAAGATATCTGAAACTGTCCCTCTTGGCTATGACCTGAGATCCCAGCTTCACGTCCCACCCTACTTCGCTCGACTCGGCGCTAAACTTGCACTCTAGATATTTTGTCTTAGACCTACTTAGTTTAAAACCCTTAGACTCGAGGGTCTGTCTCCAGACCTCCAACCTCGCATTAACACCATCCCTCGTCTCGTCTATCAAGACTATGTCGTCAGCAAAGAGCATACACCATGGCACATCCCCTTGAATACGGCGAGTTAGAGCATCCATTACCAAGGCAAATAAGAGAGGGCTTAGCGCAGATCCTTAATGTAGCCCCATAACCACCGGAAAATGGTCCGAGTCGCCACCCACCGTCCTAACCCTAGTCTTGGCTCCATCATACATGTCTTTGATCACTCTGGATGTAGGCTTCTGGCACGCTCTTCGCCTCCAAGCATCTCCACAGAACCTCTCTAGGGACCTTATCGTACGCCTTCTCCAAGTCGATAAACACCATATGTAGGTCCTTCCTCTTATCCCTGAACAGTTCCACCACCCTCCTCACAAGGTGGATAGCTTCTGTAGTAGAGCGACCCGGCATGAAACCAAACTGGTTCACAGATATAGATGACATCTCCCTCACCCTCGCCTCGATCACCCTCTCCCAGACCTTCATGGTGTGACTTATTAATTTGATACCCCTATAGTTGTTGCAACACTGGATATCCCCTTTGTTTTTGTACAAGGGAACCACTGTACTCCATCTCCACTCCTCCGGCATCCTCTTGGTCCTAAAGATCACGTTGAACAACCTGGACAACCACTCCACTCCTGACCTACCCATGCATTTCCAAAACTCCACCGGAATTTCGTCTGGCCCAGTCGCTCGACCCCTACTCATCCTACGCAACGCCGTCAAGACCTCCTCCTCCTTAATGCGCCTGCAGTGCCCGAGGTCTCTAGGACACTCTGAATGCCCCAGCTCCCCTAGCTCTAAGACTCGATCCCCCTCTTCGTTAAGCAGGTCTCGAAAGTATTCCCGCCATCTCCGCTTGACTTGCGACTCCCCCGTCAGAACCCTACCATCCTCGTCCTTGATGCACCTAACTTGGTCTAGATCCCGCGCCTTCCTCTCCCTCACCTTAGCCAACCGGAATAACTTTCTGTCCCCGCCTTTCTCCCCCAATTCCTCGTACATTCGCCCAAACGTTGCATTTTTAGCTTCCGTGACCGCCAGTTTCGCTTCCTTCCTCGCCACCTTGTAGTTCTCCTTGTTCGCTCTCCTTTCTTCTTCGCTTCAGCTCCCTGACCACTTAGCAAACGCCGCCTTCTTCGCCTCCACTTTTCCTTGGACTACCTCATTCCACCACCAGTCACCTTGGTGCCTGCCTGAATAGCCCTTGGCTACCCCAAGCACATCTCGCGCGGCCTCCCTAACCAAGTTCGTCGTCACTGACCACATTGTGTCCGCTTCCCCAGAGCTACTCCAAGCTCCCCCATCAACTAGCTTCCTCTCCAACTCCTGGGCTTTCTCCTTAGTCAAAGTTCCCCATCTAATCCGCGGTCGGCCCCGAGGACCCCTCCTCTTCCTCTTCACCCAGAGACCTACATCCATCACTAGGAGTCTATGAAGAGTTGAAAGGGACTCTCCCGGGATGACCTTGCAATCCTTGCACAACCCTCTATCGCTCCTTCTGAGGAGGAGGTAATCAATCTGAGTCCTCGCCGTGGAACTTTTGAAAGTAACCAAATGCTCCTCCCTCTTCTGAAATGACGAGTTCGCGATCAAAAGCTCTGAAGCCCTAGCGAAATCAAGCAGTATTTTTCGCAATGAATGAGAAAAAGAATAGAGCAAAGCCTTCCCACTATCTAACTACTTGAAAGGAGTATTTTTTTTTTAGAGCAACGCCTTCCCACTATCTAACTACTTGAAAGGAGTATTTTTTTTTATCCAGAGCTTATCGCGACTTGTTGTTACTAGACATTGACACTATCTAACTACTTGAAAGGAGTATTTTTTTTTATCCAGAGCTTATCGCGACTTGTTGTTACTAGACATTGAAGCTACACCAAGATGCTGATGTTTGGTACATCTATGGAGGTTTGATTATTACGAACTTAATACAACAACAACAATAACAACAACCCTTACACCTTACTCCTACCCCGAAGGAGTAGAAAGGCTGTTTCCGGAAGACTTCTCTCAAGAGTTTGCTACAGCTGCTGTAGTGGTACTTTGAAATCTGTTTGCCTCTTTCTTTTTCTTTTCCCCTTTGTGAATGCAGATTAATAATGGTGTGACTCTTTGCAGAGGATGCCAGTTGAAAAAGATCTTATAGTGCTTATATTTGCTGCAATACATATAACAGTACTACCTGGAGTTATCATGAAACTGGTTTTGACAAATAACAGGTATTTCTGAATCTTTTCATTTACATGTTGAATCTTCCTTTTAAAGTAGGCGGGCGTTGTCGATTTAAAATGTGACCAGATGTTATACTTCTAAGATACATGTGTATGTGAGTTCATGTATCTTTCGTGTACACATTTGTTAGAGCAAAAGGCATGAGTACACATTTCCATAAGAATATCCATATGCATAGTAGTAAGTAGGAAGCAAAAAGCATAAGTACATCACAATGCAATTTGACAAGGCATCCACTAACGATGAAGTCAGATGCAGGACAAATAACTGATTAATAAGGCCACAGATACAGCAAGACTATCATGCGAATCTCGGAACGTCAAACAGTTTGATAAGCTTGGTTTTCAAGGACAAAGAGAGACAGGAGATGACAATGAGAAACAACTCATCTGCTGATGCGTGTAGGGTGTAAGTGCTCTTACTCGCGCTCTCACAGCTAAACACAACAACTACCCAGTAAAATCCCACCAGTTGGGGTCTGGGGAGGGTAATGTGTACGTTGACCTTACCCCTGCCCTATTGGGTAGGGAGGGCTCTCACAGCTAAACACAAGAGGGAAAATCAAATTGGAGCCCTAAGCTAGAGGGTCGTGTTTGCCTGGTCAAGCAAAGTTTAGACAAGAGAGTTGCTTAAGTGGTAAGGACCCTCCATCTCCGACACTAATGTTGCAGGTCCGAGTCCCAAAAGGGCAAAACGGGAAGCTCTTTGGGAGGATAAAAGAAACAAGCATTTGTTCATAGGATGAAGAGTTTACATGTTGTTGCAGTCAACTAAACATGATGGTGTAAGAAGCCTACATCTCTATCCTTGTATATGGAATTTAAAACTCTTTATAGTAGTAAACTTGTGGCATTTGCTACGGTAACTTAACTCTTTTTTTCACATCATCAATTACTTGTACCGCTCCCTAAACGAGCACCACAAGAGTTGTCTTGCCTTACATATAAAAAAGCTTGACAAACTTGCATAAACTCGCTAAAGAGCCTTCTTGCTACCTTATTTTTTTCCAGAGCTTATTAGAGTTAGAAGGTTGCGTTTTATTTATGTAAAGAAGCAAATCAGTAAGAGATACTAGCTGCTCTTCTTACTTACACAAGGAAGAAAAAGGAGAAAGTAAAATAGAAAAAGCAGATATAATAAAACTGCACTAATCTCATAATACATTAGTGTTAACTACTGAAGCAAAGGGATGACATGGAATATGAAATGACCCAGCTAGTCATTGTGTCAAGTAGGGCATTTGTTTATCAAAATCTCATCTGAAAATTATTACTGGTGCTAGTCAGCTATTACAATTCACACATGCATCAGTTCCTATATAAACCATCTTAGAGCTTCAATCTCAATTTTCATGGGCACTTGCGCCTGCCTCCACGTGTGGTCATATTGGCATAACATTTGCCACATTTGTCTAGGTTCCCGTATTGGCCTGGCGGAACACATTTGCATCTTAAACAACAAGTGGTGCATGCTCTTAGGCATACATTCTGCCTCGAATGCAACTTGCACCTCACCTGGCACAGGGGAACGCAGTCTGCACATACATAAATGGAAAAACTTGTTACCGAAGAAGGACATTATTCATTATAGAAAGAATTCAAGTTAGCTATCACTGTATCAGGTTGCCTGTTCATGTTTATTATAGATATTTCCTTATAATTATCTTATAAGTTACTTGAATTGCGTGTAAGTTATATGGCGTTCCCTTCTTGGCTACTGCTAATAAAACTTAGACAAAAGAAGAGTTTGACCCGATACTTATTTCTGGCCTAGTTGATACACATCTTTGATCTTATTCTCGATATTGAAATGTACTATAAGACCAATAAGATTCCAGATCTTATTATCAACCTTTTGGCCTAAAAATATTATCTTTTCAATAAAGCCGTTTGATTAGGGAAATATTTATTTTTGTGTCTCGTACAACTTACACTAATTGTATGAGATTGTGGACCCACAAGTGTAAGATTAGGTCCACAGTCTCGTACAATTAGTGTCAGTTGTACGAGAGACAAAATAAAACTTCTTCTTAAAACCTTACAAGTATCTTTTGATGCATTCGGTTCAAAAAATTGTGATTCAATGTATAGATTCCGGTCCTTTTTCTTTTACTTTTCTTTCTATTTCCTTTTTTTTTTTAATGGAGATAGTTTGACTATGTTTCTATTGCCCGATTTCAATGCATAAGATCGTATAAATAGTTTTCTATTATAAATAGAAAAAGAATCAAATTTGTCTAAATGCTAGACATAAGAAAAAACAAATGAAGGAAAGAAAGTAAAGATAGGACTTAAAACTTTTATATAAATGTCTTATTACCTGCTGTGTTCTTTGGTGGTGAAACGGGGGGAGCAGAGACTGGTGGTTTCTTGGCTGGTGGTGGTGGAGGAGGTGGTGGTTGCTTAACAGCCGGAGGTGGGGATGGTGGTAGCTTCACAGCTGGAGGTGGCGGTGATGGTGCCTTTGCTGGCGGTGGAGGAGGAGGAGGAGTCACGTGGGTGGGTGGGTATGGAGTGGTTGGAGAGGATGCATTGAGTGGTGGTGGGGGGCTTGATATCTTACCATGTGGGAAAGCACCAGGGGCAGTGTTGCTATCTCCGTTCTGCAACCAAAAGGAATAAAAGGTTTAGTCACTTTTGTGAACTCTGCTTTTACTTTTGGGTACATATAAAAGAATCTTAGTACTCTTCATAAATATAAGTAGTTAACACTAGTTAAAATGTGATTATCATGAGCTAGCATGAATATAAGAACAAACTTCAGTCATGCTTAGCAATATAATGTAAAATGTAGGATAAGACTCCTATACAGATCATATTCTATATTGTATTTAATGTTATGGATCTAAGCATAATAAAGTAGGTAAGTATGTTTTGGAGTTAATAGAAATGAAGTGTTGAATAGACATACAGTAGAAGCGATGAGAAGCAAAAAGGCAAAGATAAGTGGCATAGGCTTGAAAGCCATAGTGAAAGCAAGTAGGTGGAGGGAAAGAGAGCACGAACGCAGAAGCTAGCTGATGAAAGATTTATGACAATAAGATTAGGTATATATAGGATGTGGAGCATACACAAGGAGAAGCTAACGAGTGTCAGACCCAACTATGAAATTATGGGTTTGATAAAATTATGTTCACTCAGGTCCATAATAAATAATTTTTTTAGTTGTTTTCACGCAACTTAAAAATTTACCTTTTAACATTAATTATCAACGTAAGATAATATTAATATTTACTATCTCTTCTCATAAACACTCCTAACATATACTCTAACATTATTTACTCCAAGGGAAATGAAGTAAAAAAAAATAATTAATTCATTCTTGAGATCTGAAACAATTACTTATTTTGGATCCAAAAAAGGCAAAAAGATTACTTATTGTGTCCGAAGGAAATAGTATTTTCTAGTTGAATTCAAAGGGGATCCCAAATTTTAGTTACGGGTTCATATTTAAATTTGCTAAAATTTTAATGATTTTTTTAAATGTATATTTATGCTTCGTCTTGCAAGTTCCAACTACTCTAAGCGCGGGAGAAATTTAAAAATAGCCAGATTTTCAATTGGTCATTTAAAAATAGCTCAATTTTAAAAGTAATTGGAATTTAGCCACTTTTTATGTAAAGAAAAATCTGAGCGAAAACACTGTTCAAATACTCTAGAATATTATGTTGGAGTTCCAGAAAATACTCTAGAATATTATGTTGGAGTTCCCAGCATATGTATTTTTGAACTCCAGCATATTATATTGGAGTTTCGGGATAAGTACGCTAGAACTCCTGCATAATATGATGGAGTTCCAACATAAGTACACTAGAATTCCAGCATAATATACTGGAGTTCCAGTAAGTATAATTGTCCAGTATAATATGATGGAGTTCATACAAAAGTGCACTGAACTCCATTATATTATGCTAGACCGGTCTCTATTGTAGCAAAATGCTGGCTATTTTTTATTGATTTGGTAAACGCTGGCTATTTTTGATTGATCAGTCTGAAAACTGATTATACAGTGCTATTTTTACTCTGAACGCAGTGGTGACTTAACCATAAAGCCATTAAAACAATGGTTTAGGCCCCAAAAAATAAGGTCCCAAATTTACATTATTTATATATAGTATAAATAATTATGAATTTATTATTAGAGATAAATAAATTGTTTTTAATCATTTGTTATCAATTTTTAACCAATCATTATTTGTCAATTTTTTAATTTTATACTACATTTGAAAAATATGATTGATAGAATTATAGTTAAAAGTTGTATTCTACTTTTAAATTTACAGCTACTTCCCTTTTTTTTTGGTTACCTCACCCATGGTGGGTGGGCTCAACTTCTTAATTTGTCTAACTCACTTCAACTGAATCAATTTTGTTTATAATTATGATTTTGTAAAATTTTCTTCTATTCTTTAAGTGCGATTTTGACAATTTTTCAATCTCAAGCTAATGAAATTATCAAAGGATTAAATATGAAAAAATATTTTGTAACCTTGAATATTTTTTAAGGGCTTTAAAATTTTGACTTTGGCCACATATAAAGTTAAGCCGCCTTGATTACATCGCACAATGCACTCAAAAGTAAGCAAAAATCGGTATACATTTAAATCTCGCAATGTCTAAAGTCTGGATAAATTACTGAAGCTTCTGTATTAGTGCAAGACTGGGGTGCCGGTCCAGTCAGGGTAAAAATTTATCCGCACCAAATATTTACATCAAACTAATAAATATATAATATGTGTCTTGCATATAAATTATAATCGTTTAACTATGATAAATTATAATATACTTTATTATCTAATTAAATTGATATAATTTGATATAAATATCAAAAGCTTTTATCTTATGGGCGAGACAGTGATAAATTGGCAGATACGCAAAATCTAAGTTGGTGTTACAATACATATCCCCATGCCACAGGGCTCATAAACTAATGTAGTAGTATATCTATTTCACATCAGAGTGTGTGCTTTAGTTGTTTATTTGGATGTGCACTGCACGAGGTCTTGTCGTCTCAAAACTAGATGTAGATATATATAGTACGGTACGTTTTCTGCCTTCCAATACACTTGTTTTTCTTTGTTTTTTATGAGTATTCCCATTCTTGATGTCATATTATGTGAATAATTCAAATTATAATGCTTCATCTCCCAAGTTTAAAATAAGTAACTTATGCAATATTTTGTTTAATCATTATCAATCTGTTATTATAATTCAACTTATATGTGCGTGGATCTAAAGTGGTGGATTTCTCTAAGCATTTCAATGCCCCTATTTGAGAGGAGGCGTTAGGGCAGAGTTGCATATTCTGTGTCATCCGGGGCGGACCTACATGGGGAGATGAGGGTCACCGGCACCCGTTAGCCTCGGCAAAAATACACTATATGCTTTATATATATATATATATATATATATATATATATATATATATATATATATATATATATATATACAGAAATCCATTAAATAAATTATGTCTGCACCCTAAAAAAAAAGGTGGGCAGAGGAGTTGGTTTAAGAAAACTCTCAAAGTTCCTTCAATTCTTTGATGTCCCAAGTTGGAATCCTCTCTCCTACAACCTATAACTTTTATAATTCAACTATACTTTTACATTTTCTTAAATTTAATGATTATTTAATTACTTAGTAGTCAACTAGTTATATTTTTATAACCTTTTCTGAATTTAATTATAATTTGATACTTCTACATAATAATAAATTTAAAACTTAATTAACTTTTTTTCTTTCAAATTCTCGGCCCATTCATATGTCACCCTCCACAAATAGAGTATCAAACTTTTCTGCCTCCCTTCAATTTAGTTAATTCTTTTTTAGTTCTCTGCATCTCTTCTAAATTCGATAATCCTATTTGGTGACGACAACTATGACTGTATTTGAGTCTCTTCTTCTTTGATTTTATTTGAGTCAGTTTTTTCATATTGAAAATATTATGCTAGAAATATATTACAAATATTTGTGTTTTCAATTTATGTAAATTATACCCAAATTAGTTGTTGACTCTTGCATCACTTTGAGGAGAAAGCATTAAATTATATTTCAGGTATGTAAAATACTATATTAGTCAAGGAGAAAAGGTTTGTATTGATTCAATATTAATTTAGTTATAGTGCTTACATATGAATGGTCAATTGGAGCTGCCGATTATCGAAAATAATTTACCTAAAAAGTTAAAATAGAAGAAATATCCTTTTTTGATTGAGAATGAAGGATCCTTCTGTGATTGAGAAGAAATATCCTTAGGTGATTGAAGAAAATATTATTTTACTTGGAATTGTTATTTTTAGGACATTTTGTTCTTATGAATTTAGATAACGTATTATTGGCGAAGTTTAATTCTTTTCAGTCAAGTTATAGTTTTAAGAGACTATACCTCTCATTTTATAGATGGTTTTGATGTGAAATCACATAATTCCGGTCCTGATATGAGTTGACGATGTACTTTATGTTTTGTTAGTACCAAATTAATTATATTCGATAATATCGAAGTTTGTATTTTGATAATAGTTATCATTATTATTAAGTTTTTATAGACTTGAACATCGAACTTTATCGCTATCGGGTACTTGGTACACTAAAGATAGTGCACCCGCTATGCTCAAATCCTGGGTCTGCCTCTGTGTGTCATCCAATAATGCATTAAAAGAGTGATAGATGCAATGACACTTATTGACACTACTTTACAATCTGATCATTGATTGACCCAAAAGACTATAGGTTGCTTTACGGGTTAGGAACAATCAATAAACAAATGATGGGTAAGTCGGAATCAATGGTAATATATCTTAAAGACCGATCTTTAGATTCGTACATATGTTTTATTATAAGAAAGTGCTGGAGCTTACTCAAGTGTTTGAACAAGTAAGCAATAGAGATATAAAAATAAAGAAAAATGATAGAGAGAGAGAGAGTTGTATTATTAATTATCAATAATACTTGTCTTATAAATGAGGGGGGCCCTCCTTTATATAGAAGGACGACCCCCTCGCCGGTATATTATGTCGACCTAAAGTTATTGCTATTACAACGGAAACACAGGGGAGGGGGAGTCGGGGACGTCTACTCGGACTAGCTTGTTGACACGCTACTATGGACGGGGACGTGTCCTATTAGCCGTGCGGACACGAAGGAGGACGTCTCCCAGTGTTAGCGGCCACGTAAGGAGGCGTGCCCGACCTGCCTTGCACCCGAGTTGATCGTACGTATATACGTACTCACCTCATCTGATGTCCGATTCGACCCCATACAATCATCTCTGCGAGAGTTTTACATCAAACCAAGTAAAAAAAAAATACATATATTTATATTAAACCAAGTGATTAACATTTGCAATTTAAAATTAAAGTTGAGATACATATCACTTAATCATAATTAGACAATAAAAGTATGAAAAAAAAGTCTTGCAATCAAGAGTTAGATACGTTTTTTTGTCCTTTCTTGACATGTGAAATCACGTGGCTATTCAATTTTAGTCAAAATACTCACAGGTGACAGTACCGACCAGTCTGTATTCAGCAGCAGCTGCATTGATTCAACCATTTTCAATTACAGTTAATCTAACTACCAGAGTAGATATGTTTTCTTTGGATGCTCAATTTTTTTAAAGCAAAGTGCAATTTCTCTGATTCAAAATAATTATTAATTGAAAGAATTTCCAAACCCATGTTACCACTGCCTGCGCCACAATTTTAAATTTGTTAAGAATAGAATTCTATTTAGAGTGAATGTCTAGAATTCTATTTGGAGTGAATGTCTATCTTGTGGAGAGTTTTACTTTGTGACTAAGTCATATTTCTTCTATAAATAGAGGGGTCTTACCCCATTGTAAATCATTCCAAAAATTCAATAAGAATTCTCTCTCTCTTTCTCTGCAATATTGTTCTTCTTCTTTTATTATTTCATAACACGTTATCAGCACGAGACTCTACCGTCTCAAGAAGCTCTTTCAGAAGATTAAGCAAATATGGACATCTCACAAAGCAAATTTGGATCAATGATTTATTATAAAAATATTTGTTTAGTTGATTCATGTACAACACATACAATACTCAAAGAGAAGAAATATTTCTCGCATTTAAGTATGTGTAAGGCAGATGTTACTACAATTTCTGGTAGTAGTAAATTAATTGAAGGCTCCGGAAGAGCTACTATAACTCTGCCTATGGGAACAATACTTATCATAGAGAATGCAATGTTCTCCTCCAAGTCCAAGAGGAACTTGTTGAGTTTTAAAGATATCCGCAGAAATGGATATCATATTGAGATAATAGATGAGAATAATCTTGAATATCTCATTATTACCAAAAATGTCTCTGGCCAGAAAAGGGCTATTGAGAAGTTCCCATCTTTGTCTTGTGCCCTGTATTGAACAAGATTCAGTGCAATTGAGGCACATTCTATTGTAAACCAAAAGGTTACCGATTCCAATACTTTTGTACTTTGGCATGATCGATTGGGACAACCTGGATCAATTATGATGAGATGAATCATAGAAAACTCAAATGGGCATCCATTAAAGAATTTAAAGATTCTTTTAAATGATGAATTTTCTTGCACTTCTTGTTATTAAGGCAAGTTAATTATTAGACCATCACCAACAAAGGTTGGAATTGAGTCCCCTGCGTTTTTGGAATGTATACAAGGGGACATTTGTGGACCTATTCACCCACCTAGTGGGTCATTCCGATATTTTATGGTCTTGATAGACGCATCCTCTAGATGGTCCCATGTGTGCCTATTGTCATCAGCGACCTCGCGTTTGCAAAATTAATGGCACAAATAATTCGATTACGGGCACAATTTCCCGATAATCCAATTAAGTCTATTAGACTTGATAATGCTGCTGAGTTTTCATCCCAAGTATTTAATGATTATTGCTTATCAATTGGGATAAAAGTGGAACATCATGTAGCTCATGTTCACACTCAAAATGGTCTTGCGGAGTCTTTAATTAAACGTCTGCAATTGATAGCAAGACCGTTACTCATGAAAACGAGGCTGCCCACTTCTGTTTGGGGTCACGCCATTTTGCATGCAACAATGCTAGTTCGTCTCAGACCGACAAATTATCATAAATATTCCCCGTTGCAATTAGTTTTGGGTCATGAACCTAATATATCCCATTTAAGAATTTTTGGATGCGCAGTATATGTGCCTGTAGCACCGCCATATCGCACCAAAATGGGTCCGCAAAGAAGGTTAGGAATATATGTTGGGTTTGAATCGCCCTCCATTATTCGCTACCTCGAGCCATTAACGGGAGATTTATTTACTGCACGATTTGCAGACTGTCGATTCGATGAGACACTTTTCCCAAAATTAGGGGGAGAAGTTGGTGAAACCAAACGGGAAATTTTGTGGAAAAATCCATCATTATCTCATCTTGATCCACGTGCCTCTATTTGTGAAAAAGAGGTACAAAAGATTATTCATTTGCAGAGAATAGCAAATCAAATGCCCGATGCATTTACGGATATGAAAAGGATAACAAAATCACATATCCTTGCGGAGAATGTTCCAATCCGTATTGATGTCCCTATTGGACAATCTTCTAGTGTCATAGCTAATGAGTCAAAAGCACGCATGAAACGTGGCGGACCATTAGGTTCCAAAGATCGAAATCCTAGAAAAAGGAAAATAAATGATCAAAATGACACTATGAAAGAATCTCACGAAGAAATCCACGACTTAATAAATTCTGAGATTCATGAGGAATCCACTGAGCCCGAGACTCAAGAAAATAAGGAACTATCAATAAATCCAATCGATATTGAGACAAATTTGAATCAATTGGATATAGTGGTGGATTATGTCTTTGCATATAATGTTGCATCCAGCATTATGCAAGAAAATGAGGATTTTGAACCTCAATCTGTTGGAGAATGTCGACAAAGACTTGATTGGCCAAAATGGCAAGAAGCAATCCAATCGGAGTTGAATTCACTTGCAAAACGTGAAGTTTTTGGGCCTGTAGTCCAAACACCTAATGGTGTTAAGCCTGTTGGCTATAAATGGGTCTTTGTACGCAAAAGAACTGAGAAAAATGAGGTGCAAAGATATAAGGCACGCCTTGTTGCACAAGGATTTTCACAAAGGCATGGTGTTGATTATGAAGAGACATATTCACCCGTTATGGAAGCTATCACATTCCGTTATCTCATTAGTTTTGCTGTCCATGAAAAACTTGACATGCATTTAATGGATGTGGTTACCGCCTACCTTTACGGCTCACTTGATAATGAGATATACATGAAAATTCCCGAGGGCTTCAAAATGCCTAATAATTCAAAATCCCGGGAAATATTTTCAATCAAATTGCAAAGATCTTTGTATGGTCTAAAGCAATCAGGACGAATGTGGTATAATCGGCTTAGTGAGTATTTATTAAAGGAAGGCTATATAAATGATGTCATTTGCCCATGTGTTTTCATAAAGAAAACAACATCGGAATTTGTTGTACTTGCCGTATATGTTGATGACATAAACCTTATTGGAACTCCTATAGAACTCCAAAAGGCAATTGATTATTTAAAGAAGGAGTTCGAGATGAAAGATCTCGGAAAGACAAAATTATGTCTTGGTTTGCAAATTGAATATTTGGCAAACGTAATTTTTGTTCATCAATCTACCTACATAGAAAAGATACTTAAACGGTTTTACATGGATGGAGAACATCCATTAAGTACTCCGATGGTTGTTCGATCACTTGAAGTGAACAAAGATCCATTCCGACCTCAAGAAGAGAATGAAGAGCTACTTGGTCCTGAAGTACCATATCTTAGTGCAATTGGTGCACTAATGTATCTTGCCAATACTACAAGGCTCGACATAACTTTTCCAGTTAATGTCTTAGCAAGATATAGCTCTGCTCCCACAAGGAGACATTGGAATGTGATCAAACACATATTGCGGTATCTAAAAGGGACTACCGATATGGGCTTATTTTATGGCAATAATTGCAGTCCCGATCTTATTGGTTATGCTGATGCTGGATATTTATCCGACCCACACAAGGCTCGATCTCAAACAGGTTATGTGTTTACCTGTGGAGGCACTGTCATATCTTGGCGATCGACTATGCAATCAATTGTGGCTACTCCATCTAATCATGCTGAGATAATTGCTATTCATGAAGCAAGTCGAGAGTGTGTGTGGTTGAGGTCAATAATACATCTTATTCGAGATAAATGTGGTGTGAAATGTGACAAGTTACCCACTATTTTGTATGAAGACAATGCAGCATGCATAGCTCAACTGAAGGGAGGATTCATAAAAGGAGATAGGACAAAGCACATTTCACCAAAGTTATTTTTCACACATGATCTTCAAAAGAATGGTGATATTAATGTGCAACAGATTCGCTCAAGTGATAATATGGCTGATTTGTTCACAAAATCTCTACCGACGTCAACCTTCAAGAAGCTAGTGTACAAGATCGGGATGCGAAGGCTTAAGGATGTGAATTGATGCTCTCATCAGGGGGAGTTAATGCGCGTTGCACTCTTTTTCCCTTACAAGGTTTTGTCCCACTGGGTTTTCCTTGCGAGGTTTTTAACGAGGCAACCAAAAGGCATATTATTAGATATGTGTACTCTTTTTCCTTTTCTAAATTTTTTTTCCCATTGGGTTTTATTTTAGTTAAGGTTTTAATGAGGCACATTACTTATTGAGTAGACATTCAAGGGGGAGTGTTAAGAATAGAATTCTATTTAGAGTGAATGTCTAGAATTCTATTTGGAGTGAATGTCTATCTTGTGGAGAGTTTTACTTTGTGACTAAGTCATATTTCTTCTATAAATAGAGGGGTCTTACCCCATTGTAAATCATCCCAAAAATTCAATAAGAATTCTCTCTCTCTTTCTCTGCAATATTGTTCTTCTTCTTTTATTATTTCATAACAAAATTTATATTGTTTCTCTTTCCAGTCAGATAGAGTTAGAGGGAGGTTCTACGAAATGAAGATGTCAATATACTTCCTCCGGACATACGCAAGTCTAAAATTACCGTATAAGTCTATTGAAATCATCAAAATATCACAACTAAAGCCTCAAACTATGAAACTATGAAACTAAATAATGTTCCAATTCACTTTAAATTCTCTCCGAACCTAAACCGACCATCCCCGTAAATCACATAACCATAAATACACATGGGAAGCATTAAATAGGGAAACAAAGCTCAAATATATAAAACAATCGGCCAGGTCAATTAGAAAACCAAAAACAAACAAAAAAGAATCTTAGTAAAACATTCTCATTTGCCCTTGTGGCAATATTTTAAAGATTCTTTGGCCGAGTATTTAGGTCTTCTAGAAGTTAAAATACATCGCAAGATGCATGCAAAGTGCCTTGACAAATGGCAAGATAAATCTTGAGTCTTAGTCTTTCCACAATACAATTTAAATCATAAAAAAAAAACACTTCTCATACGTCTCTCTTCTCTTTCTTCCAAATCTTTCTTATAATATTTAATTAATATTTCACATTTGTTGTCTTTCTTTTTCCTTCTAGCTAGATTTGTGTAATATTTAATTTTGCTGATTCGTGTATTCTCTATCTAATTAGAGATACGATTATTTAATACTGGGAAAATATTTCACATTGCTGATATAGTTTCTTAGGATAGTGCCCAGCACGACTCAAGCCAGTTGGTATATTTTCGCTCACAAATAATATTATTGTATTATTATTATTATTGTTGTTATTTTCGATGTCATTTCCCTACAATCTAAGAAAATATGGCAAGTAATACTACTACATAAATTTTTGGTGGTGCTACCAATTTTTGTGTTGTCTCTACTGCTATTGTTCCAGATGTCTTGCCAGATATCTGTGGTATTGCAAATACGTTATTGCATCCGCAACCTTGGCAGACACTAATGTCGAAGTACATGTATGTAAATAGACATGATCACATATCCAATGCTAATATTAAAACCTTCAAGAAAGATGCACATCAACGCAATAGTAGAGTTGGGATAAATGACAATCTCGCTAAGTCAAAATTAAATTTGACTAAAGCGGATAATATAATTAGTGCGGTCATTTCCCAAATAAATAATGTTGCCAGTGTGAGAGATTGGGTGACAGACTCTGGTGTTACTAGGCACATTTCAAAAAAAAAATTATCTTACACACAAGTTAAGGAAGGAGAAAAAATTATTTATCTTGGTGACTCAAGAACAACTCGTGTTCTTGGGAAAGAAAAAATTCTTCTCAAACTCACATCTGGTAAAACTCTAGCATTGAGTGATGTATTGCATGTTCCTAATATCCAAACCAATTTGGTTTCTGTGGGGTTATTAGGAAAAGTTGGAGTGAATGTTTCATTTGAAACTAATAAGGTCGTATTGACCAAAAATAATAATTTTGTAGGCAATAGATATTGTAATCATAGTTTATTTGTGCTAAATATTTCTGATACTAGCAATGAAAATGTATCTTCTTCTGCTTATATGGTTGAGTCAATTTCTTTGTGGCATGCTAGACTATCACATGTTAATGTCACGTATATAAAGAAAATGCGGTCGTTAGAATTAATATCTGGTTTAGATTTAAGTAATATTGACAAGTATGAAATATGTGCTGAAGTAAAAAGTACTAGAAAGACATATTTTTTCGTAAATAGAAAAACTGAATTGTTATCTTTAATTCACACTGAATTAGGTGACTTGAAGCAGACTATGACTAGAGGTTGTAAAAGATATTGTGTAACATTTATTGATGATTTTTCTAGATATACTAAATTGTATTTGCTTAAAAATAAAGATGATGCATTTAATGCTTTTATTTCTTATAAAACTGAGGTTGAAAATCAACTTAGTAGAAAAATCAAGAGAATTAGATCAGATAGAGGTGAAGAATATTTAACTTTAAATGATTTTTGTGAAAAGAATGGAATAATTCATGAAGTAACTCCGCTGTATTCACCTGAGTTAAGTGGAATAGCTGAAAGGAAAAATAGAACATTGAAAGAGATGATGAACTCTATATTAGTTAGTTCTAATGCTCCTGATAATTTGTGGGGAGAAGCTATTCTATCTCCATGTCACTTACAAAATAGAATACCACATAGAAGAACAAGCAAAACTCCTTATGAATTAGGAAGGGTTATAAACCTAATTTGAAATATTAAAAGTGTGGGGGTGCCTTGCTAAAGTTCTTTTGCCTCAACCTAAAAAGAGAAAAATAGGTTCTAAAACTGTTGATTGTATGCTTATTGGATATGTTGAATATGGTGCTGCATTTAGATTCCTTATTTTAAAAGGCGACGTGCTTGATTACAACACTATAATTGAGACAAAGAATGCTGAGTTTTTTGAATATATTTTTCTATTATCTGATAAAATTTCTCATAAACCAGTTGAAACAAATAATGAAACTACCTCTAACGATGAACCGAGAAGGAGCAAAAGGCCTAGCAGGGGTAGGTCGTTCATAAAGCAGGTAAAGCAACCGCCTAAGGCCCCACATTTATGAATGCCCCATTTTT
This sequence comes from Nicotiana noctiflora, assembly GCA_032618575.1. Classification (NCBI taxonomy): domain Eukaryota; kingdom Viridiplantae; phylum Streptophyta; class Magnoliopsida; order Solanales; family Solanaceae; genus Nicotiana; species Nicotiana noctiflora. Next base: position 39,775 of record JASVEL010008747.1, on the reverse strand, counting down.
ATTATTATTATTATTATATATATATATATATATATATATATATATATATATATATATATATATACACACGCCTATACCTGTGCATGTGTGAAAACCCGGTCCGTCGTTGAGATAGAGAATGCCAATAGGAGGGGCTCACTTCTATTACTCATGGTAATTTATTTTCAAAATAAAATAAAATATGAAAGTACAATTACATGGTAAGAACCAATATTACTAGCTTCTTGGGAATGAAAAGTGTCATTGGTTGTAGTACATAAACAAGTACAACTTTTAGTTTAAAGTTTTAACTTTTCTATTACAAGTCATAATTTTCTCAAGCAAAGTGAAACAAAAAACGTGTGCAATATTCCATAATATATTTTTATACTTTGTTCTTCAATTCAAGCCTCTATTTTGCAATAGCCAAAATTATTGTGGAGTTTCAGAGTTTAGTGTATTGATTAAAAAAATATTGGAGTATTTTTTGTTCATTCTATTATCATAATTCAAGTCTTACGACAAGCATACTCGAGCAGAAATTTAATTTGATATCAGGTTTCATTCTTGAACCAGGTTCTATCATTTTATTTTATTTTTTCTTATCTAAAATTTAATATTTTGCTATTTAGTTCAATTTTAGATTATTTATTAGAAGATGAGTATGTCAAATAGAAAGTATGAATCTGGTTATAAAAAATTCAAGAAAAGAAGTAGAATTTAAAATCTATTACAATCTCCAAAAGGTGCTCTTGATAAATTTTTATCGAATAATAAAGATCTTGATTCAGAAAATGTCACGACCCCAAAACCCGATCGCGATGGCGCTCAGCACATGCTTGGCCAGCCTGACCAATCTCGCACAATACCGAGCTATCAGCTCACACTTTACTTCAAAAGAAATATTTAACAATACTAGAAATATGATGTTTTAGCATAAGTTGCAAAAATAGCCCAACATAGTATAACATCTCCCACATATCTGGAGTCATAAGTCATGAGCCTCTACCAAGAATACAATAGTGATACTAAATACAACTATATTTGACAAATGTGGAAAATATCTAAAAGATAAAGGATAGAAGGGTGTGTCAGGTCCTGCGGACGCTGGCAGCTACCTCGACAGTCCGGTATGATCACTGAATCAGCTGGGGAGTCAGCCCTGCTGCGATGTACCTGGATCCGCACACGAGGTGCGGGGTATAGTGTGAGTACAAACAACTCAATAAGTAACAAAGCACGGGTAAAGACAGTGAAGATAAGAATACCCAATATTGCACTAAGCAAGGCTATATAATAATCTTCTTTTACCAATTCTAATAGTATAAGTCTCAGAATCAGCAATAACAACTAAACAGTACAACATGTATATCTAAATGCAATGCAGATGCATGAACATGACCGCTATGGCACGTAGCCCGATCTATTTGGGTACGCGCTCACGTGGGGGTTCAGACTCCGAAGGGGCTCCTATAGCCCAAGCGCAATATTAATAATATGCTGCGGCGCGCAGCCCGATCCACTATCAGTCCAGCTACATGCAATGCAAGCCTCACAGGCACAAAAATATCATTTTGAAATCTCTTTTTATCAATAACAGTAGAAAAATAGTGTTCAGAAATACCAGAGTTTGGAAAACCATTTTAGACAGTGTTTAGCTCAGGACTAATATCAAGATAACATGCTATAACCATAGAAGCAATGATAACGATCCTCACGGGATCCAAATAACTGGCTCACAGCCCAAAGATATCCACAACCTTCCAAGTGGGAGGTTTGCCGGCTCAATTATAGCCAATAACACAATATAATATTACACAATCGGACTAATCCATAGTCCCCAATCACAATCGAACCCACACTCACGGTAGAGTACGTGTCTCGCCTCAATATAACGTCACATAGTGATATATCGGGGTCTCAAACCCTCAAGTCATCATCCATACCCATTACTCACCTGGACTCGGCTCGAAAACTAGCCCGCAATGCCCTTGCAATGAGAAGGCCTCCACAGGTAAAGAATCTAATCAAAACCAATAGGAATACATCAAAATAGGCTAAAGGAACATAACCCAATCGAAATAACTCGAATTACACCCAAAATCACGAAGTTGCCAAAACTCGAGCCCTAGGCTCGCTTCTCGAAAAATTATGAAAGTCACATTTTCAGAATCTTTATCTCGCCACGAGTCTGTGCATATAAAATTTATCAAAATCGGACTTTAAATGAACCGGCAAATTATGATTTTTCATAGCAAAAATCAAAGCCTTAACTCCCTCGATTTATACCCAATTTCAAAGAATTAATGGAATATTCTTCGATAAAATGATATATTAAGACCACGAGACTTACCTCCAATTACTTCCCGATGAAATCCCCTTCAAATTTCGTCACTTATCTCTCAAGGTACTCAAAAATGGAGGAAACTATCAATGAAAACGCGACTGAAATATTTCAATTAACCCTTCTGTCGCCCAGGAAATTACACTACGCGATCGCATACCCATTACTGCGATCGCATTGAAAAAATTTCACACACTAACATTTACTACTATGCGATCGCACTCCTGCCTTGTGATCGCATAGAACAACTTCCATGTTCCAAAATTACTGCTATGCGATCACACTCCTGCCTTGCGATTGCATAGAACAAATGCCATCCAGGGATCCTAGGCCAAAAATACCCTATGCGATCGCTCCCCATGCTCTGCGATCACAGAGAACAAAGACACAAAGCTATGCGATCGCAACCCCTTCTATGCGATCGCATAGAACAACTCAGAAGCCCAATTTCCTCCTTCTATGCGATCGCAACATCACCTATGCGATCGCATAGAGCATCCATCTGTAATAAATATCAGCAACCATCAGCCCTTCAAAAATGCTAGAAATGATTTGATTGGACCCCCGAATTCACCCCGAGGCCCCCGGGACCTCAACAAAAACCACAAACCTACTCCAAAATACGATACGAACTTGTTCCAATCATAAAAACACATCCTTAAACATGGAAATTATCAAATCAAGGCGGATTCAAGCCTAAGTTTCAACCAAAACTTCCGAAACCTACATTCTATCAAAAACCCGACCAGACGATGTCCGAATGACCTAAAAATTTACAGACAAATCTAAAATTACCTAATGAAGCTACTACAATTGTCAGAATTATATTCTAACTCTCGTGTCAAAATTTTACCTATCGACCGGATTTTGCCAAAATTCCAACTTTGCCAATTCAAGCCTATTTCTACATCGGACCTCCAAATTCAATTCTGATCACTCCCCTAAGTCACAAATCACCTCCCGAAGCTAACCGAATCATCAGAATTCGATTCTGAGCCCTCTAACCACATAGTCAACTTCAGGTTGACTTTTCAGAAACTAACTTCACTTAAAAAGGCTATATGCCTTATTTTCAACCAGAACCAATCCAAATTCACCCGATAGACTCTAACACATATATAGAAACATGAAACAATATGATGAGGGGATAACGAGGTGATAACTCTTGTGCCGACGGGTCGGGTCGTCACATTCTCCCGAACTTAAGCAAAAGCTCATCCTCGAGCGGGTCAAGAAACATACCTGGAGACTTAAATAAGTGATGATATCTGCTCCGCATCTCCTGCTCGATCTCCCAAGTGGCCTCCTCCACGGGCCGACCTCTCCACTGAACCTTTACTGATACAATATCGTTGGACCTCAATCTCCTCACCTAACGACCCAATATAGCTATAGGCTCTACATCATATGTCAAGTCATCATCAAGCTGCACTGTACTGAAATCCAACACGTGCGATGGGTCGCTAACATATTTCTGGAGCATAGATACGTGAAACACCGGATGAACTCCCGATAGGCTGGGTGGCAAATCAAGCATATAGGCCACCTCTCCAATCCTCCTAAGAATCTCAAAAGGACCAATAAATCTCGAATTGAGTTTTCCTTTCTTTCCAGATCTGATGATGCCTTTCATAGGCGAAACCTTGAGTAAGACCTTCTCACCCACGGAATAAGACACATCTCGAACCTTTTGGTCCGCATAAATCTTCTAGCGCGACTGGGTTGTGCGAAGTCTCTCCTGAATCACTTTCACATTTTCCAAATCATCCTGGACCAACTCTGTCCCCAACAACCTGGCCTCACCGGGCTTAAACCAACCAACTGGAGATCTACACCGTGTCCCACATAAAGCCTCATACGGTGCCATCTGAATACTAGATTGGTAGCTGTTGTTATAGGCAAACTCTGCGAGAGGCAAATAATTAGCCCATGAACCACCGAAATCAATAACATAAGCACGCAACATATCCTCCAAGATCTGAATGGTACGTTCAGACTGTCCGTCCATCTGAGGATGAAATGCAGTACTCAACTCTATCTGGGAGCCCAACTCACACTGAAATGTCCTCCAAAACTGCGAAGTGAACTGAGTACCTCTGTCTAAAATGATAGAAACTGGAACTCCATGCAATCTCACGAATGAATATCTCTGCTAACCACTCCGAGGAGAATGTAATACACACATGAATGAAATGAGCTGACTTGGTCAGCCTATCCACAATCACCCAAACTGAATTAAACTTCCTCGCTGTCCGAGGGAGTCCACTAATAAAGTCTATAGTGATCTTTTCTCACTTCCAGTCAGGAATATCAATATGCTGAAACACGCCACCGGCCTCTGATGCTCGTAATTGACATGCTGATAGTTGATCCACCGTGCTACATAACTCACAATATCCATCTTCATTTTTCTCCATCAATAATGTTGTTTCAAGTCCTGGTACATTTTCACGGCACCTAGATGGATAGAATACTGCGAGCTGTGGGCCTCCTCCAATATCAACTCATGAAGGCCATCAATATTGGGCATGCATATCCAGCCCTGCATCCTCAACACACCATCACTATCAATAGTGACATCTCTAGCATCATCATGTTGAACTCTATCCTTAAGGCCAAGCAAGTATGGATCATCATACTGGCGCTCACGAATGCGATCATATAAGGAAGAGCGAGAAACAACGCAAGTGCCAATGCCCTACTGGGCTCAAAAATATACCAACCTCGCTAGCTGATTGGCCAACGCCTGAACATCATACGCAAATGGTCTCTCCCCAACTGGAATATACGCCAAGCTGCCCACACTAACTGCCTTTCGGCTCAAAGTATTGGCCACTACATTGGCCTTCCCCAGATGATATAGAATAGTAATGTCATAATCCTTGAGCAATTCAAGCCATCTCCGCTGCCTCAAATTAATATCCTTCTGCTTGAACAAATGCTGGAGACTACGATGATTAGTAAACACCTCACAGGACACGTCGTACAAATAGTGCCTCCAAATCTTCAAAGCATGAACTATAGCAGCTAACTCCAAATCATGAACAAGGTAGTTCTTCTCAGGAGGTTTCAACTGACGAGAAGCATAAGCAATAACTCTACCCTCCTACATCAATACACAACCTATCCCCACTCTCGAGGCATCATAATATATGGTATATGAACCTAAAGTTGATGGCAAGACCAATACTGGAGTTGTGGTCAAAGCTGTCTTGAGCTTCTGAAATCTCTCCTCGCACTCATCCCACCACACGAATGGTGCACCCTTCTGTGTCAACCTGGTCAAAGAAGAAGCAATGGATGAAAACCCCTGAACAAACTGACAATAATACCCCACCAAACCGAGGAAACTCCTGATCTCCGTAGCTGAGGGCGGTCTAGGCCAGCTCTGCACCGCCTCTATCTTCTTCGGATCAACCTGAATACCATCATGAGACACCACATGACCCAGAAAAGCTACTGACTCGAGCCAAAACTCGCACTTGGAGAACTTAGCATACAATTTCTCTTCCCTCAACCTCTGCAACACAACGCTCAAATGCTGAGCATTCTTGTAACGACCTGGCCGATCGCTTTTGAAATTTACCCCCTGGTCCCTCATTAATTGCTTTCTATATGTTTGTTTCTGCTATTGTGGTTTGCCGGGATGTTCGGTTCTAGAATTAAGAGTATTTTGGGACACTTAGTCCCTAAATGAGAGCGTTATAGTTGGAAAATGGCACGTATTCAGAACAGTGTTAAGACAACCTTGAAACGGAAATCTGATGGTTTCGTTAGCTCTGTTATGTGATTTTGGGGTTGGGAGCATGTTCATAATGTATTTTGGGGGTCCGTAGTTTATTTAGGCTTGAAATGCCGAAGTTTGGAATTTTTGAAAATTCGGTCGATAGGCGAGATTTTGATCTGGGAGTCGAAATGGAATTTCTGACAGTTGTAGTAGCTACGTTTCAGGTCATTCGGACATCGTTTGTTCGGACATCATTTGGTCGGGGTTTTGATAGCATGTAGGTTTCAGAAGTTTTGGTTGAAACTTAGGCTTGAATTCGCCATAATTTGATGATTCGTGTGTTTGAGGGTGTGTTTTTATGATTGGAACAAGTTCTTGTGATGATTTAGAGTGGATGTGTATTTTTGGTTGAGGTCCCGGGGGCCTCGGGATGTTTTCGGAAGGCGAAACGGATGAATTTTTAGGTTTGAGACTGCTGATATTTGTTGCATCAGCTATTTTCGCTTCTGCGGAAAGGAGACCGCAGATGCGGTTCCGGAGAAGCGAAAATAGAGATGCAGGTGCGAGGATTAAGGGCAGCATCTAGGACCACAGAAGCGGATGATGGTTCGCATAGGCGAGTCCGCAGAAGCGGGATCTCGTCGCAGAAGCGAAAGGGGCCAAGTTGGGGATTTTCGCAGAAGCGGAAAATACTCCGCAGATGTGTTGTCGTGGAAGCGGGTTTTTAACCGCATAAGCGGTTTTGGAAATTAAATGAAATACCGTAGAAGCGTTCAAGCGGCCACAGAAGCGAAGCCGCTGAAGCAGCTCAGATGGCGCAGAAGCGAAAACCCCAAAAAGGTTAAATGCTTCAGCTTGTTCGAAAATTTTAGAATATTCAAAATATTTAGGGTTTCGAACTAGGAGAGGATTTCATCGATTTGGAGGAGGAAATCAAGGGGAATCATCAGGTGAGCACTCATGGACTCAATTTAAGTTAATACATTGATAAACCACGGATTAAACCTCTGCAAATGGAGCATTTTAAGGTGTAAAAATGAGGGATTTTACTCTAAGCCTAAGAGAATGTAAATTGATGATTTGAATGAGCAAACGAACTCCGATTTCGATAAATTTCATATGGTTAGACTGGTGAGAGTGCGAGGGTTCTGAAAACATAAAAATATTTCGATTCCGAGCTGATGGCAGGAGGTATATTTTGGTCATTTCACCCATTTTTGCGTTGTAGCTTGAATTTTATCAGTGTAATTAGTTACTTGCGATGTTATTTACACTATGTAATTGGTTTGAATAGATTTGGGCCACTCGGAGTCGGATACTCGTGGCAAGGGAGTCATTTCTTAGCGGTTTTGTACCGGGATTGAGATAAGTGACTTGTCTAACCTTGTGTGGGGGAATTTCTCCCCTAGGATAGATATTTGTTGATTTGAATGCCTTGTACGCGAGGTGATAGTCCGGTTTCATGGTATTCCAGTTTCTATCATTTCAGACAGAGACACTTAGTTTACTTAACTGTTCTGGAGGGCCGTGCAGCAGGAGTTAGGTACTCGGGTGGAGCTGAGCACAACATTTCACACCAGACGGATGGCCAGTCTGAGTGCACTATTCATATTTTGGAGGATACACTTTGTGCGTGCGTGATTGAGTTTGGAGGTTCATGGGATCACTTCTTGCCACTGGTAGAGTTTGCTTATAACAATAGCTATCAGTCCAGCATTCAGATAGCGCCGTATGAGGCCCTATATGGTAGGAGGTGCAGGTCCCCCGTGGGTTGGTTCGAGCCGGGTGAGGCAAGGTTTCTAGGTACTGAGATGGTCCAGGATGCAATGGATAAGGTCAAGGTGATTCAGGATAGACTCCGTGCAACTCAGTCCAGACACAAGAGTTATGCGGATAACAAGGTTTGCGATGTGGCATTTATGGTTGGCGAGCGGGTTCTACTTCGGGTCTCGCCCATGAAGGACGTCATGAGGTTTGGGAAGAAAGGGAAGTAGAGTCCGAGATTCATTGGCCCTTTTGAGATTTTGAGGCGTGTTGGGGAGGTTTCTTATGAGCTAGCCTTACCTCCCAGCCTAGCCGGAGTCCATATAGTATTTCATGTCTCTATGCTCCGGAGATACCATGGTGACCCGTCACACGTGTTGGATTTCAGTTCTGTTTAGCTGGACAAGATCTATCTTACGTTGAGGAGCCAGTGGCCATTTTGGACAGGCAAATTAGAAAGCTGAGGTCAAAGAACATCGCTTCGGTGAAGGTCCAGTAGCGAGGTCAACCGACCGAGGAGGCAACTTGGGAGACCGAGCAGGATATGCACATCCAGTACACTCATCTCTTCACTACTTCAGGTATGTTTTCTATGCTCGTTCGAGGACGAACGAATGTTTAAGTTTGGGAAGATGTAACGACCCGGTCGGTCGTTATTAAAATTTACGCCCCGATCCCCCATTAACTGCTTTCCCTAAGTTCATTTCTGCTATTGTGGTTTGTCGTGATGTTCAGTTCAATTCGGAGTGTTTTGGGACAGTCCCTAAATGAGAGCGTTATAGTTGGAAAATGGCCCGTATTCAGAACAGTGTTAAGACGACCTCAGAACAAAAATCTGATGGTTCTATTAGCTCCGTTATGTGATTTTGGGGTTGGGAGCGTGTTCGAAATGTTTTTTGGGGGTCCTTAGATCATTTAGGCTTGAAATGCCGAAGTTTGGAATTTTTGAAAATTCGTTCAATAGGCGAAATTTTGATCCGGGAGTCGAAATAGAATTTTTGATAGTTGCAGTAGCTTCGTTAGGTGATTTTGGTTATGTCTGTAAATTTTCAGGTCATTCGGACAACGTTTGGTCGGGTATTTGATAGCATGTAGGTTTCAGAAGTTTTGGTTGAAACTTAGGCTTGAATCCGCCATAATTTGATGATTCGTGTGTTTGAGGGTGTGTTTTTATGATTGGAACAAGTTCATGTGATGATTTAGAGTGGATGTGTATTTTTGGTTGAGGTCCCGAGGGCCTCGGGATGTTTTCGGAAGGCGAAACGGATGAATTTTTAGGTTTGAGACTGCTGGTATTTGTTGCAGCAACTATTTTCGCTTCTGCGGAAGGGAGACCACAGATGCGGTTCTGCAGAAGTGGAAATAGAGACGCAGGTGTGAGGATTAAGGGCAGAAGTCGGGTCTGCAGAAGCAGATGATGGTTCGCATAGGCGAGCACGCAGAAGCTTGAGGATTTTAAGGTGTAAAAATGGAGGATTTTGCTCTAAGCCTAAGAGAATGAAAATTGATCATTTGAATGAGCAAACGAATTCCGATTTTGATATATTTTATATGGTTAGGCTCGTGAGAGTGTGAGGTTCTGAAAACGTAAAAATATTTTGATTCCGAGCTGATGACTGGAGGGGTATTTTGGTCATTTCACCCATTTTCGCGTCGTAGCTTTAATTTTATTAGTGTAATCAGTTACTTGCGGTGTTACTTACACTATGTAATTTGTTTGAATAGATTTGGGCCACTTGGATTCGGATACTCATGGCAAGGGAGTCATTTCTTAGCAGTTTGTACCGGGATTGAGATAAGTGACTTGTCTAACCTTGTGTTGGGGAATTTCTCCCCTAGGATAGATATGTGTTGATTTGAATGTCTTGTACGCGAGGTGACGGGCGTGTACTTGCGCAAATTGTTGAAAAATCACTTTACTTGAATTGCTCAATCATTGTTATCTTTGTTATTTAATTGGTTTAATTGCAAGATTTATCCTATGCTAACTAAGGAAGCATGATTAGATAGGATTATCTATCTAAATGCCTACTTGTTCTTATTGAATTTCCTGTAACATGTTGAGACATGATTGGTTGTTATTTGTAGCAATGTACTTCATATTTCTCTGTGTTTTTCTCTTAATTGATTGTGTTTGTGTTATGTGGATTGCGGGTTCAATTCCCGGAGATCCGGTGCTACTGAGGTAAAGGACTGCGGGTTGAATTCCCGGAGATCCTGACATACTGATATACGGACCACGGGTTCAATTCCCGGAGATCTTGAGATTCTGATATACAGACTACAGGTTCAATTCCCGGAGATCCTGAGAAACTGATATACGGACTACGAGTTCAATTCTCGAAGATTTCGAGATACTGATATACGGACTGCGGGTTCAATTCCCAGAGATCCTGTGATTCTGATATAAAGGACTGCGGGTTCAATTCCTGGAGATCCTGTGATACTGATATATGGACCGCGGGTTCGATTCCGGGAGATCCTGAGTTGTAGAGTATAAAAGGACTGCGGGTTCAATTCCCGGAGATCCTGTATTATTGATTTGTACTTGTTGTGTTGATTCCTCTTTGTTAGCTTAATTGTGGACGGCTTGTAGTATTTATCTTGTTTGTTGTTATTTCAGACTTATTCCTATTTTTGTACTGTTCGGCTTTATTATCATTATTTTTATTATTCTCGGTAGGGCCTTGACCTTCCTCGTCACTACTCCATCGAGGTTAGGCTTGGCACTTACTGAGTACCGCCGTGGTGTACTCATGCTACTCTTCTGCACACTTTTGTTGTGCATCCAGTTCCATCCGATCAGACGCACTACCGGTGACTTAGGAGCATTTTCAGGAGACTCGAGGTATGTGATTCACGTCCAAGCAACGGTCGTAGTCAATATAATTCGGTCAATTAAGCCCAGAGTCGATCCCGAATTAACCTACCAACTGCAACTTCCACAACCCAAGAACACTGAATCAGCTTTCCAAACTTTGAGTATATTTTTGTAGAGGTTTTCTAACAACTAACTTTTGCAAGAATTAAAGACTTAAAAGAAAGAATTGAATGTTGGGTAAAGAATATAGAGAAAGACTAAGGTATTGATTTCCCCTATTTATGGAATCCCTTCTATTTATGCTCATACAAATTGTCAATATTATTCTATCAATCATGAATGCTATTTTTACCGTAATTCTCTCCTGAGCAACTACAATAATTTACTAGTGTACTCTCCCGAACTACCCTAGCTAGCTTTAATTTGAATAGTTCACTTACGATTGCACCCAAGGCTTCATTATTCCTAATCCTACCTTTACACCTAAAATTATAGATTCCTCCAATAATATTGGTGTGGTGTTTTTCAACAATATACCTAAATATGCACTCTTTTCCAAGTTATGCACACTAAATAGGCACAGCTAAGTGGGGATCCTACCAATTAACTACAACAAGAACGAAGTTGAACAAATAGAAATCTAGCAAACAATTTGTAATCACATAAACGAGAAGTTCATCACTCAATAGGTTCCATCAAAACCTTAGATAAAGAATTAGCTACTCATAATCAAGGAAACAAGAATAATAATTGAATTTATAATCAAAGATTCAATGTAAAAGAAAGAAATAAGTTGAGAGACTTCTCTCTTACTAATTATCTTGCAAAAGTAGTGAATAATACAATGCTTGCCTCTCTTGGGCGAATCCTATCATTGTATAGAGGGTTTAGGTTACAAAATTTGAGTTTTGACAAGTTTAGCCTTTAAAATTTCAGCGTCGTCCGCGGTCCTTCCGCGGTCGCAGATGGACCGCGAGAAATCAAGTCCTCTGAAGTCTGTTGAGGTTCCGCGAGCCTCTTTTTCCGCGGTTCGTCCGCGGTCGCGGATGGACCGCAGATGAACATTATCGCGGGTTCTTCTTCCTATTTTGTAATGCAAACTTCACTCTTGCTCTTCACTTGGTCTTTTTACCATCTTATGACTCCAAAATTGCTCTTTTAGCTCATGTGCACCTATAACATACCAAAAACACTAATAAAAGCATTTTGTCATCATAAACAATATCAAATCCACAATAAAGCGTGATTATTTAGGGCATAATTATAGTCAAATTCACCAATTATCAATACCCCACAAATAAACCTTTGCTCGTCCTCGAGCAACCTTAATCACACTTTAGGCCAATTTTATTAATGTCTCCCCCAAAATATGTCACAAAAGCTATCTTTCATGATTAACCTAAGACATGCACAATCCTTGCCTAACCGGAAACTCAAATGCCATCACATTATTGCTTACTCTAGTTATTATCACAGACTTGCAAATTACCTTTTCCTTCCTGAGTTATATGCCCTCACACAATTTATGAGAGAAGTCCCACACATAAACAATTTATAACATGGTACTTATCGACAGACACACCATAGGCTTGCCCCTAGTGTAATACTCCACTAATCGAGTTATTCAATCATAGATCAATAGGTCTTTAAGGGTTGTAATGTTGGCTATGAGACGGGTAGGATACTTTTGGTTATAGTGGCTAACCTCCCTAAGCACTTTCTTTCTTTTTCACAATTTTCCTTTTAGTTTTCTTCCTTATATCTCCCCTAAACATTCCTTCACCTTTATTTACTTTTAATCCCCCAATTTTCTTTTGTTGGTGTAACTGGCCCTTCTAATTTACATATATACATAGATTTCTTTTTTTATCATTGCTTCGCAATGCATTTACATTATTTTGCCAGTTAACCATTTTCTACCATTCATTCTTGATTTTCCCTTTTTTCAACTTCCCTTCACCCCACACTTAGACTTTTGCATATTCATTACAACACCAGTGCTTATAGGAGGTAAAGTAGAACAATATATGATTTCGATTTTTCATGAACATTCAAGGGTTATCAAAGAATAGACTTTAAGCTCAAAGGGGTTAACTAGGATATTATGTACAGGTGAATTCTTGTCTTATTGATTTACGGGGTTACACAAAGAAATGCCTTTATCATCTCTACAACCAAACAACTTCTATTTCGCTTTGCAAACACACAGGGCAAGTTCTAGGTATCATGTAAAACATATAATGTAGGTAAAATCTCACCCACATATAGCATGCAACTCATTTAGAATCAGGTTCATCTACAAAGTCCTAACAATGTTCAAGCAAGTTGTATTGTGCAATTTAAGGCATATCCTAGAATCTACAGTCAAGCTTAGATAATACATTCTCAAGTTCAATTAAGATTTTTGCTAATGTGCATACTTGGGGTTACATGTTAACCTTTTCCCTATAATCCTAAAAAGAAAAGTCTACCTAACCCGGTTCAATAAAAACCCTTGGAAAAGAACCGTGGTCAAAAGAAAAACCAAGGGGGAGGTGATACACTACCTAGAAAAAGAAAATAAAAGAAAGAAAAATTCCTACTTGGACTACTTCCCTCAAGAGTACTTGTCCAAATAGTCCATCATCAGGAAGATTCCTCTACTCATATTTTTGGATTTTTCAATTTTTTTTGATATTTTTGTGTTTTTATTCCGACTTAGACCCTTAAGAAACCTGTCGCCAAGTGTCTATCATCGGGCCAATCCAGCAAATATGATTTACAACTACAACTACTATGTACAACATATACAAGATAAGTTTCACACCCCACACTTAAAATCATGTCATATCCTCATGGCATAATAGTACAAGTATAGCTCAGAAGGGTGAGAAAACTTACCTGTGACTCACTCAGAGTCGTAGACGGTGGTGGCGTCGATATTACACGCTCGACCCAGTGCTTGAAACCATGCCATGAACCTGTTTTCAGTCCTAGCTTGCCTTTGTGACATCGCGTCCATGCGCGTGTGTAAACCATACACTGAGATGCGTAAATCCGCAACCTCCTCCTCCATAGACCTAAGCATAGGTCTAGTAGACTCGGACCTAGATATGCCCACTCCATGATGAGCGTGCCTAGAAGATCCGGTGGAGTCCGTGGAATGTCGGGACTAGAAAACCGGCATAGGGTCATCCACAACATCTAGATCAATTGGGTCATTGCCTCGACCTACCTGGATGTGAGAGGCCTTGAATGGAGCTTTTAGAGGAAGCTCACCATCCGTAGGTAGTACTGGAGTCCGGTGTTGGAGGCACAAAGTAGTGACCAGAGACGGGTAGTAGAAACACTTGGATTTGAGGGATCCCCTCAACACCATCTCATCACCTATCATGCGTGCAATGTCAACGTCCCGCTGGGTGACAAAGCACCATGTCAGCAATGCCCTATTAAAGTTCACATCAGTTGTGTTGCTTGAGGGCAGAAACCGGTTACATATATTTGTGAACAAGCACTTAGCAGTATGGGTGAAGCTGTTAGAATGCAGTGTGTTGTTTCTTATCCATATTGGATGACCATCGACACATAAGTCCTCAATCAAGCTGTCCCAAGTGACACCAGGCCTAACGTGGTAAAAATCCACATCACCAGTAAAAGCGGGCAGTCTAAGAGCCTGCCTAATAGTTTGTACATGAGCCCATACATACTTACCTCGGACAAAGACTTCTCTGGTCATTCCGTAGGGTGCGTTCACATAGAACTCCCTAACTGGCATTTTGTTGACGAGGGTTGGTTCATCGAACAGGAACTCCATCTCTCTACGTTGGATCTCCTCGTACATATCGGGCTTTTCAGCCCGAATAGCCATCTTGTCGATTTCAATCTCCTGTAGCCAAGCTTTAGTAGCCTTGGCATGAAAGTCTGCTGCCGCTTCCTCGCCTATGAATCGAGATTCGTCATAGGTCGGTTACCTAGACGAGCTTGCTGCATTCCTTGATTTTTAGGAGCCATAATCCTGCACCAAAGATAAACAACCAAAAATTTCCATCACGTTAGTACATCGGTTGGCTACTCAGACTTCACCATCTGTGGACTACAACAATATTTCCTTTAGTGCTATCATCCCATAACTCCTACTATTAACCAATTATCTAACAATTTTGCCAAGTTACCTTATGCACCCACACTTATTTCTTGTGGAATTCCAACATGACCCAATTAAACATACACCATCTCCAATTATACACAACAACAAACAACCACAAACTTGGGCAATATCTCCCCCAAAAATACAACACCCAAATACTACAACATATTTTTGCCAACTTTGGCCAACCCAATCACTAAATAAATCGACCACCACATTGGGTCTCCAAAACAACATAAGTAACACAATTAAAACACATTGGAGACCCAACAACACCACATATACCAACATCCCGAACATATTATACAACAATCATACTAGTAATATACTAAAAAAAATTAATTTCTATATATTCTACTAAATACTAGCAAGGTATTGTACAATTTCTACAAATTAACTAGAATTATGTAAACTAATTAATTCTACCAAAACTAAGGAGAAAAAAACTAAAAAGAAAGATAGAAGAAGAAAAACTTACTAGTAGATGGTTGGGAAGTGGAGAAAATGAAGATGAAGAAGAAAAATGGTGAGGGAGTAAGGAGGATTTGGAGAAGAAGGAGTAGAGAGAAGGAGGAGAAAATTTGAGAGTTGTAGAGAGAGAAGTGGGAAAAGGGGCGGCTGATTTTTTTGTGAAATTTGAGGGGGGGGGGGGAAAGGGTTAGGTTAATTGGGGGGGGGGGATTATGTTTCCAACTTTTATTTTATTTTCCGCACTTGGCAGATCTGACCGCGGTTCGTCCGTGTTCGCGGATGGACCATGAAAGGTGAGAATCAGAGGGGCTATTTTTCCGCGGTCCGTCCGTGACCGCGGATGAACCGCGAAAAATCAGTCTCTCTGATTTTTTCGCCTGGCAACAGAAGATTTTTTTTTGTATAGACTAACTATAATGGTTACACTTACAACAAATTCGTGGGTTGCCTCCCACGTAGCGCCTGATTTAACGTCGCGGCACGACTCAACTTAGCGCATTTCAAGGCTCGCTAGTCCTTTAAGGTTCCTCTAACCGTAGTTCCACCTTCTCATCGATGTCATCCATGCCAACATATAGTTTCAACCGCTGTCCATTTACTTTGAATGTGCGTGAGCCATCAATAGTTTGGATTTCCACAGCGCCCGATTATAATGCCTCAATTACCCGGAAAGGGCCTGACCATCTTGATTTTAGTTTGCCCGGGAACAACCATAATCTTGAGTTATATAAATGTACCTTGTCCCCGGTTTTGAAGTTACGCTCTATGATATTCTGGTCATGAAGCCGCTTCATCCTTTCTTTGTATAGTCTTGTGGTTTCGAAGGCCAGATACCGGAATTCTTTCATCTCATGCAACCCGGTAACTCTAGATTTTCCCGCTTCATCCCAGCTGAGATTTAATTGTTTTATTGCCTACCATGCTTTGTGCTCTAGTTCCACAGGTAAATGACAAGCTTTCCCAAACACCAATTTATATGGTGACATGCCGATTGGTGTCTTGAATGCTGTCCTATATGCCCATAATGCATCATCGAGCTTCTTGGACTAGTCGGTCTTCGTGGCGTTTACTATTTTTGGCAACACACTATTTATCTCCCTGTTGGAGACCTCAACTTGCCCGCTGGTTTGCGGGTGATATGGAGTAGCCACCCGGTGTTTCACATCATATTTGGCCAACAATTTCTCGAATGCTCGATTGCAAAAATGCTTACTCCCATCACTAATGATTGCCCTTGGAGTACCGAAACGGGTGAAAATGTTCTTCTTCAGAAATCCCACCACCACCTTAGCATCATTGGTGGGTAATGCTACTGCTTCCACCCATTTGGATACATAGTCTACCGCAACAAAGGTGTACTTACTGCTGTAGGAGATGACAAAGGGACTCATGAAGTCTATTCCCCAGACGTCAAACACTTCCACTTGTTGAATTGGGTCAATCGGCATCTCATGACATCGGGAAATGTTCCCGGTGCGTTGACATTCGTTGCATCCTTTCACCCACAAGTGTGCATCTTTAAACATTGTTGGCCAGAAGAAATCGGCATCATGTATCTTGGCAGCTGTTCTCACTCCTCCAAAGTGGCCACCATATGCGGAAGCATGACACGCCTGCAAAATAGAAGATGTTCGATCTCGGGGATACATCTCCGGATCATGTTATCGAGGCATATCCTAAACAAATAGGGTTCATCCCAATAATAAAGTTGGCTTTCACGAAAAAATCTTTTCCTCTGGACCGATGATAGGTCATGAGGAACAATACCATTGGCCAGGTAATTTGCATAATCTGCATACCATGGCGCTTCAAGGAGAGTGGTAGTGAGCAGCTGCTCGTCTGGAAAGGTTTCCGGAATTTCTCCACTCTCTTTGACAATTTCAGCTCCTTCAAGTCGTGACAAATGATCAGCGACTTGATTTTCGGTGCCCTTCCGGTCACGTATTTCAAGGTCAAACTCTTGTAGAAGCAACACCCAATGAATTTGGCGCGGCTTAGAGTCCTTTTATCAATTAAGTACCTTAATGTTGCATGGTCAGTGTATACTATTACCTTGGATCCTATGAGATAGGACCTGAATTTGTCGACCCCGAACACTACCGCCATCATCTCCTTTTCCGTCACTGTGTAGTTGAGTTGTGATCCACTCAATGTTCTACTAGCATAGTAGATTGGATGCATCAGCTTGTCTTTCCTTTGGCCAAGCACTGCCCCCACTGCGTAATCACTTGCATCGCACATCAGCTCAAAAGGTTGCTCCGAGTTGGGGGAAATAATGATGGGTGTTGTGACCAACCTCTTCTTCAGCTCCTCAAATGCAATCTTGCACTCATCAGAAAATTAAAAAGATTTATCTTTTTCAAGTAACTTACAGAGAGGGTTTGAGATTTTGGAGAAGTCTTTAATGAACCTCCGGTAAAAACCGACATGTCCAAGAAAGCTTCTAATGGCCTTGACGGATGTTGGTGGAGGCAACTTTGCAATGACATATACTTTAGCTCGGTCTACCTCAATACTTTTGCTCGAAACCCGGTGCCGCAAAACTATGCCTTCTTGTACCATAAAATGGCACTTCTCCTAGTTTAGCACTAAATTTGTCTCCATGCACCGCTTCAGCACTCTTGTCAGATTGACAAGGCATTCATCGAATGAATTCCCTACCACTGAGAAATCATCCCTGAACACCTCCATAATATCTTCCACCATGTCGGTGAATATAGCCATCATGCACCTTTGGAATGTGGCAGGTGCATTGCATAGTCCGAATGGCATCCTCCTAAAGGCAAAAATGCCATATGGGCATGTGAAGGAGGCCTTATCTCTCTCCTTGGGGGCTATGGAAATTTGACTATACCCCGAGTACCCATCCAAGAAGCAAAAGTGTGACCTCCCTGCCAACCTGTCAAGCATCTGATCAATGAAGGGAAGTGGGAAGTGGTCCTTGCGGGTGGCTAGATTCAGCTTCCTATAGCCCATGCATATTCTCCACCTGGTGACGGTTCTCATTGAGATCAATTCGTTGTTCTTGTTTTTCACCACCGTCATGCCACCTTTCTTTGGAACACATTGAACTGGGCTAACCCAGCTACTATCAGAGATTGGGAAAATAATTCCCGCGTCTAGCAACTTTATTACCTCTTTCTTCACCACTTCCTTCATGTTTGGGTTCAGCCTTCTTTGATGTTCCTTGGAAGGTTTGTGCCCCTCTTCCAGGAGAATCTTGTGCATGAAGTATGCGGGGTTGATCCCTTTTATGTCTGCCATGGTCCACCCAATGGCAGTTTTGCATTCTTTCAATACCTGTATAAGCTTTTGAGCCTGCACATCTAGCAAACTAGATGAGATAATAACAGGTAAAGTGGAGTTAGGGCCTAGAAATTCATACCTGAGATGAGATGGTAGTTGTTTAAGCTCCAGCTTTGGTGGCTCTTATATGGATGGTTTTGCTGGAAGGGTCTCTCTTTTCTCTAAATGTAGAGGTTCAAACTCCAACTTTCTATCCCAAAACCCCTTACCTTCCAGATATAACACCCACTCTGCTAGGTTTTCGCCATTTACCTCTTCTAAGTTCATCAGGCATGACTGGAGTGGATTTTTAGCTGTCAATTCTACATCATATGTCTCCACTATCACATCTACCGCATCAATGAGAGAGCAATTCGCGAACTCTCTAGGGCGCCTCATGGATTTTTGCACATTGAATATGATCTCCTCATCATTCAACCTCATCTTGAGTTCTCCAGTCTCACGATCGATCAATGCTCTCCCTGTGTCTAGAAATGGTTTTCCTAAGATTATAGGAATTTCCTCGTCCACCTTGCAGTCAAGAATAACAAAATCGGCGGGAAACACAAACTTCCCCACCTGGATAAGCACATCATCCAATGTACCAAATGGACGCTTAACCGTCCTGTCAGCAAGCTGTAATAACATGGAAGTAGCCCTGGCTCGCCCGATGCCCAGCCTCTTATAAATCACCAAGGGCATAAGATTTATGCTTGCCCCCAAATCACACAATACCTTTGCAAAGGCAAAGTTTCCTATAGTGCATGGGATGGTGACGTTACCTGGGTCGGATAGCTTCTCAGCAATGGGTCTAGAAACCACTACACTACAAGTATGAGTAAGAGTCTCGGTGGCCAAGTCTTGGAAATCAAATTTCCGCGACATCAAGTCTTTCATCATCTTAGCATATCCACACATTTCTTTCAAAGCTTCGATTAAAGGAATGTTTACCTGGATTTGCTTGAGCATATCAAAGAACCTTTTGTATTGCTCTTCTTTCTGGTGCTTGGCCAACCTTTGGGGGAATGGTGTTGGGGGCCTCTTCTTTCCAATCATTTGGGACTTTTCTTTCTCTATCACTTGCTCTTCAACCGGCTGCTCTATCGATTCAACTACTTTCTCCGTTCCCTGCTGCACATTTTTATTTTCAGCTACTGGCTGGACTGTAACTTCTTTCAACCCGGTGGACTCATCCAATTCAATGGGTACTGGAGTGAGTATCTCAGCCTGCAAATTGTTTCTCCCTCTTTCCTGCTCAGCGTCAAGATCTCTTCCACTTTTTAGATTAACTGCCATCAGCTGCTTTGGGATTTGATACTTTGGGTTTGTTTGTGTATCTACAGGCAATGTCCCCTGAGGACGATTGTTAAGTGACATAGCAATCTGGCCCACCTGTACTTCAATATTCTTGATAGGTGCGTCATGTGCATCAATCCTTCCATTGGTCTTGGCATGTGACCCAATTACCTGCTGCATCATAGCTTTCAACTCTGTGAACCCATCGACATGTCTACCCCCATGTTGTGGTAGAGGTGGATGATACCCCTGCTACTGATTCTTGAAATTCTGAGGTCTAGGATATGAAGCCATGTTGTTTAGTGGCCTCATACCTGCTTCATTATACTGTGGTTGAGGAGGTTTGTACTGTTGTGGAGCTGCTGACCCCAACTCTGGTTACCCTATCGCCGCCCTCCATAATTTGCCACATAGTTCATGTCTTCATGCTGGTGATGATGTTCTTGGTCTGCAACCCATGGATTACCTATGGGTTGGCTAATGCAAGATATGCATAAACCATCATTGGTAGTGTCTACAATGTGAACCTACTGCTTGATCCCAGATTCTTCCACCTTCTTCGACAGGATGCTCATCTGTGTCAATAGAGTTGCCACGTTTTCCTCTAGAGTGTTGGAAGGATTCAGAGGTATAGAGTGTACCACTGGAGTGATAGGAGTATTCCTGGTCGTCCACCCAGAGTTTTGAGCCATCTTGTCAAGCAAATTTTGGCCTTCTCTCCAAGTCTTGCTCAGAAAAGCCCCACCTGCTGAGGCATCTACTATATTCTTCATACTGTCTGAAAGCCCCATGTAGAACCTTTGACCCAACATCTGCTCAGGAACTCTGTGATGAGGACACATAACAAGCATACCTTTGAATCTACCCCAAGTTTCATGTAATGTCTCCATTGGATTCTGTTTGAAGCTCACAATCTCATCAATTTTTTGAGCTGTCTTATTAGGTGGATGAAACTTGTTGTGGAATTGCTTGACCAACTCATCCCAAGTTGAAATAGAGTTTATAGGGAGTGAGTTTAGCCATATCTGCGCAACCCCTTTAACTGAGAACGGAAATAGCAATAGTCTAATGGCTTCCGGTGCACATTTGGTTGCCTATGTGTCTTGCATATAGAGAGAAAGTTCTTCAGGTGCTGTTGTGGATCTTCAACCAGAGTCTCAGAGAATAATCCCTTATTTTGCAACAAGTGTAGCATATTGTTAGTAATTTGGAAAGAATCAGCTTGATTCGTTGGCACAATAATGGTAGTTGCCAAATTATCCGCTGTTGGGTTGTGCCCAGTCAAATAATGTACCTTCCTGCGCCTCCTGTGCGTTCAACCCACCTTACTGGTTTGGTTCGTTCACGTCTCCCATGTCGAAATCTAGTTTGATTGGTTGCTGAGATTGCTAAAGTTGTTTGATTTCCCTGTTACGTGCCCGGAAAGTTTGCTCTGGGTCTGAGAGACCCTCTATTAGTTCACCAGTCCTTGCAGATTTTCTAGGCATGCACCTGAGTACCCAATTCAACAACCGTCAAAAATTTAAATGTAAAGTGTAGAAAGAACCTGACTACACAAGAATCTTGTAGTTATGTCAATGGCAATTGATAATTTCGTTAATTCCCCGGCAACGGCGCCAAAATTGATTCACGTCCAAGCAACGGCCGTAGTCAATATAATCCGGTCAATTAAGTCCAGAGTTGATCTCACAGGGAATTAACCTACCAACTACAACTTTCACAACCCAAGAACACTTCTGAATCAGCTTCCCAAACTTTGAGTATATTTTTGTGGAGGTTTTCTAACAACTAACTTTTGCAAGAATTAAAGACTTAAAAGAAAGAATTGAATATTGGGTAAAGAATATAGAGAAAGACTAAGGTATTGATTTCCCCTATTGATGGAATCCCTTCTATTTATGCTCATACAAATTTTCAATATTATTCTATCAATCATGAACGCTATTTTTACCGTAATTCTCTCCCGAGCAACTACAATAATTTACTAGTGTACTCTCCCGAGCTATCCTAGCTAGCTTTAATTTGAATAGTTCACTTAAGATTGCACCCAAGGCTTCGTTATTCCTAATCCCACCTTTACGCCTAAAATTATAGATTCCTCCAATAATCTAGGTGTGGTGTTGTTCAACAATATACCAAAATATGCACTCTTTTCCAAGTTATGCACACTAAATAGTCACAGCTAATTGGGGATCCTACCAATTAACTACAACAAGAACGAAGTTGAACAAAGAGAAATCTAGCTAACAATTTGTAATCACATAAACTAGAAGTTCATCACTCAATAGGTTCCATCAAAACCTTAGATAAAGAATTAGCTACTCATAATCAAGGAAACAAGAATAATAATTGAATTCATAATCAAAGATTCAATGTAAAAGAAAGAAATAAGTTGAGAGACTTCTCTCTTACTAATTATCTTGCAAAAGTAGTGAATAATACAATGCTTGCCTCTCTTGGGCGAATCCTATCATTATATAGAGGGTTTAGGTTACAAAATTTGAGTTTTGACAAGTTTAGCCTTCAAAATTTTGGCGTCGTCCGCGGTCCGTCCGCGGTCGCGGATGGACCGCGAGAAATCAAGTCCTCTGAAGTTTGTTGAGGTTCCGCGAGCCTCGTTTTCTGCAGTTCGTTCGCGGTCGCAGATGGACTGCGGATGAACAGTATCGCGGGTTCTTCTTCCTATTTTGTAATGCAAACTTCACTCTTGCTCTTCACTTGGCTTTTTTACCATCTTATGACTCCAAAATTGCTCTTTTAGTCTCCAATGGCTCATGTGCACCTACAACACACCAAAAACACTAATAAAAGAATTTTGTCATCATAAACAATATCAAATCAACAATAAAGTGTGATTATTTAGGGCATAATTATAGTCAAATTCACCTATTATCACTATGAATCTTCTATGTCCGCAGATCTGGAGGGTCTACTTCTATTATTCGTAATGGTGTCAGTTATTCCTTTATTTCAATTGTATAGACACTCTTGATGTATAGAGCTACAGTTTTACTCTCTTAGTCTGTGTTGCCCGTGAGTTTCCGGGTCTTGGTGGTTGTGTTTTCTAGTATTGGTAAAGTGTATGTGCCGAACGGCAGCAATTACATTTCTTTGATATCATTTCGTTGTTATCTTAGCTATTGTTCATAAGAGTTGTACATTCCCCATTGTGTTAGGCTTACCTAGTCGCGAAGATTGGGCGCCGTCATGACAGGTTCACGATTGGTGAACTAGGGTCATGAGAATTCTCCTCCTAGCTATGAGAGTATACCCGAATGTCATCAATGAACACGGTCATGAAAGAATCCAAATATGGCCGGAACACACTGTTCATCAGATGCATGAACGCGGCTGGGGCATTGGTCAGCCCAAAAGACATCACAAGAAACTCATATTGCCCATATCTCGTCCTGAATGCAGTTTTCATAATATTAGAGTCTCTAATATTCAGCTGATGATAGCTTGAACGAAGATCAATCTTCGAGAACACCCTCGCTCCCTAGAGCTGATCAAATAAATCATCAATGTGCGGTAGAGGGTAATTGTTCTTCACTGTTACCTTGTTCAGTATATTATAAAGTATATTAGTATACTATTGCAGTATAGCTATATACTCATACAACATATTGTATATCATAGCGGTATATTTTATCCGTGTTCTTCTTCGATTTTCAAATGAATAATTCGATCTCAATCACATCAAATCAGCTCCAAATGCTATCAAATTTCAGCATGAACTTCCAGAAATGTCACGACCCAAACCCACACTGGTCGTGATGGCGCCTCTAGTGAAGACAAGGTCGGCCAACTAACCCCATTTACTTCCTCTGAGAATTATTTAAACATAAATGAGTAAAGTGATACTGCGTAATAGCAATAATAATCATGATTACAACCCCACACAACCCGACCGAGGTGTTACAAGTCACGAGCATCTAAGGAGTAGGAACACTACTATAGGGCCAATAATATATAAACAAAATAGAATTTAGAAATTTTAAGATGAAGTGCGTCGTCGCGGACGCTGGTGGTCATCTTGCTCAGCTACGTTAGTATATCTTCAATTAGCTAATAACCCGCTACCGGGTGAACAGTACTTGTAACTGCACTCGAGGTGCAGGGAGTAAAGTGAGTACTTCCAATTTAGTGGTAATAAGAGTAAATAATACTAAGCAGTAAGAAATCACGTAAAGCAACCAACATGCTATATTGAAACCGGGTACAATTTCTGATAAAAACAGTGAAATCGGTGAAATCTTTAGAAATGCTTTGGCTTAGTCCAAATCTCTTTTGAAAATGATCTTTCCAATGATTAAGAAAACAATTTCAAAATAGTTAGTGTTGTATAGAACTGAAAAATCCGCCCCTCGGGCACAAATACCACAGTGCATCACGTAAAAGACAAGAGTATGCAAAATGAGCACATAAATGCTCACCCCTTGGGCAATATCTCAAGCTGAACAAGCCCCTCGGGCTTACTCTCAACAACACTCACGGCCTCTCGGGCTCCCTCTCCCTGGTCACTCTAAAAAACAGTATCACATAATAACTGTTGCGGTGTACAGCCCGATCCATATGGGTACTCACGCTCACTGTGGGGGTGCAGACTCTGGAGGGGCTCTTATAGCCCAAGCGTTATATCACTGCGGCATGTACTCCGATACAATATATACATACTGTAGCGTGCAGTCCCATTCATATAATATACTACTGCGGCGTGCAGTCCGATCCATATATAATCCTCACATCCATCAGTATATCCTCACATTTGGCCCTCGGCCACACTCAGATAGAATATCAATCACAAGCCCCTCAAGCATTAGTAAAATAGTAGTCCTCAGCTCAAATTATCATTTAAGACTCAATTTAAATAAAAGCAGCTGAGTTATAAAATAGTGGAGAAACAATGTGACTGAATTCATGTAATAAGTCAAAACAGTGAGAAAACAGCGTAAATAATCCCCGAAGGGTTCAAATAGTTGGCATAAAGCCCATAAATGGCAATCAGCCCAAACAATAGTGATAACAAATAGTCTCCAGTGAAATACGCAATAATTAATCAATCGGCACGGACCAAGCCACAATCTCCAGCGGAGCTCTACCCCACGCCCACTAACCGGCGTGCAAGTAACCTTAATATAGCACTATAGTGTGCAAATCCGGGGTTTCAAACCCTCAGGATATCATTTACAAGTATTACTCACCTCGAACCGATGAAATCTCTAGCTCGCGGTGCCTTTTCCTTTGAATCGGCCTCCACATGCGTCAAATCTAACCAAAATTAGAGAGAATACATCACAACATGCCAATGGAACAACACTCAATTGAAAATAACCAAAATATAGCAACAATCTCGAAACTAGCAAAAACCTGAGCCCCAGACCCGCTTCTCAAAAAATTATAAAACTTACATTACCAGATTCCTCGTCTCGCCACGAGTCCTTACATACCAAGAACTCCCAAATCCAAGCTCAAATAACTTATCAAATTCCAATTTGAAATATAAAAACTTAAGCCTTAGCTTTACCCGTTTTTCGTTAATTTTAATTAACTTCCATGTTAAATCTATCATAATCTCGTGTATTTAGGCCAAGGAACTTACATCCAATTGATCCCCATTGAATCTCTCTTCAATTAGCTCTCCCAAGCTCCAAAATCGCTCAACAATGGAGGAAAAATAACATAGGCTCGTGGATGAATATTATAAAAATAGGTCTGCCCAGGTACAAATTTACCCTACGCGAACGCGGTCAACATTCCCACGTTTGCGATGATCGAAATTTAACTCTATGCGAACGCGGCTCCCAGCACGTGAACGCAAACCAACAAAAATTCTAACTACGCGAATGCGTGCCTCTTTGACGCGAATGTGATGAACAAATTCACAAGGCACGAATTTACTTCAACGTGAACCCGTTACCTCCCACGCGAACGTGATGCTTCATCTGCTAACACTACACGAACGTGATCACCTATATGTGAATGCGATGCACCAAGCCATCAACTCTATGTGAACGTGAGCCTTCCTTCGCAAACGCGAATGCCAAAACAGGCCTGCACTGCTGCTGCATTCTCTGCTGCAAATTTCCAAGTTTAAGCTCTTTGTTAGCTACCCGAAATTACCCCGAGGCCCCCGGAACCTCAACCAAAAATACTGACGCATCCCATAACATCATACGAACTTGTTTCAATCATCAAAACACGTCAAACAACACAAAAATCATCAATTCACCACCGATTCAAGCCTAAGTTTCTCAAATTCTTTCGAAACTCACATTCGATCAGAAACCCAACCAAACGACGTCCGAATGACCTAAAATTTTGTAAATACATCACAAATCACATATAGAAGCTACATAAACTCTCTAAGTTCCATTCCAACCCTCGAATAAAAATCTCACCTATCAACTGGAATTCGCCAAAATACTAACTTCGCCAATTCAAGCCTAATTCTATATCGGGCCTCCAAAATCAATTTTGACCTCATTCCTAAGTCATAAATCACCTCTCGAAGCTAACTGAATCACCAGAAATAACATCCAAGCCCTATAACTCATAAGTCAATATCCGGTTGACTTTTCCAACTTAAGCCTTCCTTAAAAACACTAAGTGTCTCATTTCTTATCAAAACCAATCCAAATCAACTATCACACACCACATACTGATAACAAAACATGAAGAAGCAATAAACAGAGGAAATGGGGCAGTAACACATGAGACAACGGGTTGGGTCATCACATCCTCCCCAACTTAAACAAATGCTCGTCCTCAAGCGTATCCAGTGTTGTACTAGAAGCCAACCAATAGCTGAATGACCTCACCAAGCATATAACCGAGGTAATCCCACATCACCTTATCTCAAGCAGGTCTGACAACACAATATAGCTGAAATTTCACGGTCCATCTAAACCATAAACTGTATAACCACATTGTACTTCCCAAAATCATACACAAGATTAGAACCTCACGTTTATATCCAGAATAAACCCGAACCAGCTGTAATAACCCATACTTGCAACCTTAGGTGAGACCATATGATATACCACACAATCCAAACACTCTAGACAATAGCCTCTATTTACAGCAATTGCCCACAACACCCAGATACCGGTAGAAAAACACTTATCCATTAAGGCCTTATTCCAACACTTTCATATGCTACCAACGAATATGAAACACGCAATAAATCGTAACTATTTCTCAGATCAACCATTCATGAAGCCACTTACCTTTAGGCTAATACCATAGCAGATTCTGAGCCTAACCTCGATATTATCCCTCTACAAGCTGAAATTAAATTTGTTTGTATTCATTAATGACTCCAACAATCACCACTTTGGTGATATGACACCTCAACATCGACCTACGCCACAACTTGCATAATACACGCACCAATAAGAAACGGTCTGAACATTCTCAAATCATGGCAAATGACTCAAATGAAAGAGTTGTACCTTAAGCTCATTAGTACCATCACAACACAAGGCTGAGACCCCGCATCACGTCATAGAATAAAACACATGAATCTAACCCGAAAGGTCATATCCAATACTCTATTTACCAAGCAACTCTCAATTACTCTTTCCGCTCGACTTCCTCTATGAATTCCCAATAGAATCGCACCACATGTGCCCATACCCAACAAATTATAACGCCTCACAGCACGGAAAACAACTCATAGATCTCCCCAGATCACTACCAAGTTCAATAACGATCGAATCAACCTATTCTTTAACAATACAACTCAAGACTAACCAAGCTAACTCAAGCTAAATACATAGCCACATTGGCCTGCCAACGAACTCAATACCAAGAAGCCTGACGCTGCTCCTCCCACTACTATAACTCCTACCAGAGTCGTATGATACGATGCCCGACACCAAATAAATACCAAAATCCACAATCTCACCCGGCGACATGCCCGACCACACTAAACACATCCAAAAACGTCCCTCAACATCGGAACTGAACCAATGGTAGAATTCTTTGCACTGACATTCATCATGAAGGCCTAATTAAAAAAAGCAGTCCTTCCGAGCCGTCCGCTGGTCTTTGGAATACAACCCACTCTGCTTGAACATAATCTGATGCACCTTGCCACGTAACCTGTGGCATTTTCCCGCATAGCCCATATCACAATAGTCTAGAATAACCCAACACTGAGACAACCAGTCTACACCTCAACATCATACCCAAAATCTAACATATCAAGCAAGGAAAGGTCCACTCGGGCCTCCAATTCTCAATAGCCGCTAAACAGTGCCGATACACAGGATCCACAACCACTACATAGTTTGTATATGAGAACTTCCAGTCTCCAACTCCATATAAAACACACGAATTGCCATACCTGAAGCCCAAATTCTGTCGTATGAATATACATCACACCTCAAGTACCCAATCATTCCACGGAAGATATTCAAAAATTCCCCTGTGCCATCACACAACTCGGATATCAGCAGTCGATCTAACCAGAAAGCGTCACAATACTATCAAAGTATTATCAGCCTACCCCTTTATGAGACAAATACTCTCATCAAATCACTTCCAATTAGTAGTACCATTTTCCTTGATTATCTGAGGCTACCCGTTGCCTAAGAGTTTTATGAACTTCTTTTTAGAACTGAACTGTAACTCATCTAGTCAAGATCTTCTATCAATCCCATCTAGGAAAAAAATTCACTACACAATCCATGCTATGCGATCCCATAGAAAATATATTCATCTCTAAACCACGGTAAAATCCAACAATAACTCTCTCCCAATTCTATTTGTACGAGCTAAATTGCCAGGGCTGAATCCTTCTACCCAAACCGAGCTAAGCAAGCTGTCAGAACTCAAGAGCTTTTGCTGCATACCTGTAAGGGCTCATTACCTCGAACACATACAAAGAATTAATCATATTCTTACCCTACCATTTCGGTCTATTATCAAGCTATCACATTTATCAAATTTCCTTCCTATTTCATCATTAATTAGGTGTTTACTCTTGCTGTTGCACCAAAATGCCTCAACCTAGGTCTACCACACGAGAATCGAACATAAGATCACACTGTCTAAGAACCATATGCCACTAAATACCTTTTCAACTATTTACCAGAAATATCAAATTCCAGAATACATTACTTTGAAGAACTTCTTGTGAATCTGAATTCGTTACCATTACTTTTCAGATATTGATACATAGAATCCCATAATTAACATAAAATACAACAAGTCTTGATCTTTTCTAATGAAAAACACTATCTCTAGCCACATACACAACCTTAAGACACTTGATTATTACATGCAAAATCTTGAACACAATAAAACCATTCTCGAGAGTCATTCACTCTTATACAACTGTAAATTACCTGACTTAACATACAGAACCACTCTGCCTTATTAGCATTCTGACACCGCAGAACATGATCTCATACCAATACAAATAACTATATTCCTTCTCTATACACTGAGCACTATTTGCCAACCATGTTTCAAGACATCCTAGTATTTTCTCACATCTACAAAAGCACCATATAACCTTTGTCAAAATTTTTGCTTCACTCGTGCCATCGTCGATTCAATTTCTGCAACCAGGACTGATCCGCCAGCATACCTTAAAATGGAACCAACATAGCACATAACCGTACGATAAGCTAATAAACAACAACCTCCCCAACTTGGCTCGAAGCCATCTATCAAGGCACAATCAATAACCCATAATACTTTTACTCTAATAATGTCGCAATATTATAGTGATATTAAACTCGAATCATCTACTAGTTTATGAAAACACAAATCATCTAGTATTAAAATCCTCTGCAAACCTCACATTCATCCCCACATCAGCTGAGTGCACTCTCTTAAGCGACCCAAATTTTCAAATTAAAACACGTACCTTTCAATTACACATGGGATCTTCTAACAGACACATAAGGATCATAACACCCAAGAACATTTCGCAAGAGATAACCCACCCGTTTCGCCTCAATTTAGTATTTCAGCACACCTTCCACCATCATACATATAGCACAGTCAATTTAGTCTTCCTGAGTCTGAACTCATACCACCACACATATTGCACTTTACTTTCCAACTAGGAGATACAAAATATTCTTCACGCACCTGTCACACCTCCCATTTTACTACCCTTCTGGGAAAGCATATAAATATGTGCTTATAGGGTATACCTCAATGTTCAAATACCCGAAACGGGTATAATAGAATAGAGGAAGGAGTTTTTCCACTTAAAGGACAATCGGTTCGGGATTTTGTTTTAATTATTCAGAGTCGCCACTTGGGAAGATAATGGTGTCCCAAGTCACCGGTTAATCCCGAAGCCGAGGAATTAGACTCTTTCAAAAAATGTTTGCGAAACAAAGATCCGGATAAGGAACTCTGTTAACCCGGGAGAAAGTGTTAGGCATTCCCGGGTTCCGTAGTTTAAGAACGGACGCTCAATTGTTGTTCTTGACTCTTGTTTGACCCAATATAGATTTTAAACAACATATATGTGCTTTTACTTAAATATTTTACGGAATTTGCGACATCGCGAAAACACGCCTCGAGTCACACCGCAACCAGTACGCCTGTGAATTTTGGTATATTTCAGTCTTTAAGATTTGAGTCACACCAAGTGCACACTCGTTCAAAGGAAAGTACGTTAAATCGTGCCCTAAATAGTCTATCGGTTTTTAGTTGTTTTGGGTAAGACTATGGAGTTAGCTAGTAGTCTTCCCGAGTCTATTTATATTTTTTAACTTTGTTACTAAGGGGGCCCCACTGTTTTGGTATCGTGTGAGGCTCATCCCGATTTAATTTTATAGTCCCAATCCTAATAGGTGTATACTATGTTTTTCTATTTATGTTTTTTCCTTAATCATTTTTACTTAACCGAATTTCCAGAAGAGTGAGTCTAGGCCTTTGTTATTTCTACTGTTATTAGGCCTGGATTTCTGGATTAATACTTAGCAGGGCATTACATATATCTGGGTCTTAGTGACCTAGACCCAATTTGGACTTTCATTCGATGGCCCAATGAATTTTCGGATACAGTTCAGTCCCATGTTGTACATCAGGCCCAAACCGGATTGAAGCAATAGTAATGAAAATAGAAATGAAGAACTTATAATAGAACAAACTTATAGAATTGAGAATGAAATTAAATTGCACTTTATTTATCAAAGGAGAGAATCACTGTACAAATCAATGTTGACTTTAAATCATAACTGTCTAATTAATATGAGAGCTGAACTAACCGACTGCTTTTTACTTTTGTTTTTAAGAACTAACCTATACTAATATTGAGGTCTTTTAACTAGGAAATTAAGAGCAAATAGTTTAGCTATGTGAAGCATGATTTATAGTCCAATTACTTGCTAATGATTACCAGATTACCACACTAAGTGACTAATGAAATTTACACAAGATTATATCACTGGATTTTTTGCGATTTGCTCTTGTTTATTATCACATTACCCAGTTGCAAATAACTCATTACTTCTGTTAACTATTCTTCCCTTTCAAACGAATTCACAGATGGATTAGCTACTGAGTATGACTTGTATCCTAATCGTGGTGATGCTGTTAACAATTTAAACTACAGCTAATTAACTCATTTTAAGGTTTTACCTACTTTTAACTAGGTGACTTGCCATCTATGATTTATACTACTTCTACCATATCTAGCTATTACATCTTTTTGTCTTTGTTTTTTTGCTACTACATTTTATACTACTGCTATAGATCTAAGATTGAAACAAGAAAGAATAACTACAAAATACACGAAATCAAATGAATTCTAAGTCTAAAAGCTTCATTTCATTCAATCAAGTCTTTACAGCTTGGTTTCGGATAGGAGAATACCTGGATCAATAAGAAGAAAAACCAATGAGTTCTAGGGGGGTAAACAATAAGCACAGCAATACTCGAACAACAATGCAACAGTGATGATTAAAGATCCACGAAATAGAAACCCACATCAATCAATGAATAAGTAACCCAACAACAAACGAGCAGATAACCCCCGCAAACAGACAGCTCAAACTCGAAATTTGCAAGAAAAACTACTTGCTATTGCTATTGTATTGCACTCTGAATTTTCTATGTTAAAAACCAGCCTAAATAATTTTAGAAGTCTCCAGAAAAATGATTCAAGCCCCCTAAGAATGAATTCCAGAAAATGATTCCAGCCCTAAGAATGAATTCCAGAAAATGATTTTTCGAGTCCCTAAGAATGAATTCCAGAAAATGATTTTTCGAGTCCTCGAAAATGATTGAAAAAGTCCCCAAATGATTTTCAGAAGTCCCCCTTATTCACTCTTTTTGGGGGGTTTAACTAAGCCTGATTGATGTTAATTGACATTTTTGCTACATGATAATGTTGAATCTTAACTAATCAACTTACATAA
Organism: Nicotiana noctiflora; assembly: GCA_032618575.1. Taxonomy (NCBI): domain Eukaryota; kingdom Viridiplantae; phylum Streptophyta; class Magnoliopsida; order Solanales; family Solanaceae; genus Nicotiana; species Nicotiana noctiflora. Next base: position 7,570 of record JASVEL010008747.1, on the reverse strand, counting down.
CTCAATTTCATGTAGCAAAAATGTCAATTAACATCAATCAGGCTTAGTTACAATCATTTTATGTTAAAAGATTCACTGAAAGACCCATAGCACATTTAGAGTTCAGGAACATAGACTTAGTAGAGACTAGATCTCATAACAGTCAACAAGAAATGAAATATGGCTTATATCAGACATGAGAACAATGGATCTAACAGAGTAACATAAGAATGGTAATCAACCAAACCCACTAAATCTAAAACTTTTCCAAATACCAACCCAAGTCTAATACAAACGTATGACAGATAAGATGAAGATGAAGAACAGAAGAACATGGAGAAACAGTGAAGAAGAAACCTAAATCTATCATGCAAAAGTGATAGAAAAGAGAGGCAAAGTCACTGACTCAGATTTCAGAAGATTAAACCCCAATCTTAAACATGTCATCTAGCATATAAGTAAAACAAAAGAGATACTATGAACCACCACCAGAAACCCGAATATAACAGATGAAGGAGAATGGGAATCAAACGGCTAAACTTAAGAAGAACCAAAACTAAATCATGTGATTAACAGAAGAGCAGAATAGTAAAGATATTGAAATCTAACAAAAGAAAAATCTAATTTAAAGATGAAGAAGAATGAATGTCAAACAACTAACAACAAAAACTAAAACTAAACATGCAGATATCGAAAAACCAACAATATGAGAAACCCTAATAGAAACAGAATACGAAGAAGAACATGGATATCAAGATCAAATCTTTAAACAAGAGAAACAAACAAAAATAAACATAAGATAACCCTAATTCATGCGCCGGACTAAACAAGACATAACAAAAATAAAAGGGAAACATGAAGTAAACAAATAACAGGAAAACAAGCTAGACACAGAGAGAGAGGGGAGCACTTAGCTTGCAGGGCCTGTCCCCTGAGCTTCCTATTTTTCCTTCTTTTCATATCTCTTTTTTTAGACTTAGTCTTCCAGACCCTTGTTTCTTTATCTCTTTATTTCTTTATTTCTTTTTTCTGGTTTTCTTGTTAGACTTCAAGACGAAGTCTTTTTGGGGTTTTCTGGTTAAGGGGGTGTTCAGAAAGGGGAAAGGTTGGATTTTTGGTGAAGGTTTATTTGAGTCGCCGGAGTTAGGTTTCCAACGACTTTGTTTTGGATATTCGACGGGATCGGGGAAGATTCGAGGGTGGTGGCTTATATGGTTGGGTAGATCAGGTCAGGGGGTTCTTTTGGCGTTGGTTTGGAGAGGGTTCTCATTGTTTGGTAGTTACCGGAGGTAGTTTTCGGTGACCGGCATATCAAGAACATGGGTTCGTTTCTAGGGTTTTCTAGGGTCTGAAGTGAAGAAGAAGGAGAAGAGGAGAAGGGGAGGAGAGGAGATGGCCGGAGACCACCGTGGGAGGTGGTGGCATCCATGGCCGGCGATGGTTGCAGACGGGGTGAGGGAGAAGACGAAGATGAAGAAGAGAGAACGGAGGCGGCTAGGGTTAAGAGTTTCCAAAAATGGCCGGGCTGTCTCAGACAAAAGCCTTTTATAGGCAATACGTCTGAGGTAATCTGGGCCGTTCAATTGATGGAGATCAACGGCTCACATGCGCGTTACTAAAACGGCGTCGTTTGGTTGCTAGTGAGACCAAAGCCATCGACCCTCAGATCATTTCAAACGGACGACTGGGATTCGATCTCACATCTCAATTAATTAAAAACTCTGCCAATTATCTCCACCGTTGAATTGTGTAAATGAACGGCCGAGATCTTGTCAATCCATTGGCCCTGGAACGGCTGTCTTTGGGCTTAAGTGTTTGGACCTCCAAATTCACCTTCTTTTGGCCCAAAACACTCAAACCCAATGTATTCTTGTATTTTTCTGATTTTTAATTATTAAGACACCACTTTTTTTTTCTTTTTTCTTTTATGAATTATTAAAAACTTAATCTCCTACTTATTCTAATTATCTAGTATTTTTTGGCAATTTTTTACTATTTTTCCTAATTTTCCACTACTTAAAAACTATTTTTTGATGGTTTTCTTCTCAAAACTAATTAATTAAAACAAAGTAATTACCTAACCTATTTTTTTTTGATTTTTTCTAATTTCTAATTATTCAAACACACAAAATGTGGCTAATTTCAAACAAGGCATGTAATTGCACTCAAAAACATATTTATTTTAATTTTGGAATTGTTTGCCCGGTGAAAATATCATGTGCTCACAGCGCCCATAACTCGGGGCTACACAACAGATCACAATAGAAAACGAACACTTAACATTTCATTTATTATCCAGCAGACTCCTTTGTCACTACCAAGATCATGTAGATACATCTCATAGTACTATCATACTCATCACATGGATGTCCAACTGCCATTCCAGCTAATAAGGACAATACTGAACATAAAAGTTCAAAACACTTACTCAAACAATCAACACCTCGGTGCTCAAGCTATAGGCAAAGATCCAGCCTCAAGTCCTCCAGACAGGCCCAACATACTCACAAGGATTAGCTCTCGCCCCTCAATCGGGGGATCAAAAGACAACAAGGCACATACTACTGAGTGCTCACATGCGCATACAGATGTGTGGAAGGAATTTCAAGAGTTATATCTCAAACTGGATCAAGTACGCACGATAAGAATTGCAAAAATGGGAAGTTTTCCTAAAGGTTCTGCAACCTCTCGAGGATAAATATAGACGTCTCCGTACCGATCCATGAGACTCTACTAAACCTGCTCATGACTCGTGAGACCTAGTAACCTAGGCTCTGATACCAATTTGTCACGACCCAAACCCATACTGGTCGTGATGGCGCCTCTCGTGAAGACAAGGCCAGCCAACTAACCACATTCACTTCCTCTTAGAATTATTTAAACATAAATGAGTAAAGTGATACAGCTTAACAACAATAATAATCAGGATTACAACCCCACACAACCCGACTAGGGTGTCACAAGTCACGAGCATCTAAAGAGTAGGAACACTACTATAGGGCCAATAATATATAAACAAAATAGAACTTAGAAAATTTAAGATGAAGTGTGGTACTGTCACGACCCCAAACTCGGTCATGATGGCGCCCAACACACTGCTAGGCCAACACGACCAATCAACAGAACTCACGGAGCCATTAGCTCACTTTAACCAATTTAGGCAAAACACACATAGAATAACAATAATAGAATTACCAAGTACGGGGATCACGTCCCAAAACGATAACAACTCCCCAAAGGACCAAGGGGTCACGAGTCATGAGCCTCTAATGAGTATACAAGTGTAACAGTGTCTACATCAGTACTCAAGTGCGGAAATAGATAACAATATGAAATAAAGTGAGCTAGAAAGAAAGTCAGGTCCTGCGGACGCGGTAACTACCTTGACTATCCAGAAATATAACTCCGAGCAGCTACTGGATCAGGGTTGCTGTGACGTACCTGGATCTGCACAGAAGGTGCACGGAGTAAAGTGAGTACTTCCAGACTCAGTGGTAATGAACAGGGGTAAGACAGCAAAGATAAGAAATCACAATATAACACTATGTAAAGCTATAATCAAATACCATGCAACAATATCAATATCAACAGTATCTGTACCAGCAATACCAGCAAAACACAATATAACAGCTAGCAAATGTAGCTAAATGCAATGCAATGCATGAAATAACCGCTACGACGCGTAGCCTGATCCAATTAAGTACCCGTGCTCACTGTGGGGGTTCAGACTCCGGAGGGGCTCCTACAGCCCAAGCACAATATCATAAAGATACGCTGCGGTGCGCAGCCCGATCCACTTCCAGTCAGCTAATATGCAAATACAGCCTCGCGGCGCAAAAGTAGTATTTGAAAACTCTTTTTATCATTTTTCAGTAGAAAATAGTATATCAGAAATTCCAGAGTTTGGAAAACCATTATGACAGTAATAGCTCAGGACTGGTAGTAAAATAGCATGTCAATATCACAGAAACAATGATAACGATCCTCGCAGGATCCTAATAACTAGCTCACAGCCCAATAATGTACACAACCATCCAAGAAGGAGGTTCACCAGCTCAAGAATAGCCAATAACATAGTATAATATCAACAGGTCACACTAAGCCATAATCCTCAATCACAATCGACCTCGCACTCACAGGAGAATACGTGTCTCGCCGCATTACATCGTCACAAAGTGGTATACCGGGGTTTCGAACCCGCTGGTCATCACCCACACCCATTACTCACCTCGAATCCTCCCGACGACTAATCTGCGATGCCCTTGCCACGAGAATCAACCTCCACAGGCATAGAATCTGATCAAATATAGTAGAAATACATCAAAATAGGCCAATGAGATGTTTCCCAGTCAAAGAAATTCAAATTACACCAAAAACTACAAAGTTGGCAAAACCCGACTTTCGGTACGCTTCTCAAAAAATTACGAAAGTCACATATTCGGAATCCTTATCTCAACATGAGTCCATGCATATAAAGTTTACCAAAATCGGACTCCATTTGCCCATTCAAATCATTAATTTTCCATAACCCAGGCCTAGGGCTAAAATCCCCCATTAATCTCCCATTAACAGCGAAATACTCGAAGATTGCATGATAAAATAATGTAATTAGGCCATAAAACTTACTTCCGATGATTATCCGGTGAAATCCCCTTCAATTCTCGTCAATATCTTCTCTTAGAACTCAAAAATGGAGGTTATGGATGAATGGTTTGCGAAAACACTATTCTAATATATTAATATTATGACTGCTAGGCATCACTATGCGATCGCAGCCACTGGCTCGCGATCGCAATGAATAAACTCACCAGGCTCCAAAATTACTCTACGCAATCGCGACATGCACTACGCGATCGCACTGCTTCAGACTTCAACACTATGCGATCGCATGCTTACACCCGCGATCGCATTGCTTTAATTTCCAGACTTACGCGATCGCACACAAGACATCGCGATCGCGATGCATCCCAGCATAGCTTTACGCGATCGCATGGGGACCTCCGCGATCGCGATGAACAAAAGTGTTCTGCACTTATTGCAGCAAAAAACAGCAGTGCATTAGGCACAAAATGGTCTGTTTGGACCCCCGGATTCATCCCGAGGCCCCCGTGACCCCAATGAAATCCACCAACCTACTCTAAAACACGATACAAACTTGTTCCAATCATAGAAACACGCCCTTAAACACAGAAATCATCGAATTATAGCGGATTCAACTCAAACTTCCGAAACTAACATTCAATCAAAAACCCGACCTAACGACGCCCGAATGACCTGAAAATTTGCAGACATATCCAAAATCGCATAACGAAGCTACAGAAATTGTCGAAATTCCATTCCGACCCCCGGATCAAAATCTCACCTACCGTTCGGATTTCGCCAAAATTCAACCTTAGCCAATTCAAGCCTATTTCTACACTAGACCTCCAAATTCAATTCCGATCTCTCCCCTAAGTCGCAAATCACCTCTCGGAACTAACCAAATCATCAGAATCCGATTCTGAGCCCTCTAACTAAATAGTCAACTCCAGGTTGACTTTCCATATTCAAGCTTCCTTTCAAAAGGCTATTTGCCTCATTTTCAACTAGAATCACTACTAACTCACCCGATAAACTCTAACACCAATATAAAAGCATAATACATATAAATGAAAGGTAACATGGTGGTAATTCCCATGACGATCACCTATACACGAACACGATTCACCAGGCCATCAACTCTATGCGAACACGAGCCTTCCTTCGTGAACGCGAAGGCCAAAACAGGCCTGCACTGCTGCTGCATTTTCTGCTGCAAATTTCCAAGTTTAAGCTCTCCGTTAGCTACCCGAAATCACCCATGAGGTTCCCGGGACCTCAACCAAAAATACCGATACATCCCATAACATCATACGAACTTGTTCCAATTATCAAAACATGTCAAACAACACAAAAATCATCAATTCACCTCGGATTCAAGCCTAAGTTTCTCAAATTCTTCCGAAACTCACATTCGATCAAAAACCCAACTAAACAAAGTCCGAATGACCTGAAATTTGGTACACACATCACAAATCACATATCGAAGCTACAACAACTCTCAGAGTTCCATTCCGATCCTCTGATCAAAATCTCACCTATCAACCGGAATTCGCCAAAATACTAATTTCGCCAATTCAAATCTAATTCTACACCGGACCTCCAAAATCAATTCCGACTGCACTCCTAAGTCACAAATCACTTCCCGAAGCTAACCGAATTACCGAAAATCACATCCAAGCCCTATAACTCATAAGTCAACGTCCAGTTGACTTTTCAAACTTAAGCCTTCCTTAAAGAGACTAAGTGTCCATTTCTTATCAAAACCAATCCAAATCAACTCTCACATACCACATACCAATAACGAAATATGAAGAAGCAATAAACGGAAAAAATGGAACAATAACACATGAGACGACATGTCGGGTCGTTACAAAAAGGTACTATAAGCAATATTTAACAGCACCGACTTTGAATTAAACAAGAAATCTTCAACTGTTGTTTACAACACACTGGTGAAGCTCACAACAGGAAAAAATTGAATTGGAAAAAAGAAGAATAAATAAATAAATTCTTGCTTGTTTAGTAGGAAAACAACTCCTAGTTTATTATTCTACTTGGTACTAGCTCTAACGCTTGTTATAGGCGGTGGCATCGCCACAAATTTTATGTGGAGAGAGAACTTTTATGGTATCTCTTTTTTTTTCCACATAAGATGAAATGATTGACGGATAAGCGTCTTCCTCGTTAATGGTGTCCAACCTTTTTCTTAGCGGACCTTAATTCACCACAAAGGATGAACTTTTCTTCTGTTGAGAACCTCATCTTAGCTGGGTGTTACAATGAAAATAACCGAGTAAATAGTTTAGGATCTATGAATAGGAGTAATAAATAGTTTGAACCTAGACATTAAAAAGTAAATAGTTTAGAATTAATAGGTATAAAGTTAGATTTTCTCTCTTCAAATGTGGAATTGGGCTGATTTGGGATATATATAGGGTTACCCATAGAAATCAAAATAATACCCTGATACTACCCATACAAAATAATTGCACAATCCTACCCATATAACATTTCAGTATATATGTATACTATTATAGTATATTGTTGCATTATAACTCTATACTTTATTATAGTATACTCTTACGGTATATTGTGATTCAGTAGCCGTATACTGTTGGATAATTATGTTTTTATCAAATTTCTATTGAAATTATATATTATTATAGTATATCGCTCTGGTATATATGTATACTATTATAGTATATTGGTGCAGTATAATTGTATACTCTTATAGTATACTTTGATACCGTAGCAGTATACTGTTAGGTAATTGTGTTTTTATTCAAGTTTCAGCTGAAATATTGCATATTAGTACAATATATCATTTTCTTAGCTCTTTTCTTTTTAATAAAAACGTCTTATTTTATTTCTTTTTTTCTTTGTCATTAGATTTTGTATCATATAATAGTCGTGTAATAATAATTCTCAGAGTTAGTTAATCACAGTATGTGGTCAGGGAAGGATGTAGCCTTTCGGATACGAGTCCAATTGAATCCATAATTTCTACAAA